>OY804587.1:17741319-18341319 GCA_963680875.1 Bathymodiolus brooksi | reverse complement strand
TATCAGTTCCATTCTCTTAAATCAAAGGGAACTACTATCTATCCGGTGCCTTGAAAATGCGTTCTGTCATGTGCATAAGATATTGTTTGCATAATTGACAGACAATATTCATCATACTGTTTTCTAGCTTCTGAATTGTCGATCGAAAAAAAAAAATATTCTAGACAGGCAGCATATAGCCAGTCAATGGGGTTTGCAAATTATATTTCGCATGCACAATAGCGACCCCACACCGCAACGTGTGAAAACAGAAATATCCTTCTGTGGATTAAATGCGTACTAACTGCACTACATGTAAACTGTGTGATTCTGTTTGATGGCCTATCATTTAACTAGAACAGGATTTTTCTATTGAATGCTGGAATTGTTCCGACAGTGTGATATATATTTTTATTATAGGTTATGTTAAAAAAAAAAATATGGTTGTGATCCGTCTTCCGTAATTAAAATCGTCAAAATGAAATACAACCGAATTGATATCAAATGCTGACTTGTTTCAACCTTATTTAAAATATACATTGAAATTCTTTCGAACTTTTACTTCACGTTCACGATCTTTTATTACAACACTATTTCACTCAAGCGTACAATTTTTCCTGTTCTAGTTATATACAATATAACGATTACAAAATAGCAAATAATGATCCGCATTTTCGTTTTGGTATCCACATATACAGTTTGGATTTGAAATTAAATTAGTACTATACAAGTCTTCTTTCAATGAACTACATTTGTTTCTTATCCTCGTGTGTAATACACTAAGCTATCTATTACCACATGAAAAGTGTGCGGATTTTTTCACATTTTTAAAATATATCTGACGGATTTTTGACTTATAATCTTTACGTAAATTAACATTGTTTCGTTATGTTACGGGAAGATACGTTCGTTCGTCAGTTATCGAGAAATCTCTATTAATGGAATCCAGTTAGCAAAGTTCGTATTATTAATTGGCAGAACATCATCAATATACCTGGGAGTGAGATTAAAGGCTTAAACATCTCTACTTTTTTTTTGTCTTTGATATGTTTTTGTATAAACTCAGACTCATAGGAGTATAGAAAAAGTTGGAGAGGAGTATAGTTTGTTCCCATAAGGATGCCTAGCTATGCTTTGTTGAAAAATGTGTCATTCGAACTCGAAAAATATATGTTATCAATAAGGAACTCCAACATTTTGATGACTTCATTTTATGTGTAGCACTTTTTACCTTTCGTTTCGTGCTTGACAAAATAAGTTAATTCGTGATCCAATACTATAAACTTGTAACGTTGCCACCATTTTATAAAGTAAAATGCGTTGCGAATAATTTACTTTAAAGAGGAAATGAAAGTGTAAAAGGTAAAAAAGTCAAATATTTGGCTAGATGAAATTTTCGAGAATTAAATTTATCCTCTTCTTTAAGTATCCACTTTTGATTGTTTTAGTGAGTGAGTGATTGTTGTTTATTTATTATATATTATGGCGAGAACAAGTTAATTATCGATGAGATAATGATAAGGTCAGCTTTGTTCTAGACCAAGACGCTGAATTGGATTTTTATAGTGCTAGCTCACTGACACAACAGTCCGCGGGTAAAAATGTCACTCCAGGCGGACACATTATTCTGATTCAGAGCCAACCAATCTTTGCTCTTTCTCCGTAATGGTGCATGCTTAGCGGAGAAGCAACAAATACCAATTTTATAGTCCTTGGTTTGACCAGACGGAGGCTCGAACACACGATCTACCGCACTCTCGGCGAGCACGCTCACCATTACGCCACCGATGCGATGCTTTTGATTGATGCAACCGCGTGAATATACTTTGTCACAGAATGATAGTAGTCCTCCTTTGACTGCATGCACAATTTTAGTCATAGTCATAGATAGTTCTTTTGTTCAACAAGTAGAAGAACCGGGAATACACCTGTCTAAATATTGATTCTTCTGAAATTTTGGTATCCAATATAAAGTAGATAATTCACAATTTTGTTCATTTATCGGAATATTTAGTGATGACATGAATGACTTGTGATTTGCCATAATGTCTTCTTTGTCAAAATTAGTATGTTTATAAGGTTTACCAGAGTTCTTGGAAATATCAAGTTCTGCATATTGCTCGTTTGGCGTTAAACAACAATCACTCACTTCATTCCTTATTTACCAAACCTTATTTCTTGTGGTTTTTGAATATTTTTATGATGCTTACCTATTTGAAATTAAGCATGTTTGAAAGCTCAACTGGCGAAAACGGCCAAGTGAAGTATTATCATTTAGTGTCCGTCGTCTGTTATCCATAACCTTTCATATTAATATTTAATCTTTTTCTTAGAAACTGCAAAACCAAATGCTTTAACTATTTTATGTTATCAAGTTTTGGGACTATTTTGTAGCGCGTGCATATATAGTACATGTTTAAACAAAACGCACATGAATCATCACATTGCGTCCAGCGTGGTCTGTAAATCTTTAACATTAACATTGTAGGAATGTAGAAGTCGTGTGTATTCAGTGCCGTATTAGCGCATGGGCGCGCGGAGCAGTTGCCCGGGGGCCCATGAGCATAGGGCCCTATGCTTATCTATGTATGTTGTGTACTGTATGTTTTTCTAATGTTTAAACACTGACCTTGTTGGAAATACCAATACACTATATATATGTTTAATTTTATATACATTTACAGTTTTATTCCTATGAGTGCTTATGTAGGTATGATCTCCAGTGCACAGCTTTTCCCGGGGCCCCGTGATGCTGTTGAGACGGCCCTGCTTCTATTGTTATTATCCAAAAAGCAGTAGAGAAGGTCTATACATGTAAAATGCTACGGTAACGTTGTTGTTTAGATATTTCAGCAGATACAAAATGCAAATTAATTTGTGAAGAAGGAAGCTTTTAAAGCACATCTATAAAACATGTATTTAAGGAAAATTTTTACTACGCTGATTATTAAATGAAAATGAAAACGACGATTGTATTACATGACGTTTACTGTGACGTAACTTATCCGGGATATTTAAACGTCCACAATCGATATTACAAAAGCCCTACGTCATTTAAGTGTTTTAAACTAATCGTGTATTAGCATTTGTTTGATATGAAACAGGCACTGCCTGGAAAACTCGCGAAGCTAATCACTAATTAGATATCCTTGGTCTTGGATGAGAAACATATGCAAAACTTTATGCTTTAATGTACATAATAATAGCAACATGTGTGTAAGGAGATGAGTCAATATATGATCAATACCAACCGGGAATGGATTATATGTTTCGGCATAGAATGGACAATCGGAGTGAAGTACAGGAAATAGCCTTTTAATTTGAATAAAAAATAACTATCCAGTTTAAAAATAACCCCAAAAAATAGAAAGGAAACCGTACAGCTTCTTTACATGAAACGATTAATTTAAAGGACGATCGGCCCTAAAAAAAAGTCGTTCCCGATATATCTCAGCCCAAAAAATCTCCTTTGCAATGTAATTAACTGGTCAAGTCGAATTGAAGAACAAAGAAAAATAATCAAGATCTAGGAAGAACTGTTTTAGATGCCTAAAACTTATATCTTCCCTTAATGCGGCCATCTGTGCAACAATAAGTTACACATTATGAGTTGAATGATACTATTTAAAAAACAATTGTTTGACCTTTAGGTCAAAGGTCAAGGTCCGACGAAGGTCATTACGGTACGCGGCATAACACCTTATGGTCATGCACCCACATACCAAATATCATTGACCTATCTTGAAAGACAAAAATGTTATGACCCGGACAAGAACATACTATTTAAAAAACAATTGTTTGACCTTTAGGTCAAAGGGCAAGGTCCCACGAAGGTCATTATGGTACGCGGCACAAAGCCTTATGGTCGTGCACCCACATACCAAATATGATTGACCTATCTGGGAAGACAAAAAAGTTATGGTCCGGACAAGCTTCGCTGAGAAGAAGCAGAAGAAGCGGAAGAAGCAGAAGAAGCGGAAGAAGCAGAAGAAGCGGAAGAAGTGGAAGAAGAAGCAGGAGAAGTGGAAGAAGAAGCGGAAGAAAATATCAGACTAAAACAATATGTCTCCCTTCGTTTGAAGGGGAGACATAATAATGAAGAAAAGAACCCACAACTACTATTTGTACATGTACATGTCTATGCGTAGATGCGATGCTCGCCTAATCCATATTATGATAATAGGTGTTACCTAACTTGGGACGAAGTCCAATATTTGTTTTTAAACAATATTAACTCAGATATATGGACCTATATTTTTTTTTCAAAGTAGACCGGGGTCGGGTCTAGACTTTCTCAAAAGAGGGGGAAAATAGCGGGACCCAATCCCAAAATTTTCGTCGTTTTTAAAGGTTTTTCGCCAAAGCAGAGACCTGCCCCCTTCTGTAGAATGTGCACCCATTCCGGTGCTGTATATAATCCGGTACTCGACGTCTCAATTTCATAGAAAATATTATTTCGGACAGGAGGAGGAAGAAATGAAACTCTGCTTAATGATATTGTCAGTCCCATGGTATATGTTTAATGGGCTAGAACACACGGCGATTTTGAGTCATTTTTTAACATTCATAACCGGAAGTAGTTCCAGATTACTGCGCATCCGATTTTCTGCAGATTTAACCATGTATTGGTTTCCGGTGTGTCATTTCCGGTGCAAGGAATTTAATCCATTAGTGATATGGATCTGGAATCAAAATATTGCTATTTATACCATAGTTGGGACTTCATCCCATATAATTATTTACCAACTTAGCTTGAAAATAGAAATTTGGTTTACTAGTGACCATAGACATAATAGAGTATGTATATATTGCACATAGCATAGGGTCGGAGACACTCTTCAAGATGTGAAATTTCGTTGAAAAGCTGATGGTGGTATTGTAATCACTAGTTCAGTTTGATATGAGGCAGCTACTACCTGTAAATTATCTGCAGGCACTACCTGTACAAGCGTAAGCAAGATCAGAAAGGGTTAATAATAATATTGGACCAAACAACAAAATACAAAGGTTAGTTTCCTGGATGGTTTGCCAGACATTTGGTCAGACACATTTAATAAATTCACTGAACCGACTCAGAATTTGCCTGTCGTGTCCGTGTGTCCTTCGATGGGCACAGTTCCATATGACTGATATCCCTCCTCCCCTCCACCCCCTCCTCCCTCAGCTGAAAAAAATTAAGCCTGGCTAAGTTGGGTGAAATTTAAAACAAGAAAGAACAAGAAATAACAAAATAAAACACTAATCAAATGTAAACGCTTCAAATTACTTACCATAAATTGTCTAAACTTTGGAGATGCAACTCTGGTTTGTACATACTGTGACTGTACTTCTAAAAAATGGTTCATTCAGTAAATGGGTTGGTCCTAAAGTAGAGAATGTTCATCGGTTGCTCTTACATTGTTGAAACATTTTAAATTAATACTTTCATTGTAAATTTTGGTCCAGTTTCTGAAACTTATGATAAGGTCATATATTTCAAGTGTAAAGCGGACCAGACTTCCTTTGATTAATAAAGAACTCTCAAATCTATACCAAAATGAGCAGCATATATAAATTAAAATGTAAACTGAAAAATAACATGCATACATGCTACCAGATAGAACGACCGGGTAATTTTTTTTGCAGATTTTAAACTACATTCATTTGCAGTATGGACACTTAAGATACAGATTAAAAGTAGAAGGTAATAAAAGCTGTATCTGGTTGTTTGGAAATCATGATCATTAGTTAGATCATATAAGATTCGGATTGAATTCTCTGCAAATCTAAATTCAGATGGCCTATCTTGAAAAGACAAGACAAGACAAATACAGATGGCCTATCTACATGCAGTGTTCAGTGTTCAGGAGAGTAACTTAAAGAGGCATTAGCTACGATTTTGACCAAAAATTGGAAATTGGTAAATAGCTTTAAAATGATGAAATAAAGGTAAATAGTTCACATTAAACAGCTTATCGTACCACTTTTCGCCTTTTGAGAACGAAAATTACCATCGATTTAGTATTTCCTTGCAAGCAAATAATTTAACCTCGCTTTCTCCGTACGCAACTGACCTTACTAGTCACATGTAAAAACGAATAATTTGTATGTTTTCGCTTATTAACTGCAAACTTGCATGGTTCTAAAAGCACATTCACAGAAATTAGAAATAAGTGCATTGTTGTAATGATTTAATGACGATTCGGCAAACTTCGCAAACAATGCCGATAATTAATAAGATGGCGTCTTTTTCTTGAGCGATCTCAAAAGACGAGCAGTTGCACCTTTTCCCCCCGATACGCGTACGTTTCATAACATTTATAAGTTACAGAAACACGTTTTATTAAGGCATCAATCATATCTGATAGTTTTTATGGGTAACACAAATTTACGATTTTGACAGATAATGCCCCTTTAAATTGACTTATTTTGGAGACTGCATATATATAGAAAATAATTTACCAAAGACAAAAGAAAAAAATACATGTATTTCTGCTAATGCAACTGACCCTATTTTTTCTTCAATCACACAATCCTGTGTATCACCCTGTTCAATTTGGGGATTGGGGATAGTTGATTTTTCATTATTTTGTTTATGAAGAGCACCACTTTCCTCCACAGTGCATGCATAGGAATGGTTCCCAACATGCTTATTTTGATGTTTATCCCCAAATTTAACCACATCTGCATAGCTATGATCACCCTTGGAGTGATCACACTGTGTATCATCTGTACATGGGAAATAGCTACTACTGAAACGTAACACACCGATTTACAAGTTGACAAGGTAAGTAAGAAGTCGTTTTACTGCGAAAGCACAACGTTTTCGTTGAAACTGTTAATATGGCAGATTCCAGATTAATACCGCTTATACATTTTGGGCTCATATAATAAAGGAACTTCGCTAAAATTGTTTGATGCGTGATAAAGCTCACCTAGTACTTCAGAAAACAACTTTCCCTCACAAAATTTTACGAAATAAAATGATGTAGACGCTTTCCATGAGTAAAACGTAACTGGAAAAGTAAAATTTAGTGACGAAACATCTGAAATTATATTCCCTTTGATACACTGTTTATTGGATTTGGAATTATAACAACATTAATATCGACGTTAGTGTACGGTTTTTAGCCGAAAATAATGTGTTTGTGTACGGGTTATAGCTATCGTACACTAAATTCGCTAAAATCCGTACACTTTCTGATTGTAGAAAGTATCCGATTTCTCTTTAATGATGCAAGAATGAAATCAATTTCCGGTCACACTTAGTTGTTTATGTTGATTGAACCATATATCCGTAGTTTATGATTGACAAATATATTAGCTACTCTTAGAATCATCTTTAAATGCCAGGAATGAGCAAGTTTCGTAAGTACCAGTGACACACATGTTTCCATTTTTAATCAATGACAGGACTGATCTTGTAAGGTGTTCGTTAAATGTCACGAAATACTATTCCCGGACCTATAATAAACGCCATGTTATTAAAATATACAGTTTTAATCCTTACAATTCTGTAAAATATTATCGTCCATTCCATGGTAGCTATTTCCCGTGTACAGATGATACACAGTGGATCAACTACAGGAATTTTAGTTACAGATGTATTTTTTTACATATGAATGATCATGAGTAGTTTTCCTCAACACTTTGTATACTTGTAGAATAGGAATAATCCCATACATGGACATGGTTAGACTTATCAAATTTATTTGGTTGATGTCCAGTGAGGACAATTATGTAAATAAAAAATTGATAAATTTAATAAATAACCTATTCAGTGCTACAAAAGCCAAATATGCTTTAGTTGGATGACCTCTGAGCTCTCCTATTTCCTACTGACAGTCTTAAAGCTGTTAGGCTAGTGTTGTCTAATTATTTTTATTGTCAAATGAGAATTATATGATCTCCTTTTTATGGAAGCTATAGTGAAGGTTTAATAATTAAATATTAATTATATATGCAGTAAGACTTGAGACTTGCTTTCACTCATATACATTATAAAGGACACCCATACACCAAACACTGTATTTGTTGTCTCCCTTTACACATATATTATTATTACTTTTCTTTTTCTTTATTATTTCTCCCCTCGAGATATTGTTTTTTGTTCTCTCCAATCCATGCAATCAATAGTAATCAATTGTATATTTCTAATTCTCATTGTAATTGTTCTGCTTCTTTGGGGCGTCGTGATTGACAAAATAAAAGTTGTTGTTGTTGTTGTGATCAAATTTAACCACATCCGCGTAGGAAAGACCATTTGTTGTAAATTGGGGGGTCAACGGAACTTTTGAAAGTGTCTTTCTTTGAGACATTTTGGGCAATTGTGTATTTTATCAATACCTGATGCGATTAAGCGAATATACATATAAGCTTGAGTTTGCTTTGAGAATAATCCAGAGCAGACGATCGGGTTGCGCAATCGTGTTATTTTCAGTGACTCGTTACTTTCCGTGTAGGATTCGATAACGATCGGTTTCAATTTACAGACACAATTCTTTAAATATTCATTTCAAACAAATAATTTGTATGTTTTCGTCAAAGAAGAAGAACGTTGAATTAAATTTAATGTTTATTTCACAAGCAAACAATATAGGCAACAGCGAAATACCTGTCTCGCTATTACGAGACCGGTATTTCGCTCTTCGATTCCTTTCGTACACCGTATCTTTCATAAGTTCTCGAGGGTGTCTCGAAAAGCGGTGACCGGATGTGTTGAAGCTTTTTCATAGGCATAGTGTATGGATGATAAGGATTTCTGTTTTAGTCAAAGCAAATGGTATTCTAGTTACAGTAAATGGTATTTGTCATTATTCCTTCATTGATTTAATTTTACCATGTTTCAGTCATAAATAGCTCGCTTAACGAAACGAGCTTATTAAATTAAAAAAATGCAATAGAACAACGGCATCCCGAAGACTGATATTGGAAGAATTTTAAGTCAACAGACTTTATCATTAAATACGATATTTTCATATGGCAAAGAATACAGGGATTGAACGTAGCAATACAACTCCCATAGAACTCGGAAAAAGGGGGGTTTCTTGCATATTTGGCCTTTCAATCTATTCGCACATTTAATTAAATGAAATTCAACACTTTGCCACGCATTTTTCTTGAAGAATAGGATATTCCCAAATCTTCATTACTTGTATTGAACATCGTTATGCCGTTGTTCTGCTCGGTTTTAGTGGTTACGATGCTACTTTCTCTTTAATGTGAGCACGTGACCTCTGTGATTGCTTCCTAATAAATTTTTTTTCAGTTTGCGTAGATCACACATAATTGTATTGGTTTATGGCTTAAATTAGTAAAATTAATGCATTTTCGCGTGTATTGAACCAAAAAGTAAAAACACGTTTTTTTATGGATTTTCAATTAATGGACAATCTTAACATGACTGCGGAAAAGGATCTTGCCCAAATCCAGAAAAATAAAAAGGGAGGTGCATACATAGCAAGCCATATGGCAATTTATTACTCAAAGCAAAGATTGAGTCTACCGCCTCGATGGTTTAATTGTTACTTTGCAAGCCTCGAGTGGGGGAGATCGAGAGTTCGATTCCCGGTCGGGTCAAGCTAAAGACTATACAATTGCATGAAAACACGCAATATTCAAGATCAAAGTCAAAATCTGTTTGGGTGGAAGTCATGATAATTTGTCCGAGTGGAGTAACATGTCTACCTATATAGCTACTGGTTGCTGTTTATGTTTGCAAACAGTTTATAATTCAGTACAACGCATTGGTCTAGTACAAAACAGATATCATCACCTCGCCATCTAATAACTTTTTTTCTCCATGATTTAGCTGAATATGGGCCGTCGTGGTCGTGATCGGATGATAATTGGTTGTAATCGATGCCTATCACCTATAAGTTATGAGGTGTACTCGATACTACATTATGTGATAAAGTTTGTCAGTGACTTGCAACAGGTCGATGGTGTTCTCCAGGTACTCGTGTTTCCTCCACCAATAAACCTGACGATATAACTGAAATATTATTGAAAGTGGCGTTTAACACAATAAACCAAACCTGAAGCTGAATAATTGCTCACTTGTCGCTAAACCGCCATTTTGACATATACTCTATATAAATATTATATCTTATATGAAATTAATTACAAAGTTTTTAAAGGTATTTAAAATGGCTACTGGCAGCTATGGGAGGTATGCGGGATATATTTTCGATCCTGTTTCTATTTATATCTATCCCGAGCCCTGTGGCAATACTTACATTAATTAAAGTATACTTTTCATATACAACAAAAACACAATGTAGATTAATTCAATTTATTTATAACAGATATCCAACAAATTCCGACCTTCTGCTTCCATAGATAGTCTTAGCACCCGAACCCACCACATGCCATAGCAAAATAACGTCGCCTTTTTCAAGATTTACAATAGCATTGATTGATCCAGTGGACTGAACATCAGGATATGACACTCCGATTCCAACATCCTTGACATTTTTCATCATTTGCAGATGTACTCTTCCACTATCATTAAGAAAGGAGGTGGCAAAGTACTACGTCCCGTCACGTGGTGCTGTAAAGTGACCCGTATGCTTATTATACGCATGTCCGTTATGTGTTACAACTTCATCGAAGATAACAGTTTGAGCTGTACCAAGTGCAACATGTTTCGTCAATCTGAAATAAAACGATACTCTTCTTTTCTGAGAATATCCTATGATAAAATAGAAACAAAACATTATTCTCTAGACATGTTATAGACGTGTATTTTTCAGAATATTTGTTTTGTACATATATAGGTAAATATTATCATGGCCGGTCTTATGAGACGCGGGCCTCAATTAAGAGCTGTTTTCTGCAAAACCTGCAGTGCGTTGGTTTTTTTTACTTGCCGAGAGTAGGCGCGGGGGACCAATTGGTTTAAGACCGGTTCTGCATATGATATAATGAAACATTTGTGTATCCTAAGTAAATAAGAATATGTATATTGAGAGGCGCACAAATGCACGTGCAGCTACACATCATTTGAACAGAGACAAAAAAGGAAAATCACTTAAGTTCATCACTGTAACTGGATGACAGGAGATAAAACACGCAGAAAAAACAAATAGTTGCTATAGATGATTTTTGATGCAAAAAGGGCACAATCTGATTAACCTAAAATCTCTCACGTGATCTTCTTTACTGACATGTTGCGGCTATGAAAACGATACGTCTATTTTAATTAAAGGTTAGCCTATTTCAATAAGAGAGATGTCTAATTGACTGAGTGGAAACTTCATTAACTCAATTAGAGGCCTCCCTAAATCTCTAAATATGTTAAATAATGTTAAAACGACGTTCCATGAACAAAAACATTTAGCAAAATAATTAGGATAACAAATAATTATGAAGTATTACATTACCAGGTATTCCAGCAACAACATGGTGTAATTGTTATCATGCAAATGCAGTAGATCTTAATCTAATAACTTGATGAATTCCTTGTAGTTGGGGTTGTATGCATATGCAATCACATTAGCGATCAGATTTCGTCATTCATTTATAGATTCAAACCAAATTTAACCGCATCGGTGGTGTAATGGTTAACGTTCTCACAACCAGTGCGGTAGATCATGGGTTTGAGCCCTGATCGGGTCAAACCAAACACTATTAAATTGGTATTTGTTGCTTCTCCTCTAAGCACGCAGTATTAAGGAGAAAGAGCAAGACTGATTGTCTCGGAATCATGATAATTTGTTCAAGAGAAACGATATGCCTACACTGTTGTTTCAACGAGCAAGTACTATGCAAATCCAACTAAGTGTATTGGTCTAAAATAAAGCGGACAGCATTATCATCCAATCATGTTCTCGCCATGATTTAGCTGAAAATTACTGAGTTTGTTTTAAACAACAATCACTCACTCACTCCAATATTATCAAAACGACTGTCCCCACACAAAACAAACAACTGTACAATTATATTTGTATTGTATTTAAAAAAAATAGATCACAACTATTTAGTAAAATATATATAAAAAGCATTAACAATTTTAGAAATTACAAAACAATAAATATCTGGAACAAATATCGGGTGGGTTATAGTGTTTAACGCCACTTTCAACAATATTTAAGTTATAGCGTGGCGATGGAACAAATACAATATAAAGATAATAAAAATCCTCATTTCAGATTTATGGTGTTTAACGCCACTTCCCTATTTCAGAAAGTAGTAAACAATGGACATTTGATTCCAATTTGCATTTGTGTCACGAGGTTTGTCATTGGCCAGAGTTTGATTTACGTCACGAGGTTTGTCATTGGCCAGAGTTTGATTTGCGTCACGAGGCTTGTCATTGGCCAGAGTTTGATTGTTTAACAATTGATGTACAAAAAAGAAGTAATATTTTGTGGAGTGGGGGTTATAGTGTATATCGCCATTTCAAAAATATTTCAGTTATATTGTTGAAAGTGGCGTTAAACACCATAACACTAGTTAATTTTGTAAAAAAGACGTTCTGAAATGACGATTACTTTAGGAAAAGTCAAGACTAAATGATAGCAAATCCTTCACACATTTCCGGGACATTGATTTCATTAGTCAATAGTGGAATTATGATACACATGGTTACGTTGCTTACAATAATTGAGGATGATAAAAAGAGTAGAGAGCTTCCGAAAATGAATTAAAAAAACTACCTAGTGTGACCCATCAAAACAACGAGGAACCAAATAACGTCTGACTTTAAGTAGATTGAGGGTTAGGGTTATGGTGTTTAATACCAATTTCAACAATATTTCAGCTATATCATGGCGGTCATTTTTATTGGTGGAAGAGATCGGAGTACCGGGAAAAAACCACATAATGTATCAAGTACACCTCCCATGAGCGGGATTCGAACTCACAAAGTTAGTGGTGATATGCACTGAATGCGCAGGTAGTTGTAAATCCAACTACCATACGATCATAGCCACGACAACCTCAATGACGTTCTGAAATGACGATAACATATATCAAATATTTAGGAAAATGTAAAAACTGATAGCAGATCATCCATACATTTTCGGGACACTAGTGTCATAAGTGGAAATATGATGCACATGGTTATGTTGCTTACAATAATCAAGGAGGTTAAAGGGTGTAGATAGCTTCCTAATATGAATAGAAAACTACCTGGTGTGACCTATCAAAACAACGAAGAACCCATTAACATCTGACTTTAAGTAGATTTACATGATGTGATATTCGAAACTGAATATCTAATAAATTCCTGCTGGATAATTCGAATACTCGGCAACCACAAAGTAGAATCATGACCTGCATTGACTCCCGACACCACGTGTTCGAATAAAACATTTTTAATACATGTATTGGAAAGTCATAACAATACACCAATTTCTCTTATATGAAGTTGTACACTACGATTCAATTATTAGTTTAAAACATGAAAAGGAGTAACAATTGGTTCTAAACATGTAAAATTGTGCAAAGCAAAACTCGTATAAAATTATATATATATGATGACATAATCATTAAGGACAATATAAATACAACATCATCAGACAATCTCCATGCAACCACTATTACCTCGGCCACACAATTGGCTCACGCCATGAGATATATTTATCAATTTCGGATAAGCCAAGCCTTTATGCACAGTCTTTGCTTACAAAGGACGAAATGGTCAATTGACACCAATTTGTAGTATCACGGAAAAGGGGGTGGGGCATATTTTCCGATATGGGACAGATGCTATATCGTTTCTTGAAGCAGTCGTCAACGATCAAGATACAATTTCTCTAAAGTTAAAACTACGACCGTTTCTAAAAGCAGTCTTCATTAGGTAATGTGTAAAATAACCACAAGGTACGTGTTGTTTAGGTACTGGTTTGTTGACATGATATATAATAGAGAAACAGTCGCGAAGTTCAAAGACACCGAGATGAACGAAACATTGATGCCAGGTTGTCAGTTAATCTCATTGAGATTTGGTTCCTGTAATATCTGATTGGAGGGATACTGGACCAGTTTTGTTCTCTGTGATGGTGAGTGACAATTAATTTCAGCTTCTTACATTTGTATACGTGTACGTCTTTTGGGTAGACGGTGAGGAAATATTTTCATTTCGTTGTTTTTAAATTCGTGTATTTGTATAAATTACATTTGGTTTTCTACGACCCATACTCTCCATTCTTCGGTCACTTGCGAGATAATTCATCATACTCATGAGGAATTCATATCGAATCTGGTCGACTTCATTCCAATCTTGATCATGGGAATTATTTGAAACTACTTCGATACTTAATTAAGACATTGGAACGAAAAAAACATGTTTTCATATTGAAAGTTATTACTTGTGATCTACCAACCAATAGAAACATTTTAATATTATGTTGCTATAGCAACTTCTAAATGCCGAATGAGTAACGAGACAAATCCGAAGAGAGAGGTTTTCTTATAAATGGTCCAACGGGTGCTGAATGGAGAACAGGGCCAGACATAAGCCAATTGTTGGACCAATTGCTCCCAATTGAACCCCCGTGCTGGAGTTATATACTCTTGGAAGTTCAAGTACACAAAACACAACACATTGCATGTCTTACAGATAATAATTGAGAATCGCACCTCTCAAGGCTGGTCCTAATGGAAAGCATCGGAACGTGATCAGCCGTATGTTACCGACGATGAGATAATATTGGCATGCTCCAATGCTACTAACACTACTAGTGCGTCGATATTACTGATGTATAGTCACTGGTGGTATTACCAGAGCTGTAGTCATGGCAACTGTCTTAAAATGTAATTAACTCAAGCTACTACAGAATTCATAGACATTTAAACTGGGATTTAACTGTGGACATATATGACTTTAGCTGGACTTGACTATATATTTGGAATTCTTTTATTGGTATTAAAATTAAAAACAAATAATACCACACTCTATTAATGTATGTTGCTGAAATGAAGTAGTTATGTGATAACAGACATAAACACCTCATCCACTAAACTGACTGGTATTTTTGATATATACAACGAATCTTATGAATTTCACAGACACATTTCACAGAAGTCGTGAAGAACATAAATGATATGAAATATATTATTCTTGCTTATATATTATTTCAACTATAATACATCACAAATACATCTATTGATAGAAAATATATAAATCATAAAATTATGCACAAACATGATAAAATGAGATTATATCCCAAAAATTGATTGACAAATATATCATACACTAGGCATCCGTGGTAATATATTTTATGTCATTACCATTGGAACGACAACAACGATTATACTGCAATCAAATCTATGTTCGTATATTAGTTTGCCGTCAAGCAAAGTTACAATTGTTTAAGGAATATTTGAAATTTTTGAACAGGTTATACGATATAATCTGGTTTGGGACAGTTTACGCTTAATAAACCGCGAAGTGGCTTATAAAAAGCGTAAAGTGTTCCAAACCAGGTTATACAAGTATAACCCATTCAAAGATTTCCAATATTCTTTATGATTAAATTTGCATAGCAAAATTGAATGATTCCTCCATTTTAATTACGATTATTTCATGGGACTATTTGGAATTTGTCGTTGGTAAATGAATATGTTTGTGATGTCACAATACCAACCCAGGTTATCAAGCATAACAATGTTTTCGCCAGGCAGATCAGCCAATCATATTGCAGTATTCACATCAAATTAAATTATTCCTAAATAATTACAGAAACAAAGAACAATAAACAAGGGGGATGCTTAAATATCATTTGTATGCTTTATCTTGTGGTAAAGCAATGTCACAACTGGTTAAAAATAACACTAACAAAGAGCCCAATAACCAAAGAGATTGTGTAAATATCATGGACAAAAAACGCAGATCAATAAAGCTTATTTACTAGTAATTAATAGTTCTTATCACAAATTACACAAATATTGCATACTGTTGTCGGTAACCAGCTAGAATTACTGTTACCTAGTGTCTCTTGGTTCTAATGTAGGAAACCAGTCTTTACTAGATTAAACATATATAAATTTAGATATTTTCGGAGATAGAACTTAGTTGTGGTTAAATATCTAAATGACTCTACCATTCTTATATTCATATATTCTTGGTATAGAGTGGCTCAACTCACATAAAACGTTTGAAATAGACATATATACTTTAACATTATTTTCGTATTTTTTTTGTTTATCTGTGCTAAGCAAGTGATTCTTGAAAATCAATTTCAATCTCCTCATTGTTAATCTTGTATTTATCACCTGTTTCTGTACTCCATTTAAACTTTTCTGCTAATCTCGCTTTTAATTGACTTGGACGATGCTGAAAAACAAAGTTGAAAACACAAAATCAAAACACTTTTGTAAAAGAAATAAAAAAATAATCAAATTTCAATAATTTCAAAATGAAGACGTTTGAATATTAAACTCTATCCTATTATGCAAAATATTAGGTGTGGGATAGCATTGCCCAAATATATGTGTACTGACAGGCCATAGTAAATAATTTGTGCAAAAAAACAAATTGTTTTAGATAAAAAAAATCTACCAATATATGTCAGGATAATTTCCCTCAACTGGTATCCACTGAAAAGCAAGAGTGTATCAATCTATTATGTACATTACCATTATTAGCAATGTCCAATGTTTGTCTCGTCCAATGAAAATGCAATTACATTTTGCGTTTTCTCAATCTTGTGTTAAAATAAATTTAAACTCTGAATTTATTTATTGTGAAATGGTTTTATTAATCGCGAACTAATTTTTGAACATTTCGCGAGTCGACAAATTCACGGCTTTACAAATACGAAAATTTATAATATTTTCTTCCATCTACAAGAATGAGACCAATACCTAATGCAATTTCGCTATTAACGAATATGGTTCCTTTTTGAGAAACACACGGAAATTGGATTCAACAAATATAACTTATTTCACAGCGGGTGTGTTATAAGAAACAGGAACCGCTTATCCTTCGCATGCACATGGGTTCACCCCCAATATTTTGGTGGAGTATGTGTTGTCCATCAGTTTAGTTTTCGTTGTTGTGTTATTGTTTTGTATGTCTTTTGTTCTGTGTCTTGTACCCAACGTTGCCAGTGTCTCTAGATTGTCCACTCTTGATTGCTCCTTCGATTTTCTCTAACGTTTATATTAAATAGATTCACACATACCTCTATTAACCATTGTCCAGAGGCAGTATTTGGATGAGTGAATGCATAGTACATCCAACCACCAACAAGTCCCACTATTACAAGTGTTAATACAACGGGCACTGCTATTGCTGCTCTGTTTGTGGAATCTACAAATATATACATAAAAATATAAAAAAGGAAGTGTCCATTTAACATTTTATGGGGGGAGGGGGGTTATGTTATTTTCTAAATTATGTAGCCAAATTTTATAGAGAAACCTTATTTGACCAGAAAGATGCAAAAACAAATACTTTGAACCTGAACTCTGAACTCTGAACCTGCAATTTTCAACGAGAAATTTTGGTAAAACAAATTTAAAATACCGAATTAATAATGTGATTTTTGTTTCGCATTCAAACAATTTTCTGATTATGGGAGGAAAGACATGCCACCCTCCTCTAAGCGTACAATGGTCGCTTCTTAATACGAGAAAGTGTATCCCACATAGAAGATGACTAAAGACTTCAGTTAACCATAAGGACATCATATAAATCATATAGGGCATAGCGCCATAGCTGCCCTAAGGAAAATGTATGAAATGTTGTTTTTAAATATGTTTCCGCTTACCAATAGTAAGGAATATATTCTTCATACTTATTAGAATATCATATAGTTTCCCGACACAAGTGTTATGGCTATATTACAAACATTTTGCTATTATTTTCGAACACAAATTTGGATCCCTTTCCTATCCCCATAAGGAACAGAACAATTTCCATTAACTGTTTTCTTTTCTAAGTGATAATATGAGTGCAGTCACACACATGACCTTATATTATAATGTGACAACGAGTTTTGAAATATTTGAAGTGAATGTATCAGCCAGGAAAGTGAACGGTCATGTACATATGTGTGCTAAGGTGAATGTACCAGCCAGGAAAGTGAACGACATGTATATGTGTGTTAAGGTGAATGTACCAGCCAGGAAAGTGAACGGACATGTATATGTGTGTTAAGGTGAATGTACCAGCCAGGAAAGTGAACGGACATGTATATGTGTGTTAAGGTGAATGTACCAGCCAGGACAGTGAACGGACATGTATATGTGTGTTAAGGTGAATGTACCAGCCAGGAAAGTGAACGGACATGTATATGTGTGTTAAGGTGAATGTACCAGCCAGGAAAGTGAACGGACATGTATATGTGTGTTAAGGTGAATATACCAGCCAGGACAGTGAACGGACATGTATGTGTGTGTTAAGGTGAATGTACCAGCCAGGAAAGTGAACGGACATGTATATGTGTGTTAAGGTGAATATACCAGCCAGGACAGTGAACGGACATGTATGTGTGTGTTAAGGTGAATGTACCAGCCAGGAAAGTGAACGGACATGTATATGTGTGTTAAGGTGAATGTACCAGCCAGGAAAGTGAACGGACATGTATATGTGTGTTAAGGTGAATGTACCAGCCAGGAAAGTGAACGGACATGTATATGTGTGTTAAGGTGAATGTACCAGCCAGGAAAGTGAACGGACATGTATATGTGTGTTAAGGTGAATGTACCAGCCAGGAAAGTGAACGGACATGTATATGTGTGTTAAGGTGAATATACCAGCCAGGACAGTGAACGGACATGTATATGTGTGTTAAGGTGAATGTACCAGCCAGGAAAGTGAACGGACATGTATATGTGTGTTAAGGTGAATATACCAGCCAGGACAGTGAACGGACATGTATATGTGTGTTAAGGTGAATGTACCAGCCAGGAAAGTGAACGGACATGTATATGTGTGTTAAGGTGAATGTACCAGCCAGGACAGTGAACGGACATGTATATGTGTGTTAAGGTGAATGTACCAGCCAGGACAGTGAACGGACATGTATATGTGTGTTAAGGTGAATGTACCAGCCAGGACAGTGAACGGACATGTATATGTGTGTTAAGGTGAATGTACCAGCCAGGAAAGTGAACGGACATGTATATGTGTGTTAAGGTGAATGTACCAGCCAGGAAAGTGAACGGACATGTATATGTGTGTTAAGGTGAATGTACCAGCCAGGACAGTGAACGGACATGTATATGTGTGTTAAGGTGAATGTACCAGCCAGGAAAGTGAACGGACATGTATATGTGTGTTAAGGTGAATGTACCAGCCAGGAAAGTGAACGGACATGTATATGTGTGTTAAGGTGAATGTACCAGCCAGGACAGTGAACGGACATGTATATGTGTGTTAAGGTGAATGTACCAGCCAGGACAGTGAACGGACATGTATATGTGTGTTAAGGTGAATGTACCAGCCAGGACAGTGAACGGACATGTATATGTGTGTTAAGGTGAATGTACCAGCCAGGAAAGTGAACGGACATGTATATGTGTGTTAAGGTGAATGTACCAGCCAGGAAAGTGAACGGACATGTATATGTGTGTTAAGGTGAATGTACCAGCCAGGACAGTGAACGGACATGTATATGTGTGTTAAGGTGAATGTACCAGCCAGGAAAGTGAACGGACATGTATATGTGTGTTAAGGTGAATGTACCAGCCAGGAAAGTGAACGGACATGTATGTGTGTGTTAAGGTGAATGTACCAGCCAGGAAAGTGAACGGACATGTATGTGTGTGTTAAGGTGAATGTACCAGCCAGGACAGTGAACGGACATGTATATGTGTGTTAAGGTGAATGTACCAGCCAGGAAAGTGAACGGACATGTATGTGTGTGTTAAGGTGAATGTACCAGCCAGGAAAGTGAACGGACATGTATGTGTGTGTTAAGGTGAATGTACCAGCCAGGAAAGTGAACGGACATGTATATGTGTGTTAAGGTGAATGTACCAGCCAGGAAAGTGAACGGACATGTATGTGTGTGTTAAGGTGAATGTACCAGCCAGGAAAGTGAACGGACATGTATATGTGTGTTAAGGTGAATGTACCAGCCAGGAAAGTGAACGGACATGTATGTGTGTGTTAAGGTGAATGTACCAGCCAGGAAAGTGAACGGACATGTATGTGTGTGTTAAGGTGAATGTACCAGCCAGGAAAGTGAACGGACATGTATGTGTGTGTTAAGGTGAATGTACCAGCCAGGACAGTGAACGGACATGTATATGTGTGTTAAGGTGAATGTACCAGCCAGGAAAGTGAACGGACATGTATGTGTGTGTTAAGGTGAATGTACCAGCCAGGAAAGTGAACGGACATGTATGTGTGTGTTAAGGTGAATGTACCAGCCAGGACAGTGAACGGACATGTATATGTGTGTTAAGGTGAATGTACCAGCCAGGAAAGTGAACGGACATGTATGTGTGTGTTAAGGTGAATGTACCAGCCAGGACAGTGAACGGACATGTATATGTGTGTTAAGGTGAATGTACCAGCCAGGAAAGTGAACGGACATGTATGTGTGTGTTAAGGTGAATGTACCAGCCAGGAAAGTGAACGGACATGTATGTGTGTGTTAAGGTGAATGTACCAGCCAGGAAAGTGAACGGACATGTATATGTGTGTTAAGGTGAATGTACCAGCCAGGAAAGTGAACGGACATGTATATGTGTGTTAAGGTGAATGTACCAGCCAGGAAAGTGAACGGACATGTATATGTGTGTTAAGGTGAATGTACCAGCCAGGAAAGTGAACGGACATGTATGTGTGTGTTAAGGTGAATGTACCAGCCAGGAAAGTGAACGGACATGTATATGTGTGTTAAGGTGAATGTACCAGCCAGGAAAGTGAACGGACATGTATATGTGTGTTAAGGTGAATGTACCAGCCAGGAAAGTGAACGGACATGTATATGTGTGTTAAGGTGAATGTACCAGCCAGGACAGTGAACGGACATGTATATGTGTGTTAAGGTGAATGTACCAGCCAGGAAAGTGAACGGACATGTATATGTGTGTTAAGGTGAATGTACCAGCCAGGAAAGTGAACGGACATGTATATGTGTGTTAAGGTGAATGTACCAGCCAGGAAAGTGAACGGACATGTATATGTGTGTTAAGGTGAATGTACCAGCCAGGAAAGTGAACGGACATGTATATGTGTGTTAAGGTGAATGTACCAGCCAGGAAAGTGAACGGACATGTATATGTGTGTTAAGGTGAATGTACCAGCCAGGAAAGTGAACGGACATGTATATGTGTGTTAAGGTGAATGTACCAGCCAGGAAAGTGATTTTGCCTCTTTTCTATAGATTTTAGAACTGTTCTAATAGTTTGGTAAATTTTGCCTTTCATTTTTATTAACCCTTTTGGTTTGGAACATAGCAAAGATCAAACATGATTTGTGTCAATCAATGTTAATTATAGTCAGAGTATAGATATGAATATTGTTTACAAATAAGAGTAGCTAAAAATTCTATTCCACAAAAATGTTACTAAAACTTATATTTATAAAGTTTCACAATATCCGCTATTTTACCTTTTTCCACTGTCTGTTTTTCTGCTTTTGGTATTTGAGATATTTTCTGAAACAACACATTCATATATTTGAAGAAAACTATTAATGAGTTATGTAGCTATCACATTCATTGGTTGGTGCCGTCGTTGTCGTGATCGTATGGTAGTTGGATTTACAACTACCTATGCAATCAGTTCCTATCACCACTATCATTGCGAGTTCGAATCGCGCTCAGGAGGATGTACTCGATACAACATTATGTGATAAAGTTTGTCAGTTATGGGCGGCAGGTCTGTGATTTCCTCCGGGTACTGCGAATTCCTCCACCAATAACATTGACCGCCATGATATATCTCAAATATTGTTGAAAGTGGCGTTAAACACCATAATCCAACCAAACCAACCATCGACATCATCGTCAAAATAGAACATAAGTAAATGTATATGTAGTAAAACTTAATAATTTTATGTAGAATGATGTGCCACCAATGTAAACAAAGAAATTAAATTTCGCATTTTTCACTTTCAAATTTCCAAGGGACATAACTCTCAAATTTTAACATCAAACTAAGTATTCAAATATCTTCTGCTTTTCTTCATCAATGCAAATTGTGTGAAACTACAATGGTATACATCAAATAGAACTCAATTTGCCAAGGGACATCACTGAGAAAAGTTAACTGGCAAATAGCATCACACTTAATCACAAATAAACATAGAATAACAGCAGTTATGAGACAGACATTATCACTAGGACAAGCTATGATACTAATGGTAATGTATGTCTACACCTTCAAACCTTCAAACAGACGGTATTGTTTTTATCAGTAATTTCATCATGTATTTGACATCACACTGACCGATAATGCTTAATTTTTATATCAGTTCGCTGAAAGCCAATATCACTCGATGAGAACAATATATAAATAACATATAGTTGAGAGGGTGATCTATCACCCTCTCAACTATATGTTGTTTAATTTATTATACTGAATGTTTTCACTTTCTCGCTTGCAATGATGTTTTTTTCATTTTAATGGGTTTTTTTTCCATTTGAATGTTTCAATTAATTCATAATCATCAAATTGAGACTCTAAATGAGAGGGTGGCTGCAAAACAATTGTTGCCCGCTGAGTCATGTGTCAGAGCAAAACGCTACCCTCGTCTTATCCAATAAATTTACAGCTTACATACATGAAGTATACTAAAGTAAAATGTCCAAATTACCGATAATAACACAATAATCACGCAATTAAGTGTATGAATTCTTAATAAAGATAGTAAATATTAAAACCTAGCAACACACCTGAGTCGTTGTTGGTGCACCTGTAGAAGATGATTTTCCAGTTGATGTAGATATTGTCGTAGGCTTAGCCGTTGTAGGCTCATCAGTTGTAGGTTTAGCTGTTGTAGGTTTAGCTGTTGTAGGTTTAGCTGTTGTAGGCTTATCAGTTGTAGGCTTAGCCGTTGTGGGCTTATCAGTTGTAGGCTTAGTTGCTGTAGGCTTAGCTGTTGTAGGTTTAGTTGTTGTAGGTTTAGCTGTTGTAGGCTTAGTTGTTGTAGGTTTAGCTGTTGCAGGCTTAGTTGTTGTAGGCTTAGCTGTTGTAGGTTTAGTTGTTGTAGGCTTATCAGTTGTAGGCTTAGCCGTTGTAGGTAACATACATATACTTGATGTATTGCCAGCCTATAATATAAATGGTAAACATAGTAAATAGTTTATTATCAAATAAACTTCAGAGAAAACTGAAGGGACAATCAAGAATGGATAATCCAGAGACACTGTCAACTTCTGACAATACACAAACTCATATGAAGCTACAATCCTTGTAAGCCTTTGGGAAGTTTAAGCATAATGGTAAAGTGACCAATAGTCTGGATAGCATTGATATTCAAATAGACTATAGTCTGTTTTTTCAATATTTTACTATCGAATAAGCACTTTTGCAGGTATTTAGCGATAGCAAACACACGGGTATAACCAAAAATCACCGAGTACACAGGAAATTGTATTGAATCTGAAGCCTATCACTTTCGGGATCGACAATAAATACACATGATTGATGGATAAGTATTGTCTTGTCTTTGAATCTAAGCTACCATAAGCATCTCAGCGCATTCCTATGTAAAGCCTGGTTGAACTCATTTTTATGCAAAAAGCGTACATTCGTGGTGGTTTGGTAGATTTTATCTCGGCAATCTAAATACAAATTGAGGTTTGTTTGATATATTCTACTTGAGTTAGTATACCACCCTTTAAAAGTTAAACAAAAGATAAAACAACCTTTTAAGTTTCAAAATGCAAATCTGAAATATCTCGGAAATATTCCAATGCAATATGATATAGAAAAATGTACCTTATTCAAAAAAAGGAAAACAATGTAGTTTAAAACGGAACTTACATTCTCGTTGCATCCAAAATCTGACCATTTCTGTAGGTACCAGTCTAAACCATCGGAACATCTCGATATTTCCCGACACCATGAACACTCAAAATCAATATTTGCAGAAACACACTGGTCACATCCGGTGAAGGTATTACAGGCTGAAAATTAAAAAAAATGAATATGTTTGCCTAATAAAAATAAAACAACTTTGTTTATGCCACCTTATCCTGCAAATGGGATTTTTTTTTATAATGATCAATGGATTGAAATAAACTGTTGCTTTATTATGACAGTGTCATAATAACACTTTTCACATTCGCCTAATAAAACTATTAAGCCACACCCCTGTCATAATAAAACTTTTCACATTAGCCTAATAAAGGTATTAAGCCACACACACCCCTGTCATAATACCACTTTTTATATTAGCCTAATAACGCTATTAAGCCACGCCCCTTACCGGAACTACCATTGAGGTATCAATGGGGTTTCCACTTTCTTTTTTTATTATTAAATTGAATAAAAAAATTGCAAATTGTATTGCAGGATAAATACAATATTGGTGTATTGACGGTAAATATAGAATTGATGTGGCTCGGCACGAAACGGATGGAAAGACTCGCTAAAAGCCCGTCTTTCCCCCGTTGCTAAGCCTCGCCACATAAATTCTATACTTACTGTCAATACACCAATATTGTATATCTATTGGTAAAGGAGTAAATGCTGCTGTGACATTCAATTCATTCAATGTTCAATTATGAAATTAGTTGTGTATTTGTGCGGTAAAGAATGTGATATTGCTATCGTACGAGCTGTAATATAAACGTAGATATCAAATTTAGTGCGCACGACACGTTTCTGAAATAATATTCATCAAGTTCGCTGTAATTGACATTGTTTAATGACAAACAGTAAGTTGTGTACTTAGTTAAGGAATATATTTTTCACTCATTCCCAATTTGATTCCACCTGAGTTCACCTCCGGTTTTTAGTGGGGTTCGTGTTACTAGATCTTTAGTTTTATGTGTAATGTGTGTAGATCGTTGTTCGTTCTTTTGTACTTTTTCTTTTGGCCATTGTGCTGTCTGTCCTTTTTGATTTACGGATTCTTGTTACCCCTTTTTTATAGGAGTTATGTCACCATCGACGGGCAAAATGATATTTCGTAAGAGCAATGAAAAGGACAACCGTATACAAAACCACAGGATACTTTTAGAGCAAATAGACATTTAACAAGTTGTTACAACAATAACAGTTTGAACATATTATTAGGGGGGGAGGGGGGGGGGGGGGGGTAATTGTCATAGAATAATTTTATATTTCACTCTATAATTCTAGAATCAAATTCATTAGATCGAAGAATTTGAAAATATCAAAGGGGTAATATTAATCCGAAAATCGAAGAAGGACAGACAACATAACGTCCAAATGAAACGGGACAAAAGGACAAACAACGATCTATAAAACATACACATAAAACTAAAGATCGAGTAACCTCGGGTGCTCCTGCTCCACTAGTGGCACCCCCGTCGTATGCAAATGGCCTGTTGTCATTAATAACGTATTGGCTTTTTACGTATATGTTTTCTTTACTCTACCACTGCCAACACCTTCACCGGGCATTAGTGTATTTCTGGGCAACATGACGGGTGTCATATAAGAAGCAGGAACTGCTTACCCTTCGCAAGCGCCTGAGTTGACATCGGTTTTCTAGTGGACACCGTGATGCTCATATTTTTTTTGCATTGTCCTATTATGTGCCTTTACGTTCTGAGTTCCATGTTGGGATATCGATGTTCGCTACCATTTCCGCAAAAACAGATGTTCGGTTTGTCTTTACCTCCATTTGTTGTAGGAAGACTCGTGTCTTATATACGTTATTTGCGTTTGTTTGCGCATAGTCTTGTCCAACACATATTGTGTTGTGCATTTTGTTTTTTGTCTTCTTCCTGTGTACCCTATGTGGACAGTTTCTCTGGATTGTCCATATTTGATTGACCCATCGATATTCACTTTTATTTAGTGGAATGTACATGATTTGATATGAACATATGTGCACTTACTGGGTAACGGATCTAATATAACAACTGTATTGGCTTGTATCATTGTGAAATTTAGGTGCACCGAATGATATCTATTTATTCGTCTGTACCTCACCCCTGAAACCAAAACAGTTAATACATTTATACGAAATAAAAAAGGGTGTATCTGATTAAAAATTGGGGGGGGGGGAGGTCTTAATTCATCAGCTTCCTCATTTATCTCGTTACTATGTTCAAAAATGCTTCAGCCAATGAAAGACTTAAAGATTTAAATATGCAACACATGTCACGAGTCAAATATGTATCCAGAAGTGAAACGTAATGAAAATTAAGAGCGAATAACAAGAGCGAAACCCAGGAGGCCAACAGGTTTATTGACATGTTCCCAATATGACAATGATATATATCACGATTTTATGAGACAGAAATAACACCTGGGCTCGTTCCTTCATTTTAGAAATTGAAACTTCATGCTGGGTGTTATTAATGGGACACCTGGTACGCCATGTTCGAACTTTTATTCGAACTTTGTGTTCGTACGAAACGTTAAAACATATTGTATTTAGCTGAATTACGAATGTATTAATAATTATATAACTTCTATTTACCTTTCTTTATTTATATGAGTGTTTATGATATACATGAATAATGCTTTTCTTTTCAAGTCGGGGCTGTTGTGGCCGTGATCGTATGGTAGATGGAATTACAACTGCCTATGCAATCAGTGCCTATCACCACTGATGTTGTGAGTTCGAATCTTGATCAGGGCGAGGTGTACAACATTATGTGATGAAGTCTGTTAGTGACTTGCGACAGGTATTTGGTTTTCCTCACTAATAAAACTGACCCCCATGATATACTGAAATATTGTTGAAAGTGGCGTTAAACACCACCAAGTAAGCAAACAAACTTATCAAGTCTATATATGAAAACGTTATGTATATCTTCTCTTGTGTATTTAATATAGTTCTAATAGAGCTACGAGTAGTCTTTTGTGACCCCTTACATAGCAATATATCCATAAAGTTGTGGGAGATATAATAATTCACATATATTTAATAAGGCATCGTCCATTTTTAGCTCACCTTGCCAAAGGCAACGTGAGGTTTTTCCATCACTTCGCGTCCATCTTCGTGTCGTGACATCTGCTCGGCCATGCAATAAAGTCGGTCACTTGTTTTGATTTACAATTCTCGCGCAGCACGAGACCGATGACGTCATTCTGTATATTCATAGCGTACATAAACACAGAGGGTATTCTTTTAAACTTCAAATTACAAGATGAGATTAAAACAGATAAGATTGAATTCAATAAATTCCATGCAAGTAAAAAAGATCCTTTTCACTAATGTCTTTTTTTCCTGATTAGTATTCTTGTTAAATATGTTTTAAGCGATGTTATTTCCGAAGCATTGTTACCTTTTAGGTTTGTTGATGTAATCGTCATCACAGTTCATGACCTTTTCTGGAATGTAGGCCAAGCAAATTGTATTTTGAAATACTTTGAAAATATGAAAAATGTTTACTTTTCAAACATGAAAAAAGTAATCAAACATTATCCAATGACTGGCCGACTTACTGTCACACGGGTATATATGTATCCTGACGTTGGTCAAGGTAAACAAAAAAAATTTGCAAGATGGATATTTACCCTAATAAAATATCTCAACTCCTCAAATTCTTAGGAGGCCGCGTATCCGTCATCGTAGTTGGATTTACAACTATCTATGCAATCAGTGGATATCACCGTGTCCTCCGGTTTCCTCCACTGATAAAACTGACTGCTGCGATATAACTGAAATACTGTTGAAAGTGGCGTTAAACACCATAAAACCAAACTAAAACCAAAATCAAATTATTTCTCTATCTTGTGTTTCAATGTCGGACAAGGGAACATCTATTCAAGTTAAAACTGACGACTAATTTATTTGTTAAGCTGCCATTAATTGTTCAATTCTTAACAATGAATACCAGCTTACATTCGTTTAGTTGTTATCTTTTAGTTAAATGGCATTGACAGTTCTGAAGGACAGATACTTATATTTTTAACATACTGACTTTAGTTGAGGGTGTTATGGTAGATTACTACACGAAGGAAACAAATATAACACGAGACAAAGTCGAGGGTGATATTTGTTTTTCTGAGTTTCATGGTTTTGTTATAATACTGAATGCCTATTTCCATTCTTAAGAAATTAATATCGGTATATTATTAATAATTACAAGTAAATTTCAACAATGCTGGTCGCCATTATATGCCAAGCAAACTCTCCTGGTTTAAACCAAACTTCCCACAACAAAATGAGAAGGTATTGACAAAAACTGAGAAGGGGAAGACAATCCCAGATATATACATTTGCATAACGACCTTACCAGTGACACTCTCCGCCGGTAAATGGTTAGATGAATGTTGGTGAAGTGAAGTTCCAGTTATTTCAAACATATACATTTTTTGCTATGGGTAAGGTGACCGACTAGTGTCGGGCCCACTGAGAGGGGAGGGGGGTCAGCCGGGGAGGCGCCCCGGGGCCCATGCCAAATAAACAAGTAGAAAGCTGTTCTCTAATTCACAATTCATGAATACATTTTTGTTGTACTGATTCCTTGATTATGACACACCGTGGTGGACTTAGTTTGAGTATCATTATTTGGAGAATTGGAGGAGGGGGGCCCAAGTTTCCTTTTGTCTTGGGGCCCAAAAATTATCTTGGTGTCACAAACGTGTTATTAATTCAGCTGCACATACGCCTGTTATTTGAACTGCACCTAAATCGTTTTAAGATACATACCATTCTTAGTATAATCGTAATAGAATGCGTCAGAAACCCCTAATTTCACCCAGTGGTTCGCAGTTGAAATGCTACCAATGGCTACTGGTACCTATAACAACAATTATGAGAGTTACTGTCAATTCCTTATTATTCGAGGTATACCATTTTTTGTGGATAGCTTTGAACAATGAAATCAAGAATTCAATAAATATTTGTCACTATACATACATTTATTGACTTGCACGTTTTTATTTGTACCTACCAAATGCATTGCTTTTTCTCAAACCACGAAACTTTCAATGAATTCACAGTATATATTTGCGATTGATACACTCTCATCTTTAATTAAGAAATTTATCATGGAAGCCAGAACGTGTTGGGAGTTTTAACATGGGTTGGCGGATATTAGTATTTTATCCCGAGGCAGAAGCGAGGGATAAAATTTACTAATATCTGCCAATCCATGTTAAAACTCAAAACACATTTATTTCGATTCTGATATGTCTAAGAGTACTCATACGGTAGAATACTTTGATTGGAAGACGGTAATTTATATTTACGTTTGCGGAAAATGTCACACACAATTTATGCTGCCAATGGATAAGTCAGTCACATTCACCGGCGCATGTGCGAATGAGATTATACCATCGATAGATCGCTCGTTTGCCTACAAAGCGAAAGAAGGACGTGATGTTAGAATTTAATGTATATCTTTTAAGTCTTGGGGCCCCTCCGAATGACATCACAACGCCGGTCTGTCTGTCTATTCATAGTGTTATGATACTTTAAGTTTGATGTTTCAGCAGACATGTTTGCTATAATTTGGATAGTGTATAACGGCCATCCTCGTCATAGATCCTCGAATTTGGCAGTATTTCAGTTATATCGTGGGATTAAACAGAACAATGTTACGCTTCGTGTAAATTAATGGTTTAAGACACCATCTTGAATCTGGAAGAAAACACTTTTTTCTGGAAATTACATCTATATCGATTTTGGCGAAATCAGTTTAAATTGACATAAAGTTTAAGGTTTTAAATAATAAATCAATCGGACGATATATAATTTTAAAAGATTAATCAAAGTGGAGATAAGCAACCTTTTGTAGTTCTTTAACTAGTATTTCAAAATTCCGAAAATCGTTTCTACCATGTTGTGGTTTTTTTCATGGTTGATCAACCAGTAATATGTTCGGTTCGTCTTTTTCTCCAGTTGTTTGCAGGAGGGCTCATATCTTATTTACGTTATTTGTGTTATAGTGGTGTCAAGCACATATTGTGTTGTGTTTTTATTTTGGTTTGTTTCGACTTGTGTACCCTGTGTTGCCAGTATCTCCGGATTGTCCATTTTTGATGGCCCCTTCGGTATTCTCTAACGTTTAGGATTGTCTATTTTTGATGGCCCCTTTTTATTCTTACATTATGTTTTAGTTTATTGATCAATAAGACGTTTATGTCTATCAATGCTCAATTCCGGATCAAAAGATTCTTAGCGATCTGGATTATCTGCTTGAATTCCTAATGTGCTTTTCTTATTATGCAAATTATTCTGATAAAATATTTCTGACTGATGTTTTCCATATACATGTAGATTTATATTTGTCCGGATTTCCAGTTTTCTTTTATCTAACAAATAAACGTTAGAGAATACCGAAGGGACAATCAAAAATGGACAATTCAGAGAAATGGGCAACATAGGATACACACAAGAGGAAGACAAACAAAAGAAAAACACAACACAATATGTGTTTGACATCACTATGCGAAAACAACCACAAATAACATAAAGACATTCATGAGCACTCCTACAAACGACACAAATAACATAAAGACATTCATGAGCACACCTACATACAACACAAATAACATAAAGACATACATTAGCACTCCTACAAACGACACAAATAACATAAAGACATTCATCAGCACTCCTACATACAACACAAATAACATAAAGACATTCATGGGCACTCCTACAAACGACACAAATAACATAAAGACATTCATCAGCACTCCTACATACAACACAAATAACATAAAGACATTCATGGGCACTCCTACAAACGACACAAATAACATAAAGACATTAATCAGCACTCCTACATACAACACAAATAACATAAAGACATTCATGGGCACTCCTACATACAACACAAATAACATAAAGACATTCATGAGCACTCCTACAAACGACACAAATAACATAAAGACATTCATCAGCACTCCTACATACAACACAAATAACATAAAGACATTCATGGGCACTCCTACAAACGACACAAATAACATAAAGACATTCATGAGCACTCCTACAAACAACACAAATAACATAAAGACATTCATGAGCACTCCTACAAACGACACAAATAACATAAAGACATTCATGAGCACACCTACATACAACACAAATAACATAAAGACATTCATGGGCACTCCTACAAACGACACAAATAACATAAAGACATTCATGAGCACTCCTACAAACGACACAAATAACATAAAGACATTCATGAGCACTCCTACAAACAACACAAATAACATAAAGACATTCATGAGGACTCCTACATACAACACAAATAACATAAAGACATTCATGAGCACTCCTACAAACGACACAAATAACATAAAGACATTCATGAGGACTCCTACATACAACACAAATAACATAAAGACATTCATGAGCACTCCTACAAACGACACAAATAACATAAAGACATTCATGAGCACTCCTACAAACGACACAAATAACATAAAGACATTCATGAGGACTCCTACATACAACACAAATAACATAAAGACATTCATGAGCACTCCTACAAACAACACAAATAACATAAAGACATTCATGAGCACACCTACATACAACACAAATAACATAAAGACATTCATGAGCACACCTACATACAACACAAATAACATAAAGACATTCATGAACACTCCTACAAATAACACAAATAACATAAAGACATTCATGAGCACTCCTACAAACAACACAAATAACATAAAGACATACATGAGCACTCCTACAAACAACACAAATAACATAAAGACATTCATGAGTACTCATACAAACAACACAAATAACATAAAGACATGCATGAACACTCCTACAAATAACACAAATAACATAAAGACATTCATGAGCACTCCTACAAACAACACAAATAACATAAAGACATTCATGAACACTCCTACAAACGACACAAATAACATAAAGACATTCATGAGTACTCATACAAACAACACAAATAACATAAAGACATACATGAGCACTCCTACAAACAACACAAATAACATAAAGACATTGATGAGCACTCCTACAAACAACACAAATAACATAAAGACATCCATGAGCACTCCTACAAACAACACACATAACATAAAGACATTAATGAGTACTCATACAAACAACACAAATAACATAAAGACATTCATGAGTACTCATACAAACAACACAAATAACATAAAGACATACATGAGCACTCCTACAGACAACACAAATAACATAAAGACATACATGAGCACTCCTACAAACAACACAAATAACATAAAGACATACATGAGGACTCCTACAAACAACACAAATAGCATAAAGACATTCATGAGTACTCCTACAAACAACACAAATAACATAAAGACATTCATGAGGACTCCTACAAATAACACAAATAACATAAAGACATTCATGAGCACTCCTACAAACAACACAAATAACATAAAGACATTCATGAGCACTCCTACAAACAACACAAATAACATAAAGACATTCATGAGGACTCCTACAAATAACACAAATAACATAAAGACATTCATGAGCACTCCTACAAACAACACAAATAACATAAAGACATTCATCAGCACTCCTACAAACAACACAAATAACATAAAGACATTCATGAGGACTCCTACAAATAACACAAATAACATAAAGACATTCATGAGCACTCCTACAAACAACACAAATAACATAAAGACATTCATGAGGACTCCTACAAACAACACAAATAACATAAAGACATTCATGAGGACTCCTACAAATAACACAAATAACATAAAGACATTCATGAGCACTCCTACAAACAACACAAATAACATAAAGACATTCATGAGTACTCATACAAACAACACAAATAACATAAAGACTTTCAAGAGCACTCATACAAACAACACAAATAACATAAAGACATTCATGAACATTCCTACAAACAACACAAATAACATAAAGACATTCATGAGTACTCATACAAAAAACACAAATAACATAAAGACATGCATGAGCACTCCTACAAATAACACAAATAACATAAAGACATTCATGAGCACTCCTACAAATAACACAAATAACATAAAGAAATTGATGAGCACTCCTACAAACAACACAAATAACATAAAGACATTCATGAGCACTCCTACAAACAACACAAATAACAAAAAGACATTCATGAGCACTCCTACAAACAACACAAATAACATAAAGACATTCATGAGCACTCCTACAAAAAACACAAATAACATAAAGACATGCATGAGCACTCCAACAAATAACACAAATAACATAAAGACATTCATCAGCACTCCTACAAACAACACAAATAACATAAAGACATTCATGAGCACTCCTACAAACAACACAAATAGCGTAACGACTTTCATGAACATTCCTACAAACAACACAAATAACATAAAGACATTCATGAGTACTCCTACAAACAACACAAATAACATAAAGACATACATGAGCACTCCTACAGACAACACAAATAACATAAAGACATACATGAGCACTCCTACAAACAACACAAATAACATAAAGACATACATGAGGACTCCTACAAACAACACAAATAGCATAAAGACATTCATGAGTACTCCTACAAACAACACAAATAACATAAAGACATTCATGAGGACTCCTACAAATAACACAAATAACATAAAGACATTCATGAGCACTCCTACAAACAACACAAATAACATAAAGACATTCATGAGCACTCCTACAAACAACACAAATAACATAAAGACATTCATGAGGACTCCTACAAATAACACAAATAACATAAAGACATTCATGAGCACTCCTACAAACAACACAAATAACATAAAGACATTCATCAGCACTCCTACAAACAACACAAATAACATAAAGACATTCATGAGGACTCCTACAAATAACACAAATAACATAAAGACATTCATGAGCACTCCTACAAACAACACAAATAACATAAAGACATTCATGAGCACTCCTACAAACAACACAAATAACATAAAGACATTCATGAGGACTCCTACAAATAACACAAATAACATAAAGACATTCATGAGCACTCCTACAAACAACACAAATAACATCTCATACAAACAACACAAATAACATAAAGACTTTCAAGAGCACTCATACAAACAACACAAATAACATAAAGACTTTCATGAACATTCCTACAAACAACACAAATAACATAAAGACATTCATGAGTACTCATACAAAAAACACAAATAACATAAAGACATGCATGAGCACTCCTACAAATAACACAAATAACATAAAGACATTCATGAGCACTCCTACAAATAACACAAATAACATAAAGAAATTGATGAGCACTCCTACAAACAACACAAATAACATAAAGACATCCATGAGCACTCCTACAGACAACACAAATAACATAAAGACATTCATGAACACTCCTACAAATAACACAAATAACATAAAGACATTCATGAGGACTCCTACAAACAACACAAATAACATAAAGACATTCATGAGCACTCCTACAAACAACACAAATAACAAAAAGACATTCATGAGCACTCCTACAAACAACACAAATAACATAAAGACATTCATGAGCACTCCTACAAAAAACACAAATAACATAAAGATGTGCATGAGCACTCCTACAAATAACACAAATAACATAAAGACATTCATCAGCACTCCTACAGACAACACAAATAACATAAAGACATTCATGAGCACTCCTACAAACAACACAAATAGCGTAACGACATTCATGAACATTCCTACAAACAACACAAATAACATAAAGACATTCATGAGTACTCATACAAAAAACACAAATAACATAAAGACATGCATGAGCACTCCTACAAATAACACAAATAACATAAAGACATTCATGAGCACTCCTACAAATAACACAAATAACATAAAGACATTCATGAACATTCCTACAAACAACACAAATAACATAAAGACATTCATGAGTACTCATACAAAAAACACAAATAACATAAAGACATGCATGAGCACTCCTACAAATAACACAAATAACATAAAGAAATTGATGAGCACTCCTACAAACAACACAAATAACATAAAGACATCCATGAGCACACCTACAAACAACACAAATAACATAAAGACTTTCAAGAGCACTCCTACAAACAACACAAATAACATAAAGACATTCATGAGCACTCCTACAAACAACACAAATAACATAAAGACATTCACGAGCACTCCTACAAAAAACACAAATAACATAAAGACATGCATGAGCACTCCTACAAATAACACAAATAACATAAAGACATTCATCAGCACTCCTACAAACAACACAAATAACATAAAGACATTCATCAGCACTCCTACAAACAACACAAATAACATAAAGACATTCATCAGCACTCCTACAAACAACACAAATAACATAAAGACATTGATGAGCACTCCTACAGACAACACAAATAACATAAAGACATTGATGAGCACTCCTACAGACAACACAAATAACATAAAGACATTGATGAGCACTCCTATAAACAACACAAATAACATAAAGACATTCATGAGTACTCATACAAAAAACACAAATAACATAAAGACATGCATGAGCACTCCTACAAATAACACAAATTACATAAAGAAATTGATGAGCACTCCTACAAACAACACAAATAACATAAAGACATCCATGAGCACTCCTACAGACAACACAAATAACATAAAGACATTCATGAACACTCCTACAAATAACACAAATAACATAAAGACATTCATGAGCACTCCTACAAACAACACAAATAACATAAAGACATTCATGAGCACTCCTACAAACAACACAAATAACAAAAAGACATTCATGAGCACTCCTACAAACAACACAAATAACATAAAGACATTCATGAACACTCCTACAAATAACACAAATAACATAAAGACATTCATGAGCACTCCTACAAACAACACAAATAACATAAAGACATTCATGAGCACTCCTACAAACAACACAAATAACAAAAAGACATTCATGAGCACTCCTACAAACAACACAAATAACATAAAGACATTCATGAGCACTCCTACAAAAAACACAAATAACATAAAGATGTGCATGAGCACTCCTACAAATAACACAAATAACATAAAGACATTCATCAGCACTCCTACAAACAACACAAATAACATAAAGACATTCATGAGCACTCCTACAAACAACACAAATAGCGTAACGACATTCATGAACATTCCTACAAACAACACAAATAACATAAAGACATTCATGAGTACTCATACAAAAAACACAAATAACATAAAGACATGCATGAGCACTCCTACAAATAACACAAATAACATAAAGACATTCATGAGCACTCCTACAAATAACACAAATAACATAAAGACATTCATGAACATTCCTACAAACAACACAAATAACATAAAGACATTCATGAGTACTCATACAAAAACACAAATAACATAAAGACATGCATAAGCACTCCTACAAATAACACAAATAACATAAAGAAATTGATGAGCACTCCTACAAACAACACAAATAACATAAAATAATCCATGAGCACACCTACAAACAACACAAAAAACATAAAGACTTTCATGAGCACTCCTACAAACAACACAAATAACATAAAGACATTCATGAGCACTCCTACAAACAACACAAATAACATAAAGACATTCAAGAGCACTCCTACAAAAAACACAAATAACATAAAGACATGCATGAGCACTCCTACAAATAACACAAATAACATAAAGACATTCATCAGCACTCCTACAAACAACACAAATAACATAAAGACATTCATCAGCACTCCTACAAACAACACAAATAACATAAAGACATTCATGTGCACTCCTACAAACAACACAAATAACATAAAGACATTGATGAGCACTCCTACAGACAACACAAATAACATAAAGACATTGATGAGCACTCCTACAGACAACACAAATAACATAAAGACATTGATGAGCACTCCTACAAACAACACAAATAACATAAAGACATTGATGAGCACTGCTACAGACAACACAAATAACATAAAGACATTCATGAGCAATCCTACAAACAACACAAATAACATAAAGACATTCATGAGCACTCCTACAGACAACACAAATAACATAAAGACATTCATGAGCACTCCTACAAACAACAAAAATAACATAAAGACATACATGAGCACTCCTACAGACAACACAAATAACATAAAGACATTGATGAGCACTCCTACAGACAACACAAATAACATAAAGACATTCATGAGCACTCCTACAAACAACACAAATAACATAAAGACATTCATGAGCACTCCTACAAACAACACAAATAACATAAAGACATTCATGAACACTCCTACAAACAACACAAATAACATAAAGACATACATGAGCACTCCTACAAACAACACAAATAACATAAAGACATTCATCAGCACTCCTAAAAACAACACAAATAACATAAAGACATTCATGAGCACTCCTACAAACAACACAAATAACATAAAGACATACATGAGCACTCCTACAGACAACACAAATAACATAAAGACATTCATGAGCACTCCTACAAACAACACAAATAACATAAATACATTCATCAGCACTCCTACAAACAACACAAATAACATAAAGACATTCATGAGCACTCCTACAAACAACACAAATAACATAAAGACATACATGAGCACTCCTACAGACAACACAAATAACATAAAGACATTCATGAGCAATCCTACAAACAACACAAATAACATAAAGACATTCATGAGCACTCCTACAGACAAAACAAATAACATAAAGACATTCATGAGCACTCCTACAAACAACAAAAATAACATAAAGACATACATGAGCACTCCTACAGACAACACAAATAACATAAAGACATTGATGAGCACTCCTACAGACAACACAAATAACATAAAGACATTCATGAGCACTCCTACAAACAACACAAATAACATAAAGACATTCATGAGCACTCCTACAAACAACACAAATAACATAAAGACATTCATGAGCACTCCTACAAACAACACAAATAACATAAAGACATACATGAGCACTCCTACAAACAACACAAATAACATAAAGACATTCATCAGCACTCCTACAAACAACACAAATAACATAAAGACATTCATGAGCACTCCTACAAACAACACAAATAACATAAAGACATACATGAGCACTCCTACAGACAACACAAATAACATAAAGACATTCATGAGCACTCCTACAAACAACACAAATAACATAAATACATTCATCAGCACTCCTACAAATAACACAAATAACATAAAGACATTCATGAGCACTCCTACAAACAACACAAATAACATAAAGACATACATGAGCACTCCTACAGACAACACAAATAACATAAAGACATTCATGAGCACTCCTACAAACAACACAAATAACATAAAGACATACATGAGCACTCCTACAAACAACACAAATAACATAAAGACATTCATGAGCACTCCTACAAATAACACAAATAACATAAAGACATTCATGAGCACTTCTACAAACAACACAAATAACATAAAGACATTCATGAGCACTTCTACAAACAACACAAATAACATAAAGACATTCATGAGCACTCCTACAAACAACACAAATAACATAAAGACATTCATGAGCACTCCTACAAACAACACAAATAACATAAATATATTCATCAGCACTCCTACAAACAACACAAATAACATAAAGACATTGATGAGCACTCCTACAGACAACACAAATAACATAAAGACATTGATGAGCACTCCTACAGACAACACAAATAACATAAAGACATTGATGAGCACTCCTACAGACAACACAAATAACATAAAGACATTGATGAGCACTCCTACAAACAACACAAATAACATAAAGACATTGATGAGCACTCCTACAGACAACACAAATAACATAAAGACATTCATGAGCAATCCTACAAACAACACAAATAACATAAAGACATTCATGAGCACTCCTACAGACAACACAAATAACATAAAGACATTCATGAGCACTCCTACAAACAATAAAAATAACATAAAGACATACATGAGCACTCCTACAGACAACACAAATAACATAAAGACATTGATGAGCACTCCTACAGACAACACAAATAACATAAAGACATTCATGAGCACTCCTACAAACAACACAAATAACATAAAGACATTCATGAGCACTCCTACAAACAACACAAATAACATAAAGACATTCATGAGCACTCATACAAACAACACAAATAACATAAAGACATATATGAGCACTCCTACAAACAACACAAATAACATAAAGACATTCATCAGCACTCCTACAAACAACACAAATAACATAAAGACATTCATGAGCACTCCTACAAACAACACAAATAACATAAAGACATACATGAGCACTCCTACAGACAACACAAATAACATAAAGACATTCATGAGCACTCCTACAAACAACACAAATAACATAAATACATTCATCAGCACTCCTACAAACAACACAAATAACATAAAGACATTCATGAGCACTCCTACAAACAACACAAATAACATAAAGACATACATGAGCACTCCTACAGACAACACAAATAACATAAAGACATTCATGAGCAATCCTACAAACAACACAAATAACATAAAGACATTCATGAGCACTCCTACAGACAACACAAATAACATAAAGACATTCATGAGCACTCCTACAAACAACAAAAATAACATAAAGACATACATGAGCACTCCTACAGACAACACAAATAACATAAAGACATTGATGAGCACTCCTACAGACAACACAAATAACATAAAGACATTCATGAGCACTCCTACAAACAACACAAATAACATAAAGACATTCATGAGCACTCCTACAAACAACACAAATAACATAAAGACATTCATGAGCACTCCTACAAACAACACAAATAACATAAAGACATACATGAGCACTCCTACAAACAACACAAATAACATAAAGACATTCATCAGCACTCCTACAAACAACACAAATAACATAAAGACATTCATGAGCACTCCTACAAACAACACAAATAACATAAAGACATACATGAGCACTCCTACAGACAACACAAATAACATAAAGACATTCATGAGCACTCCTACAAACAACACAAATAGCATAAATACATTCATCAGCACTCCTACAAACAACACAAATAACATAAAGACATTCATGAGCACTCCTACAAACAACACAAATAACATAAAGACATACATGAGCACTCCTACAGACAACACAAATAACATAAAGACATTCATGAGCACTCCTACAAACAACACAAATAACATAAAGACATACATGAGCACTCCTACAAACAACACAAATAACATAAAGACATTCATGAGCACTCCTACAAACAACACAAATAACATAAATATATTCATCAGCACTCCTACAAACAACACAAATAACATAAAGACATTCATCAGCACTCCTACAAACAACACAAATAACATAAAGACATTCATGAGCACTCCTACAAACAACACAAATAACATAAAGACATTCATGAACATTCCTACAAACAACACAAATAACATAAAGACATTCATGAGCACTCCTACAAACAACACACATAACATAAAGACATTCATGAGCACTCCTACAAACAACTCAAATAACATAAAGACATTCATGAGTACTCATACAAACAACACAGATAACATAAAGACATACATGAGCACACCTACAAACAACACAAATAACATAAAGACATCCATGAGCACTCCTACAAACAACACAAATAACATAAAGACATTCATGAGCACTCCTACAAACAACACAAATAACATAAAGACATTCATGAACACACCTACAAACAACACAAATAACATAAAGACATTCATGAGCACTTCTACAAACAACACAAATAACATAAAGACATTCATGAACACTCCTACAAACAACACAAATAGCATAAAGACATTCATGAGCACTCCTACAAACAACACAAATAGCATAAAGACATTCATGAGCACTCCTACAAACAACACAAATAACATAAAGACATTCATGAACACACCTACAAACAACACAAATAACATAAAGACATTCATGAACACACCTACAAACAACAAAAATAACATAAAGACATTCATGAGCACTCCTACAAACAACACACATAACATAAAGACATTCATGAACACTCCTACAAACAACACAAATAACATAAAGACATTCATGAGTACTCATACAAACAACACAAATAACATAAAGACATGCATGAACACTCCTACAAATAACACAAATAACATAAAGACATGCATGAGCACTTCTACAAACAACACAAATAACATAAAGACATTCATGAGCACTCCTACAAACAACACAGATAAGATAAAGACATTCATGAGCACATCTACAAACAACAAAAATAGCATAAAGACATTCATGAGCACACCTACAAACAACACAAATAACATAAAGACATTCATGAGCACTCCTACAAACAACACACATAACATAAAGACATTCATGAACACTCCTACAAACAACACAAATAACATAAAGACATGCATGAGCACTTCTACAAACAACACAAATAACATAAAGACATGCATGAACACTCCTACAAACAACACAAATAACATAAAGACATGCATGAGCACTTCTACAAACAACACAAATAACATAAAGACATTCATGAACACACCTACAAACAACACAAATAACATAAAGACATTCATGAACACACCTACAAACAACACAAATAACATAAAGACATTCATGAGCACTCCTACAAACAACACAAATAGCATAAAGACATTCATGAACACACCTACAAACAACACAAATAACATAAAGACATTCATGAACACTCCTACAAACAACACAAATAACATAAAGACATTCATGAGTACTCATACAAACAACACAAATAACATAAAGACATGCATGAACACTCCTACAAAAAACACAAATAACATAAAGACATGCATGAGCACTTCTACAAACAACACAAATAACATAAAGACATTCATGAACACTCCTACAAACAACACAAATAACATAAAGACATGCATGAGCACTCCTACAAACAACACAAATAACATAAAGACATTCATGAGCACTCCTACAAACAACACAAATAACATAAAGACATTCATGAACACACCTACAAACAACACAAATAACATAAAGACATTCATGAACACTCCTACAAACAACACAAATAACATAAAGACATTCATGAGTACTCATACAAACAACACAAATAACATAAAGACATGCATGAACACTCCTACAAACAACACAAATAACATAAAGACATTCATGAGTACTCATACAAACAACACAAATAACATAAAGACATGCATGAGCACTTCTACAAACAACACAAATAACATAAAGACATTCATGAGCACTCCTACAAACAACACAAATAACATAAAGACATTCATGAGTACTCATACAAACAACACAAATAACATAAAGACATGCATGAACACTCCTACAAACAACACAAATAACATAAAGACATGCATGAGCACTTCTACAAACAACACAAATAACATAAAGACATGCATGAACACTCCTACAAACAACACAAATAACATAAAGACATGCATGAGCATTTCTACAAACAACACAAATAACATAAAGACATTCATGAACACACCTACAAACAACACAAATAACATAAAGACATTCATAAACACACCTACAAACAACACAAATAACATAAAGACATTCATGAGCACTCCTACAAACAACACAAATAACATAAAGACATTCATGAACACACCTACAAACAACACAAATAACATAAAGACATTCATGAGCACTCCTACAAACAACACACATAACATAAAGACATTCATGAACACTCCTACAAACAACACAAATAACATAAAGACATTCATGAGTACTCATACAAACAACACAAATAACATAAAGACATGCATGAACACTTCTACAAACAACACAAATAACATAAAGACATGCATGAGCACTTCTGCAAACAACACAAATAACATAAAGACATTCATGAGCACTCCTATAAACAACACAGATAAGATAAAGACATTCATGAGCACATCTACAAACAACAAAAATAGCATAAAGACATTCATGAGCACTCCTACAAACAACACAAATAACATAAAGACATGCATGAGCACCTCTACAAACAACACAAATAACATAAAGACATTCATGAGCACTCCTACAAACAACACAGATAAGATAAAGACATTCATGAGCACATCTACAAACAACAAAAATAGCATAAAGACATTCATGAGCACACCTACAAACAACACAAATAACATAAAGACATTCATGAGCACTCCTACAAACAACACACATAACATAAAGACATTCACGAACACTCCTACAAACAACACAAATAACATAAAGACATTCATGAGTACTCATACAAACAACACAAATAACATAAAGACATGCATGAACACTCCTACAAACAACACAAATAACATAAAGACATGCATGAGCACTTCTACAAACAACACAAATAACATAAAGACATTCATGAGCACTCCTACAAACAACACAGATAAGATAAAGACATTCATGAGGACATCTACAAACAACAAAAATAGCATAAAGACATTCATGAGCACTCCTACAAACAACACAAATAACATAAAGACATTCATGCGCACTCCTACAAACAACACAAATAACATAAAGACATTCATGAGCACTCCTACAAACAACACAAATAACATAAAGAAAGTCATGAGCACACCCACAAACAACACAAATAACATAAAGACATTCATGAGCACTCCTACAAACAACACAATTAACATAAAGACATTCATGAGCACTCCTACAAACAACACAAATAACATAAAGACATTCATGAGCACTCCTACAAACAACACAAATAACATAAAGACATGCATGAACACTCCTACAAACAACACAAATAACATAAAGACATGCATGAGCACTTCTACAAACAACACAAATAACATAAAGACATTCATGAGCACTCCTACAAACAACACAAATAACATAAAGACATGCATGAACACTCCTACAAACAACACAAATAACATAAAGACATGCATGAGCACTTCTGCAAACAACACAAATAACATAAAGACATTCATGAGCACTCCTACAAACAACACAGATAAGATAAAGACATTCATGAGCACATCTACAAACAACAAAAATAGCATAAAGACATTCATGAGCACTCCTACAAACAACACAAATAACATAAAGACATTCATGAGCACTCCTACAAACAACACAAATAACATAAAGACATTCATGAGCACTCATACAAACAACACAAATAACATAAAAAATTCATGAGCACACCCACAAACAACACAAATAACATAAAGACATTCATGAGCACTCCTACAAACAACACAAATAACATAAAGACATTCATGAGTACTCATACAAACAACACAAATAACATAAAGACATGCATGAACACTCCTACAAACAACACAAATAACATAAAGACATGCATGAGCACTTCTACAAACAACACAAATAACATAAAGACATGCATGAACACTCCTACAAACAACACAAATAACATAAAGACATGCATGAGCACTTCTACAAACAACACAAATAACATAAAGACATTCATGAACACACCTACAAACAACACAAATAACATAAAGACATTCATAAACACACCTACAAACAACACAAATAACATAAAGACATTCATGAGCACTCCTACAAACAACACAAATAACATAAAGACATTCATGAACACACCTACAAACAACACAAATAACATAAAGACATTCATGAGCACTCCTACAAACAACACACATAACATAAAGACATTCATGAACACTCCTACAAACAACACAAATAACATAAAGACATTCATGAGTACTCATACAAACAACACAAATAACATAAAGACATGCATGAACACTTCTACAAACAACACAAATAACATAAAGACATGCACGAGCACTTCTGCAAACAACACAAATAACATAAAGACATTCATGAGCACTCCTATAAACAACACAGATAAGATAAAGACATTCATGAGCACATCTACAAACAACAAAAATAGCATAAAGACATTCATGAGCACTCCTACAAACAACACAAATAACATAAAGACATGCATGAGCACCTCTACAAACAACACAAATAACATAAAGACATTCATGAGCACTCCTACAAACAACACAGATAAGATAAAGACATTCATGAGCACATCTACAAACAACAAAAATAGCATAAAGACATTCATGAGCACACCTACAAACAACACAAATAACATAAAGACATTCATGAGCACTCCTACAAACAACACACATAACATAAAGACATTCACGAACACTCCTACAAACAACACAAATAACATAAAGACATTCATGAGTACTCATACAAACAACACAAATAACATAAAGACATGCATGAACACTCCTACAAACAACACACATAACATAAAGACATTCATGAACACTCCTACAAACAACACAAATAACATAAAGACATTCATGAGTACTCATACAAACAACACAAATAACATAAAGACATGCATGAACACTTCTACAAACAACACAAATAACATAAAGACATGCATGAGCACTTCTGCAAACAACACAAATAACATAAAGACATTCATGAGCACTCCTACAAACAACACACATAACATAAAGAAATTCATGAGCACACCCACAAACAACACAAATAACATAAAGACATTCATGAGCACTCCTACAAACAACACAATTAACATAAAGACATTCATGAGCACTCCTACAAACAACACAAATAACATAAAGACATTCATGAGCACTCCTACAAACAACACAAATAACATAAAGACATGCATGAACACTCCTACAAACAACACAAATAACATAAAGACATGCATGAGCACTTCTACAAACAACACAAATAACATAAAGACATTCATGAGCACTCCTACAAACAACACAAATAACATAAAGACATGCATGAACACTCCTACAAACAACACAAATAACATAAAGACATGCATGAGCACTTCTGCAAACAACACAAATAACATAAAGACATTCATGAGCACTCCTACAAACAACACAGATAAGATAAAGACATTCATGAGCACATCTACAAACAACAAAAATAGCATAAAGACATTCATGAGCACTCCTACAAACAACACAAATAACATAAAGACATTCATGAGCACTCCTACAAACAACACAAATAACATAAAGACATTCATGAGCACTCCTACAAACAACACAAATAACATAAAAAATTCATGAGCACACCCACAAACAACACAAATAACATAAAGACATTCATGAGCACTCCTACAAACAACACAATTAACATAAAGACATTCATGAGCACTCCTACAAACAACACAAATAACATAAAGACATTCATGAACACTCCTACAAACAACACAAATAACATAAAGACATGCATGAACACTCCTGCAAACAACACAAATAACATAAAGACATTCATGAGCACTCCTACAAACAACACACATAACATAAAGACATTCATGAACACTCCTACAAACAACACAAATAACATAAAGACATTCATGAGTACTCATACAAACAACACAAATAACATAAAGACATGCATGAACACTTCTACAAACAACACAAATAACATAAAGACATGCACGAGCACTTCTGCAAACAACACAAATAACATAAAGACATTCATGAGCACTCCTATAAACAACACAGATAAGATAAAGACATTCATGAGCACATCTACAAACAACAAAAATAGCATAAAGACATTCATGAGCACTCCTACAAACAACACAAATAACATAAAGACATGCATGAGCACCTCTACAAACAACACAAATAACATAAAGACATTCATGAGCACTCCTACAAACAACACAGATAAGATAAAGACATTCATGAGCACATCTACAAACAACAAAAATAGCATAAAGACATTCATGAGCACACCTACAAACAACACAAATAACATAAAGACATTCATGAGCACTCCTACAAACAACACAAATAACATAAAGACATTCATGAGCACTCCTACAAACAACACAATTAACATAAAGACATTCATAAACACACCTACAAACAACACAAATAACATAAAGACATTCATGAGCACTCCTACAAACAACACAAATAACATAAAGACATTCATGAACACACCTACAAACAACACAAATAACATAAAGACATTCATGAGCACTCCTACAAACAACACACATAACATAAAGACATTCATGAACACTCCTACAAACAACACAAATAACATAAAGACATTCATGAGTACTCATACAAACAACACAAATAACATAAAGACATGCATGAACACTTCTACAAACAACACAAATAACATAAAGACATGCATGAGCACTTCTGCAAACAACACAAATAACATAAAGACATTCATGAGCACTCCTATAAACAACACAGATAAGATAAAGACATTCATGAGCACATCTACAAACAACAAAAATAGCATAAAGACATTCATGAGCACTCCTACAAACAACACAAATAACATAAAGACATGCATGAGCACCTCTACAAACAACACAAATAACATAAAGACATTCATGAGCACTCCTACAAACAACACAGATAAGATAAAGACATTCATGAGCACATCTACAAACAACAAAAATAGCATAAAGACATTCATGAGCACACCTACAAACAACACAAATAACATAAAGACATTCATGAGCACTCCTACAAACAACACACATAACATAAAGACATTCACGAACACTCCTACAAACAACACAAATAACATAAAGACATTCATGAGTACTCATACAAACAACACAAATAACATAAAGACATGCATGAACACTCCTACAAACAACACAAATAACATAAAGACATGCATGAGCACTTCTACAAACAACACAAATAACATAAAGACATTCATGAGCACTCCTACAAACAACACAGATAAGATAAAGACATTCATGAGGACATCTACAAACAACAAAAATAGCATAAAGACATTCATGAGCACTCCTACAAACAACACAAATAACATAAAGACATTCATGCGCACTCCTACAAACAACACAAATAACATAAAGACATTCATGAGCACTCCTACAAACAACACAAATAACATAAAGAAAGTCATGAGCACACCCACAAACAACACAAATAACATAAAGACATTCATGAGCACTCCTACAAACAACACAATTAACATAAAGACATTCATGAGCACTCCTACAAACAACACAAATAACATAAAGACATTCATGAGCACTCCTACAAACAACACAAATAACATAAAGACATGCATGAACACTCCTACAAACAACACAAATAACATAAAGACATGCATGAGCACTTCTACAAACAACACAAATAACATAAAGACATTCATGAGCACTCCTACAAACAACACAAATAACATAAAGACATGCATGAACACTCCTACAAACAACACAAATAACATAAAGACATGCATGAGCACTTCTGCAAACAACACAAATAACATAAAGACATTCATGAGCACTCCTACAAACAACACAGATAAGATAAAGACATTCATGAGCACATCTACAAACAACAAAAATAGCATAAAGACATTCATGAGCACTCCTACAAACAACACAAATAACATAAAGACATTCATGAGCACTCCTACAAACAACACAAATAACATAAAGACATTCATGAGCACTCATACAAACAACACAAATAACATAAAAAATTCATGAGCACACCCACAAACAACACAAATAACATAAAGACATTCATGAGCACTCCTACAAACAACACAAATAACATAAAGACATTCATGAGTACTCATACAAACAACACAAATAACATAAAGACATGCATGAACACTCCTACAAACAACACAAATAACATAAAGACATGCATGAGCACTTCTACAAACAACACAAATAACATAAAGACATGCATGAACACTCCTACAAACAACACAAATAACATAAAGACATGCATGAGCACTTCTACAAACAACACAAATAACATAAAGACATTCATGAACACACCTACAAACAACACAAATAACATAAAGACATTCATGAACACACCTACAAACAACACAAATAACATAAAGACATTCATGAGCACTCCTACAAACAACACAAATAACATAAAGACATTCATGAACACACCTACAAACAACACAAATAACATAAAGACATTCATGAGCACTCCTACAAACAACACACATAACATAAAGACATTCATGAACACTCCTACAAACAACACAAATAACATAAAGACATTCATGAGTACTCATACAAACAACACAAATAACATAAAGACATGCATGAACACTTCTACAAACAACACAAATAACATAAAGACATGCACGAGCACTTCTGCAAACAACACAAATAACATAAAGACATTCATGAGCACTCCTATAAACAACACAGATAAGATAAAGACATTCATGAGCACATCTACAAACAACAAAAATAGCATAAAGACATTCATGAGCACTCCTACAAACAACACAAATAACATAAAGACATGCATGAGCACCTCTACAAACAACACAAATAACATAAAGACATTCATGAGCACTCCTACAAACAACACAGATAAGATAAAGACATTCATGAGCACATCTACAAACAACAAAAATAGCATAAAGACATTCATGAGCACACCTACAAACAACACAAATAACATAAAGACATTCATGAGCACTCCTACAAACAACACACATAACATAAAGACATTCACGAACACTCCTACAAACAACACAAATAACATAAAGACATTCATGAGTACTCATACAAACAACACAAATAACATAAAGACATGCATGAACACTCCTACAAACAACACAAATAACATAAAGACATGCATGAGCATTTCTACAAACAACACAAATAACATAAAGACATTCATGAGCACTCCTACAAACAACACAGATAAGATAAAGACATTCATGAGGACATCTACAAACAACAAAAATAGCATAAAGACATTCATGAGCACTCCTACAAACAACACAAATAACATAAAGACATTCATGAGCACTCCTACAAACAACACAAATAACATAAAGAAATTCATGAGCACACCCACAAACAACACAAATAACATAAAGACATTCATGAGCACTCCTACAAACAACACAATTAACATAAATACATTCATGAGCACTCCTACAAACAACACAAATAACATAAAGACATTCATGAGCACTCCTACAAACAACACAAATAACATAAAGACATGCATGAACACTCCTACAAACAACACAAATAACATAAAGACATGCATGAGCACTTCTACAAACAACACAAATAACATAAAGACATTCATGAGCACTCCTACAAACAACACAAATAACATAAAGACATGCATGAACACTCCTACAAACAACACAAATAACATAAAGACATGCATGAGCACTTCTGCAAACAACACAAATAACATAAAGACATTCATGAGCACTCCTACAAACAACACAGATAAGATAAAGACATTCATGAGCACATCTACAAACAACAAAAATAGCATAAAGACATTCATGAGCACTCCTACAAACAACACAAATAACATAAAGACATTCATGAGCACTCCTACAAACAACACAAATAACATAAAGACATTCATGAGCACTCCTACAAACAACACAAATAACATAAAAAATTCATGAGCACACCCACAAACAACACAAATAACATAAAGACATTCATGAGCACTCCTACAAACAACACAATTAACATAAAGACATTCATGAGCACTCCTACAAACAACACAAATAACATAAAGACATTCATGAACACTCCTACAAACAACACAAATAACATAAAGACATGCATGAACACTCCTGCAAACAACACAAATAACATAAAGACATGCATGAGCACTTCTACAAACAACACAAATAACATAATGACATTCATGAGCACTCCTAAAAACAACACAGATAAGATAAAGACATTCATGAGCACATCTATAAACAACAAAAATAGCATAAAGACATTCATGAGCACTCCTACAAACAACACAAATAACATAAAGACATTCATGAGCACTCCTACAAACAACACAAATAGCGTAAAGACATCCATGAGCACTCCTACAAACGACACAAATAACATAAAGACATTCATGAGCACTCCTACAAACAACACAAATAACATAAAGAAATTCATGAGCACACCCACAAACAACACAAATAACATAAAGACATTCATGAGCACTCCTACAAACAACACAATTAACATAAAGACATTCATGAGCACTCCTACAAACAACACAAATAACATAAAGACATTCATGAGCACTCCTACAAACAACACAAATAACATAAAGACATTGATGAGCACACCTACAAACAACACAAATAACATAAAGACATTCATGAGCACTCCTACAAACAACACAAATAACATAAAAACATACATGAGCACACCCACAAACAACACAAATAACATAAAGACATTCATGAGCACTCCTACAAACAACACAATTAACATAAAGACATTCATGAGCTCTCCTACAAACAACACAAATAACATAAAGACATTCATGAGCACTCCTACAAACAACACAAATAACATAAAGACATTGATGAGCACACCTACAAACAACACAAATAACATAAAGACATTCATGAGCACTCCTACAAACAACACAAATAACATAAAAACATACATGAGCACTCATACAAACAACACAAATAACATAAAGACATTCATGAGCACATCTACAAACAACACAAATAGCATAAAGACATTCATGAGCACTCCTACAAACAACACAAATAACAAAAAGACATTGATGAGCACCCCTACAGACAACACAAATAACATAAAGACATTCATGAGCACTCCTACAAACAACACAAATAACAAAACGACATTCATGCGCACTCCTACAAACAACACAGATAACATAAAGACATTCATGAGTACTCATACAAACAACACACATAACATAAAGACATTCATGAGCACACCTACAAACAACACAAATAACAAAAAGACATTGATGAGCACTCCTACAAACAACACAAATAGCGTAACGACATTCATGAGCACTCATACAAACAACACAAATAACATAAAGACATTCATGAGCACACCTACAAACAACACAAATAACAAAAAGACATTCATGAGCACATCTATAAACAACAAAAATTGCATAAAGACATTCATGAGCACTCCTACAAACAACACAAATAACATAAAGACATTCATGAGCACTCCTACAAACAACACAAATAGCGTAAAGACATCCATGAGTACTCCTACAAACAACACAAATAACATAAAGACATTCATGAGCACTCCTACAAACAACACAAATAATATAAAGAAATTCATGAGCACACCCACAAACAACACAAATAACATAAAGACATTCATGAGCACTCCTACAAACAACACAATTAACATAAAGACATTCATGAGCACTCCTACAAACAACACAAATAACATAAAGACATTCATGAGCACTCCTACAAACAACACAAATAACATAAAGACATTGATGAGCACACCCACAAACAACACAAATAACATAAAGACATTCATGAGCACTCCTACAAATAACACAAATAACATAAAGACATTCTTGAGCACTCCTACAAACAACATAACTAACATAAAGACATTCATGAGCACACCTACAAACAACACAAATAACATAAAGACATTCATGATCACTCCTACAAACAACACAAATAACATAAAGACATTCATGAACACACCTACAAACAACACAATTAACATAAAGACATTCACGAGCACTCCTACAAATAACACAAATAACATAAAGACATTCATGAGCACTCCTACAAACAACATAACTAACATAAAGACATTCATGAGCACACCTACAAACAACACAAATAACATAAAGACATTCATGATCACTCCTACAAATAACACAAATAACATAAAGACATTCATGAACACACCTACAAACAACACAAATAACATAAAGACATTCATGAGCACTCCTACAAACAACACAAATAACATAAAGACATTGATGAGCACTCCTACAAACAACATAACTAACATAAAGACATTCATGAGCACACCTACAAACAACACAAATAACATAAAGACATTCATGAGCACTCCTACAAACAACAAAAATAACATAAAGACATTCATGAGCACTCCTACAAACAACACAAATAACATAAAGACATTCATGAGCACTCCTACAGACAACACAAATAACATAAAGACATTCATGAACACTCCTACAAACAACATAAATAACATAAAGACATTCATGAGCACTCCTACAATCAACACAAATAACATAAATACATTCATGAGCACTCCTACAATCAACACAAATAACATAAAGACATTCATGAGCACACCTACAAACAACAAAAATAACATAAAGACATTCATAAGCACTCCTACAAACAACTGGGGGTATTAAGACGAATCGAGCATGGTTTTTTATGCAGAAATCGTAACGGACATAATTAAATTCATAACTAAAATGAAATATCTTGTAAACGTAACACAGTAATAAAAATGTTTATTTGAATAAATTGAATTAATTAATCCTTTGGTAAGAGTTAGCAAATAACAAGTGAACTAACTAACGAAATAATAATATAAATATATATATATATATCATTGATTAAGAAAAAAGCTTACCGTTTTATAAACAAACATTATGGTGCCATTTTGAAATAACTTGGCTTGGAAGGTGAACTGACCATCTGAAATACACAAAGGCATATTTGAAAAAGAAGAGAGTCATTCTCCTTATATCAATTAGAAAAGTAGAAGAAATTTGTTTTTTAAAAACCCAAAACATAACAGATCAAAATTAAGAATTAACCACTATTTCACAGTAGTGATAATGAAACGTATTAATGTAGAATTGCATTTTACTGATTGATTGATTGATTGATTGATTGATTGATTGGTGCTTAACGCCAACCTTAACAATATTTCAGCTATATCGTGGAGTGAACAAATTTTATCAACTTAGACACCTACATGACCCTTATAAATAAAACATATTTGTCTATCAAGCAATCGGATTATACAAACAAATAAAAGAAACATTAAACAGATAAAACATATATTTAGAACATATGTCATATGACTATATTTGTGTATATAAATTAATTTCTTTTACAAATTTCAATTTAGCATGCGATATCAAAGACGAATACGTTGCTATTTGTAGAGAAAACAATTGTATGTCATTGAAAACCAAAGGGTCAATGATAACAGACTGGATAAACTTATTCTGATTTACATCAAGATTATTATTGACATTCGTTTTCTTTTTGTCCACATGAATTTTGTTTGTATTAGTATACAGTTCCAGAATGTATATATATATCTTATTATGATATTTAACATTTCCAATCTAAAGTTTGTTAGTGACTTGCGACAGGCCTGTGATTTTCTCCGGCTACTCCGGTTTCCTCCACCAATAAAACTGACCAACACGATATAACTTAAATATTGTTGAAAGTGGCGTTAAACACAATAACCATAACTACATTTTCAAGACAAAGCAAATCATGTAGATATGGGAAATAATAATTGTGGGCGGTCGGAACCAGCCAGTAAGACAGCAACCGCCACCTTACTTCCGCTTCCGGGTTATCGATTTTGTCTTTATGTATGGAGATTTAAATGTTTTGTCGAAAGTAATGCTTACTCTTCCTGAGATCGGAAGTCATGAATCGTGACGTCACAGATTTCCCCGGTAAATTCTACTACTTCCATATGCAATATATTTGTTGCCAGCCATGATTATTATGGTAGTTAGTCTAGTATTTATATCTACCCTGTGTGTACCGCATGTAATGTTTAGCGTGTTCGCCTCGGATGTTGTAGATTGTGGGTTCGAGCTTTGGTATTTGCTGCTTCTCCGCGAAACAGATAGGTAATATTAAAGAGCAAGTGGAATGATTGGTTGGCTCGGAATCACGATAATGTGGACTGTTGTTGCAGTGAACTATACAATACCAACTAAGCATGTTGGCCTAGTCCAAAGCCTAGTCTAAAGTAGACATAATCCCATCGAAATGTAACTTGATCTCGCCATGATATAGCTGAAAAATGTATGAGTTGGTGTTAAACAACAATCACTCACTGTACATAGTGTATAATTCGTGCATACCACCAAACTAATGTAAAACACACCAACCTCAGCAGGTGGTGAGGTGTGTACGATACAACATATTCCTCCATCAAAATGCTAGAATATTGTATACATGGTCTCGACTGCCATGTTTGTTCTTTTTGCCAACGCTACAATGACAACAATAGTCATTCAATGACGAATCTACGACGATAGAACAACCAACCCAAGCATTGGTAACAAAATTTGAAGATACCAAAGGGGTAATCAGGATCCGTATATCGAGGAAGAACAGACAACACAATGGACAAAAGGACAACGATCTACAAAACATATACATAAAACTAAAGATCGAGTAACATCAACCCCATTAAAAACTCCAGGAGAGTAAGCAGTTCCTGCTCCACTAGTGACACCCGTCGTGTTAATCTAGTCACAAACCCGGTGATAAGTCATGAATGTGGAAAAGACCGGGAAGTGTTTACGTCAAGACAGAAAGTGCTGTGTCCGCCATCATACATTTAGTAAAGGGCTACCGTCTAGCATCTGTTTGATACGAACACAAAATCAAAAACCATTTTTGCACCTTTTGTGTATTGTACATATTGTTTTGTAAACGAGTATGAATATAATCCTCCAAAACATTCGGAATCTTTATTCTATACGAAGGACTGCTGTATTAATATTTAAGAAGGGTCGGTCATGTATTTGTGGGAGAAAATCCGCAAATGACAATGATGACACATACATCTCATAATACGAACGCAAACTATTTTGTGATCGTGTAGTGTTAGGGTTATGGTGTTTAATGCCACTTTCAACAATATTGTAGTTATATCATGGCGGTCGGGTTTATTGATGGAGGACACCGGAGTACACGGAGAAAACCACCGACCTGCCGCAATTCACCGGCAAACTTTATCACATAATGTTGTACACCTCGCCCTGAGCGGGATTCGAACTCACATCAGTGGTGATAGGCTCTGATTGCATAGGTGGTTGTAAATCTACCATACGATCACGACCCAACGGCCCCTTTTCTTGCTAGCGAATAAAAATTGAGAACTTACGATAATTTGCATCATTGAGTTGAACATTCCTCCACTCAACGACAATACTTTCATCTGCAAAAAACGTACACCAATTAGTGGTATTACATACAATTTCTTCAATTAATGGGTCAGCACTTTTAATTTGTCAAGATTTGTTTCATGACAGTTTTGTTGATGTAGCTATTTTGTAGTAAATACAATAAATATGATTCGGCACAACACTGGGGAAAGGCTTGGTGAACCTCGTCTGTATCGCAGTTTTTAAGCCTCATGTACATAAACTTTATATTTTAAGACACTGCATTATTATTATCTATATATTAATAAAACGTCCGAAATGCACAAGGGAAAATTGAACATCTGTATATACATTTACACTGTGTTGAAAATTTCATGCACAAAATATGGTTAAATCATTGAAAGAAATATAGCAATATATTACATATGGTGTGGTTTTCGTACAATTGCATTGGCTAAATCAGTCACGTGATATACAGACTATTTAATGTATTTTTTCCACTGTGAAGAAACCAGACGTCTTGTTTCTATTTTTAAAAAAATATTGACGCTATATTTCTATTTTTAAGTATATTGACGCTATGTTACTCAATTTAGATCTGGCTATTTTCCGTTCCGGACCGCGTTTACACTCCACCTGTGGTAAACAATTTTCTAGCTTTATTGTGTTCTTAAACAATAAAATAATGATGTGTTAATATTTTATTTTCAATGACACGATTAATACATTACATATGTAATATAAAAATTAAGGACTTTTTACTCTGTCAATATGTTATATCGTCTTCGATCAATATAATCCTAACAGGTCCAGATATAACATTTTGACCTCGTAAAAAGTCCATAATTGATAAACATACTACTAGTCATGAATGTAAGACATACTCTCATATTCTTTGTATAATACTTCCGAGTTATTGGCCTTTGTGTCGAAGTTAGCCATCAGAGGCGCTACATACTGTGAATGAGTCAGAAATCTGTGCACATATGGACTCATATATATAAAACCTTTAAAGATAAAAAAGAATAATTTAAACATATTTTATTGATAAATCACATATAAACGTTTTTCATATTACATGTACATTATTAACCAATAGGTATTTATATGTGCAAAACAGACTGGTTTATATCAATACAATAAGGTAATTACAGCCGGTCCATTATGGCTTTGCCGGTCCATTACGGCTTTTAGCCGGTCCATTATGGATTAACAGGGCCATTATGACATCCGGGTATGAGACATAAATTACGTTTCAAAGATAGCGGCGGTTAAGTACGCTTCAAGCGAAATTGCAGTCTTTTTCAGAAACAGACTATAGAAAAATTTAGACAGACAACATTATAGAACAGACTATAGGTTTTGTTTACATCTGACGACGCACCATTTTCAATTAGCAGACGACAACGAGAGCAGAGCCAGAGATGTCGGAAAGTTTCAGTACGATATCGCCGAGAAAATCGCATGCAAGGGTTAAGAGTGGCGAGGATATGATGGATGTACTCGCACATGACATTATGCGGTACGAAATGCTCAGTGAACAGGATGAATATAAAGCCTTGGCATCTATCCTACAGGGAAATGAAAGTGAGGACTTTGAGTTTAAACTGCAGGAAGTACAACTGCAACCGTTACCCGAACTACAGGCTGTTGATGACCAGTTTGAATCAGAGGACCCTGGAGCTCAATCAGAAGATAAAGAAAGAAACAAAAGATATGTAGATATAAGTTTACAGGACAATGCAAATAAGAACACTATTTACAAGACAAAATTTGACATGAAATTGTTCTACGATTGGGCACAGGAAAACGATGAAATGAGAAAAGTTGAGGAAATACCACACCCAGAGTTGGACATGTTACTTGCAAGATTTTATTTAGGTAAGGAAACATACAATAGCTAGATCACATCCTGTGAAAATGTAAACAGTTGTAAAAGGGGGAGGGGTCCACTGTGGTCCAAGGCCAAGGTACTTTACCCGTGACAGCTAGCATATCACCTCTATGTGTCAGTCGCAAAATAAAGTTTCGATTTTCATGCCTATGTGATAAGGTTTATCAGTTGCCTGCCGAAGGTCGGTTTCCTCTACCACTAAAACTGACCGTCATGAAATTAAATGAAATATGATGTAGAAATTGACATTAAACCCCATCAAGCAAACAAAAGGCAGAGGGGAATGTTTGCCCTCAATTTCACTGAAATTTTGTATTTAGGCCAAGCAAAAATATATGTCTGTTTAAGGTTACCCGACCTACCCTATTTTTTAAACTTCAAAAATAGATAATAAACAGTTAGAATAGTCATCAAACTTCTGCCAGGTGTACATATCTTTTATATGTTAAATATATAATTTATCTTCCAAGAAATAGACCACATACAATGTATTTCATTTAAGGAACAATATTTTTCCATAATAAAATATTTATTATTTTTCTTACATTTCAGAGAGAACTACTAAAACTCGTACTGGTGCAAAAAGTAGTGACCAAAGAGCTGTGCCACCAAAGATGTTTGCACAACCAGAAAACCCATATTGTCCTATTGCCATGTACAAATTATACATACAAAAGCGACCTGAGGATTTGCGTGACATGAATTCCAGATTTTATTTACGTCCTTTGGACAATCCTAAGGATGACGTATGGTACAGTCACCAACCACTAGGAAAAAATAAGTTAGGCATAATGATGAAGTCAATGGCAACAATTGCTGAAATTACAGGAAGAAAAGTTAATCACTCAACGAGAAAAACGTTTGCCTCAACACTATTACATGCGACAGGCAAATCACCGAGGTCGCCCAGCTGGGTGGGTGGAAAAGTGTTGCAACATTGACTAATTATAATGTTCCATCACTAAAGCAACAGAACAAAGCATCAACTATATTATCAGAAATAATGCTTCCTGAAACATCAAACATTGATGATGTAGTCAATGATCAAACAGAACATAAAAATAATACCCCTGCCATTGAAAACGTTGCAGTGGACATTCAGAATCCTACAAATTCTCAGTCTGTTATAAACAATTTGAATTCCAATACAAATTCAAATTCGATTGCAAGTAGAAAAGATACAAATCCTTTTAGTATTCTATGTGGGGCGACAATATCTGGAGGAGTTATTAACCTCAATATCTTTTCAGGAAAAAGAAAGTTGGACATGTTGGACAGTTCTCAGGAATAAAATTTATTTTGTTTTGGTATAAAACAAACCTTTCTGATCAATATTAATTGATGTTTTTGGAGTTATTGTTATAATTGTAATAAAATTCAATGTTAGCAAAATGTTTTTACTTTCATTATTGCTATTAAGGTTTAAAAAAAAAATACAGGTAAGTTTTTGAAAAGTTCAAAACATTTAAAAATTCTACCATGAATTCTTATTCTAATTGGTTAATAAAAGTTTTAATAAATGGGTGTTTTCATATTGGCCCTGTTATATGTTCTCGGTCTGTAATAATGGCCCTCGGATGGCTGTAATGGCCCTCGGCGTTGCCTTGGGCCATTACAGCCATCCTCGGGCCATTATTACAGACCTTGAACATATAACAGGGCCAATATGAAAACACCCATTCATTAATACTATAATAAAACATAGGATTCAGAAACAAGCCTAAGATTATATTAATTCGTTTCCTAAAAAAACACATGAAAAATTTAAAATAGTCATTAAACATACTTAATTTATTTAATATAGTTTAACTAACTGAAAATTAAAGGAAGGAAAAAAAAAAAGGAAAGTGTGGGTTGCACTCTAATTATAAAATCACATGATGTATCTGAGTTTTATGAAAATCGTTTACTTTGCGAAATATATTTATATTTATGAACTGTCGTAAAACAATAATATTGATTTAATTAGATTCATAATAAATTTCAACATATATAAGTATATTACACACCATCTTCTCGAAGATAAGATTCCTGTTTTCACAAATTGTTGTGGATAATGGGGAACGAAACTACATCATTGGTGTGAAGAAATCTATGACCTTTAAGCACTCAGCCACACATATTCTCTAAAGCATTATTACATCTCTATAATAATTACGCTCTCAGGTCGGATTAAAAAAATAATATGAATTATTTTCGAATTGGATTGTAGGTCTACTTTTTTAAGCTGATGATCACGTGAAAATTGAAATTATTGTGGAATAATAAGAATGTTTAAAGTATATAAAATGTTTATAATTTTCTATGGCAATTTTCGCACTCACATATAAAACAAACAGAAGAGATATGACGTTCCGTAGGATGGTGACTTCCTTTTCTGATGTAACATGCAATTTGATTGGTCCATATCTTTTATTTAGCTTTCATATAGACAGCGCAATGTTTAGAGCTATATGCCAAGGGTACTAGAGAGAAATTTTGCGAAAACTTGACCATTGCCTTTGAAAGATGATTGCACTCGGACTTTCATATATTTTTTATTTTCAATGCAGAATGATAGACTATTAGATCTACATTTCTTTGTGAAGCTTAAACAGTGGCCTTAAGCACCACGCCCCCCTTTAAACAGCACGAACGCTATTGGACAATTGAGTCTTAATGATAAGCATATACTGGTTATTACACTTCCGTACACGTACATTTTTGTTTCGTCCTTGCCTTATATATAGTGGTATTATTGTAAATATGTATGCATATCAACAGTTTCTACCTTCTCAGTCAACCGGGCCTTCATTTACCCTGGTTTTGTACTTTCCCGTTTGTTTGTTTATGTTTTTCCGTCTTTGCTTGTGTGGTTTTGTTTGTATAATACTTCTTATTGATATTTTTCTTGACAGAAACTGATAACACTCTAGTAGTATAATCGCATCGGTGGTGTAATGGTTAGCGCGCTCGTCTCGAGTGTGGTAGATCGTGGATTCGATCTCCGATCGGGTAAAACCAAAGATTATAAAAGTGGTATTTGTTGCTTATCCGCTAAGCACGCAGCGTTAAGGAGAAAGAGCAAAGACAGGTAGGCTCTGAATCAGGATAATGTGTCCGAGTGGGGCAACATGTCTATCCGCGGACTGTTGTTTCAGTGACCTAACACAATACAAGTTCAACTAAACCGTGTTGGCTTGGTACACAACAGATCTCATCATCAGTACATTGAAAATTAACTTGTTCTCGCCATGATATAGCTGAAACATTGCTGCGTTGGCGCTAAGCTCACTCACTCACTCACTCACTCACTATCAATAGTCTAGATCTGTTAATCCAGGGACTTCAATAACCTTGGTTTTGTACTTTCCGGTTTGTTTGTTTATTTTTGTTCGTCTTTGTTTGTTTGTTTTTGTTAGTATATTATTCATTATTGATATTTTTCTTGACACAAACTGGTAAAAAGAGTGATACCTACCCCCTGTAGTCAGCTGTAACCTACTTATGTTGTGACCATAGAAGGGCATTGTAAACGTAATATTTATACCCTACAAAATATTTAATACGTAAAAAAACCCTAATATGTAACAATTAGTTTAGGTTCCTTTAACAAAAAAGAAAGTAGATGAAAGTGGAAATTAAATCACATAGCATGTCCATCTACATTTCTCTTAAAGTACACAAAACATTAGACATCTCATCAAATCAAATCAAATCAAATCAAATCAAATCAAATGGAAAACAAACACATACCACATTGACGGAACAATTTTAAAATCAAATAGAAAAAAAACGTACAAAGAAACAAATGTTATGCCACTAACACACAAATACAGGACAGCTCAAATTCTAGCCTTTGCACAGACACTTCAGTAAACAAAAATGTTAGAGAATACCGAAGAGGCAATACAAAATGGACAATCCAGAGACTGGCAACATAGGGCACACAAGATGAAGAAAAATAAAACAAAAACACAGTACATGAGTGAGTCATGAAATGTTGACAGTAATGTACACGTTTGTGAGTGCTTATTTGTCCCCATAGGAAAATCAGGGTACAGCAATTGGATGTAGCTTTCCCTCTGTGCAGTACCATCCCTCCAAAAATGGCCCAATCAATTAAACACCACTCCCTTGGGACGGGACGTAAATGAATGTCTGGTGCATATACAGAATATCACACTCCTTGCACGTTCCAGGAGACAAGTCGCAGCAGCTCTTAAATAGAAACAGTTTGTTAGGCGTGGTCGTTGTTGACTTGTTGCAAGGCAGAAGTCTCCTACTGTGTCCATTGTCTCCCTTTGTTCCCTCTGGCAATCTTAACTTCCGCCCATTTAGCCCATTCCAGTGTCATCTTATTACCTATATGTATTATTGTCTATAAATATGTTCTCGTCATATACATAGCTGTAATACTGCTGTGTCTATCACCACTAATGTTGTGAATTTTAATCTCGATCAGGACGAGGTGTACATCATTATGTGATAAAGTTTGTCACAAACTTGCGACATATTGGTGGCTTTCTCCGGGTCCTCCGGTTTCCTGCACCAATAGAACTGACCGCCACGATATAACTGAAATATTGTTGAAAGTGGTTTTAAGCACCATCAAACAAACAAACAAACAACATATATTGCTGATTAGACGTTAAACAACAATCAATCAACTAATATTTCTTTGATAAAGAGGAACTCATCACGTTATGCTACTTTGAATATTTTCATTTTATGCGTATTTTGAAAAGCACTGGTCTAAATAGGCTACACAAAATAAACATTTCGTGACAAAAGTACACTTGAACTTTTTCCTGAGCACATGCGAGTTCATCCTCATTATGTGGGGTTCGTGTTGTTCAACCTTCAGTTTCCCGTGTAGTGAACCATTGTTTTGTCTGTTTATCCTTTGTATTTCGTCTATTGTATTATATCGTCTGTCTTACAATTTATGGCCGTCGTGGCCGTGATCGTATGATAGGTGGATTTACAACTACCTATGTAATCTGTGCCTACCACCACTAAAGTTGTGAGATCGAACCCCGTTCATGGCGACGTGTACTTGAGACAACAGTGTGTGATCAAGTTTGTCAGTGACTTGCGACTTTCCTCCAACAATGAAACTGACCATCACGATATAACTGAAATATTGCTGAAAGTGGCGTTAAACACAACAATTCAAGCAATTAATTGATGGCTTCTGATGACACCTCTCTTTACATTACTATAGGTATATTTACCGATGACATTAAATGTGCGTCGTTTGATAAGTAAACATGCTTTGTGTGATTGTACAGTTCGTCCCAATAGCCATTAGTTCCATCATGGAGGATAGTCAAATTGTAGTACTTGTGACTGCTGAATGTCTGGAAGAAAAGAGAAGCCATCATCAATTACAAATACATATTTGGATAAAACGTTATAAGTTAAGACTCATTTATATCTACCTCCCATGTGTATTGTGAAATAAGTATTGATGTGTATTAAATGAGAGGGTTAAATAAGGTTTTTAACTCAAAGTGAAAAAAAGGTTTGAATAATGTTATACGTTTAACATTATGCATCACTACAAAGTCAAGAGATTCTGAACAGACTAGTTTTTGTGCTAGATATTCTGAAAAGAATCTGAAAATTCTGACAATTACTAAAAATTCTGAACATTACTGAAAATTCTGAACAGATTCTGAAAATTCTGAAAATTGCTGAAAATTCTGAACAGATTCTGAAAATTCTGAAAATTGCTGAAAATTCTGAACAGATTCTGAAAATTCTGAAAATTGCTGAAAATTCTGAACAGATTCTGAACATTACTGAAAATTCTGAACAGATTCTGAACATTGCTGAAAATTCTGAACAGATTCGGAACATTACTGAAAATTCTGAACAGATTCTGAACATTACTGAAAATTATGAACAGATTCTGAACATTCTGAACATTATCTTTCTTCTTAAATCAATATATTTTACTTCATTTTCATTAGATTTTAACTAAATATAGAATGTGATATTTCACTAATTATTTATTTTAATAAAATAGAACAATAATATTATTTCATTTTCTTTATTTCAATCTTTCTTCTTAAATCAATATATTTTATTTCATTTTCATCAGATTTTAACTAATTATAGAAAGGGATCAGAGAAGGGATATTTTACTAATTATTTTTTTTAAATTAAATTACAACTATATTATTTCATTTCTTATTAAATTTGTCATTTTCTTTATTTCACAATTTTCTTTTTAAATTTGCATTGTGAAATAAGTATTGATGTATTTTACTTCCTTTTTATTAGATTTTTACTAAATATAGCATGTGATATTTCACTAATTAATTATTTAATTTTTTTTTACAACAACTATATTATTTCATTTTTTATTAAATTTGTCATTTTTATATCAATTGTTTCTTCTGCTTAAATCAAAATATTTTACTTCATCTTTAAAAATTAATTAAAAACCTTTAAATGGCCCCAATTTAAGCGCTAAAACAACAATCTACACTATAAGTAAGTATGTAAGTAAGAGCAATATAATTTTTTGACCTGTATATCATAAAACAGCTGAGGAGGCAAAAATTGGCATGTTACACAACCGGAAGTCGGCATCAATATAACGTTATCTGATGAGAGTGATATTATCAAATTTTCAGTGTTTTGCTAAGCCGATTAGAGCGTTCATGGATGATTAATGGCGAGTTCCTCTCGGTAGATTGTTGATAGATACCAGTATATATATGAATGGAATTTACATAAGAATGTTTGAGTTGAATGTTAAATGTGATCATCTGCAATTTTCGAGAGGGACATTTTGTCGCCATCATTTTTTCATTCATAGCATCCTCAACTGATCAACATTAAAAGTGAAAATTTTAGTATGACATAGATCAATCATAGTGCTTCCTATTTTTCTTTAAGTCTCCTTAAGTCTCCATCCATTACGCCACAATTGGCCTTGAACAATCCCCTAATTTTGCGTGATTTATGTTGTATCAAACATATCCTGTGATAATTTGAATTCACAGAATAGCATATTTTAGCCTTTTTAATAGTGATTATGCGATTTCGCAGTAAAACATATTGAGGATCACTTGAACTTTATGATTGCAATACTTGTATACAAATAAATAATAAAAATTATATGACAAAAAAGCACAAATATAAATGTCACAAGACACATTTTACATGTACATCTCTATGTGGGAAAATAAAAGTGACTTTTTTAAAATTATTGTTAGCATAAGCACTCGTGGCACGGAATTACCACCCCTTTTCTGAGTACTTATTTATTTTCAATAAAATTTCTTTATTATTTAATCTCTTTTCCCTGAATTTATATTGTGGATAATAAGAGTATATGTAGGGTCGACACATATAACTTGCTGTTAGCATAAGATTAAGTTAAATTAAAGAAAATGGGATGAAATAATAAGAGAAATTTTATTGAAAATAAATACAAAAAATGTATGTAAACAGAAAGTTGATTAATTCAGAAATTAAAATGATTTTTACCACAATTTATTAAGAAATACCAATCACAATATCGTTATTTAGGTAAAGACTTAGACAGATTTTGTTTAAACTATTTTTGGCTTTTTAATTGATAATTGACCCAAGTTAGGCTATAAATAAATGAAATGTGACTTAATGTGTTAATTAATTTTCATTAAAAAACATACATGACTTCTATAAATTGTAATTCCTTATCTAATTCTTATAAATCTTATTATGTGACAATATGGTCAGGTTGTTATTTTCACTGAATGGCATCTCAACACAGTAGGTGCTCTTCCTGTATAATCAGTAATAGTGGTTACATCCCAGAGTATTGTCACTACAAAATTTAAGCATTGTCCATGTATTTTTACCTGTATTTTACCCGAGAATTAATCAGTGCATATACTGTATGTGATTTTTATAAGAATGATTTAGTATTGTTGCGTAACTAAATGTAATTAAGTTTAATGATCTTTAAGAATTATGATAAATTTTGTAGCAGAGCTCTTATAAAACAGTATGGTATCAATTGCTAATTGATAAACATGCATCCAGTTTAAATATATTAGAGAGGTGTCATATCCCTGAATGGATTCTGCTGAACATTCTAAAAAGATTATGAACATTTTAACTAAATATATCATGTAATATTTCATTTATTAATTACATTTTAAAATTAAATTACAACAAATATATTATTTCATTTCTCATTAAATTTGACATTTTCATTACTTCAATCTTTCTTCTTAAATCAATATATTTTATTTCATTTTCATTAGATTTTAACTAAATATAGAAAGGGATATTTCACTAATTACTTTTTCAAATTAACTACATTATTTCATTTCTTATTAAATTTGTCATTTTTTTTATTTCAAATTTTTCTTCTTAAATCAATATATTTTACTTCATTTTCATTAAATTTTTACTACATATAGCATGTGATATTTCACTAATTAATTATTGTTAAAAGATTAAATTACAACTATATTATTTCATTTTTGATTAAATTTGTTATTTTTTATATCAATTTTTTTTTCTTAAATCAATATATTTTACTTTATTTTTGAAAAATTATTAAAAACCTTTATGTGGCCCCAACTTAAGTGCTAACACAACAATCTACACTCACTATAAGTAAAAGTAATGGCAAAATAATTGTATTGACCTGTATATCATAAAAACAGTATGGTATCAATTGCCAATTGATAAAACCTGCATCCAGTGAAATATTACATGATATATTTAGTTAACATGTTCATAATCTGTTCAGAATTTTCAGCAGAATCCATGCAGGGATATGACACCTCTATAATATATTTAAACTGGATACAAGTTTATCAATTGGCAATTGATACCATACTGTTTTATGATATACAGGTCAAAACAATTGTTTTGCTCTTACTTACATACTTATAGTGTAGATTGTTATTTTAGCAGTTAAGTTGGGGCCACTTCAAAGTTTTTAATTAATTTTTAAAAATGAAGTAAATTATATTGAATTAAGAAGTACAAAATTGATATAAAAATGACAAATTTAATAAAAAACTGAAATAATATAGTTGTTGTAATTTTTTTTAAAAATAATTAATTAGTGAAATATCACATGCTATATATAGTAAAAATCTAATGAAAATGAAGTAAAATATATTGATTTAAGAAGAAAAATTTGAAATAAAGAAAATGACCAATTTAATAAGAAATGAAATAATATGTTTGTTGTAATTTAATCTAAAAAAATAATTAGTAAAATATCCTTTCTCTGATCCCTTTCTATATTTAGCTAAAATCTAACGAAAACGAAATAAAATATATTGATTTAAGAAGAAAGATTGAAATACAGAAAATGTCAAATTTAATGAGAAATGAATTAACATAGCTGTTCTAATTTTTTTTAAAATAATTAATTAGTGAAATATCACATTCTATATTTAGTTAAAATCTAATGAAAATGAAGTAAAATATATTGATTTAAGAAGAAAGATAATGTTCAGAATTTTCAGTAATGTTCAGAATCTGTTCAGAATCTGTTCAAAATTTTCATTAATATTCAGAATCTGTTCAGAATTTTCAGTAATGTTCAGAATCTGTTCAGAATTTTCAGTAATGTTCAGAATCTATTCAGAATTTTCAGCAATGTTCAGAATCTGTTCAGAATTTTCAGTAATGTTTAGAATCTGTTCAGAATTTAGAGCAATTTTTAGAATCTGTTCAGAATTTTCAGTAATGTTCAGAATCTGTTCAGAATTTTTAGTAATTTTCAGAATTTTCAGACTCTTTTCAGAATATCTAGCACTAAAAATGGTCTGTTCAGAATCTCTTGACTTCGTAGTGCATTGTAGAGTAAATAAACAATAAGGAATACCGAGGGGCTATCAAAAATGGATAATCCATAGAAACTGGCATCATAAGGCACACAACACGAAGAAAAATAAAACAAAAAACACAATGTGTACCGGGCACCTACATACTAACAAACACAATCAACGCAACTAAGACATGAGCCCTCCTACAAACACCTAGAGGTAAAGACAAACACAACCAATGCAAATAACACATGTGCCCTCCTACAAACACATAGAGGTAAAGAAAAACACAACCAACACAAATAAAACATGAGCCCTCCTACAAACACATAGAGGTAAAGACAAACACAACCAACACAAATAAGACATGAACCCTCCTACAAACACCTAGTGGTAAAGACAAACACAACCAACACAAATAAGACATGAACCCTCCTACAAACACCTAGTGGTAAAGACAAACACAACCAATGCAAATAAGACATGAACCCTCCTACAAACACATAGAGGTAAAGACAAACACAACCAACACAAATAACACATGTGCCCTCCTACAAACACCTAGAGGTAAAGACAAACACAACCAACACAAATAAGACATGATCCCTCCTACAAACACCTAGAGGTCAAGACAAACACAACCAACACAAATAAGACATGTGCCCTCCTACAAACACCTAGAGGTAAAGACAAACACAACCAACACAAATAAGACATGATCCCTCCTACAAACACCTAGAGGTAAAGACAAACACAACCAACACAAATAAAACATGTGCCCTCCTACAAACACATAGAGGTAAAGACAAACACAACCAACACAAAGAAGACATGCGCCCTCCTACAAACACATAGAGGTAAAGACAAACACAACCAACACAAATAAGACATGATCCCTCCTACAAACACCTAGAGGTAAAGACAAACACAACCAACACAAATAAGACATGTGCCCTCCTACAAACACCTAGAGGTAAAGACAAACACAACCAACACAAATAAGACATGAGCCCTCCTACAAACACCTAGAGGTAAAGACAAACACAACCAACACAAATAAGACATGAGCCCTCCTACAAACACCTAGAGGTAAAGACAAACACAACCAACACAAATAAGACATGTGCCCTCCTACAAAAACTTAAAGGTAAAGAAAAACACAACCAACACAAATAAGACATGTGCCCTCCTACAAACACATAGAGGTAAAGACAAACACAACCAACACAAATAAAACATGAGCCCTCCTACAAACACATAGAGGTAAAGACAAACACAACCAACACAAATAAGACATGTGCCCTCCTACAAACACCTAGAGGTAAAGACAAACACAACCAACACAAATAAGACATGAGCCCTCCTACAAACACCTAGAGGTAAAGACAAACACAACCAACACAAATAAGACATGAGCCCTCCTACAAACACCTAGAGGTAAAGACAAACACAACCAACACAAATAAGACATGTGCCCTCCTACAAAAACTTAAAGGTAAAGAAAAACACAACCAACACAAATAAGACATGTGCCCTCCTACAAACACATAGAGGTAAAGACAAACACAACCAACACAAATAAAACATGAGCCCTCCTACAAACACATAGAGGTAAAGACAAACACAACCAACACAAATAAGACATGTGCCCTCCTACAAACACATAGAGGTAAAGACAAACACAACCAACACAAATAAGACATGAGCCCTCCTACAAACACCTAGAGGTAAAGACAAACACAACCAACACAAATAAGACATGAGCCCTCCTACAAACACCTAGAGGTAAAGACAAACACAACCAACACAAATAAGACATGTGCCCTCCTACAAACACATAGAGGTAAAGACAAATACAACCAACACAAATAAAACATGAGCCCTCCTACAAACACCTAGAGGTAAAGACAAACACAACCAACACAAATAAGACATGTGCCCTCCTACAAACACATAGAGGTAAAGACAAACACAACCAACACAAATAAGACATGAGCCCTCCTACAAACACCTAGAGGTAAAGACAAACACAACCAACACAAAGAAGACATGTGCCCTCCTACAAACACATAGAGGTAAAGACAAATACAACCAACACAAATAAGACATGCGCCCTCCTAAAAACACATACAGGTAAAGACAAACACAACCAACACAAATAAGACATGCGCCCTCCTACAAACACCTAGAGGTAAAGACAAACACAACGAACACAAATAAGACATGAGCCCTCCTACAAACACATAGAGGTAAAGACAAACACAACCAACATAAATAAGACATGAGTCCTCCTACAAACATATAGAGGTAAAGACAAACACAACCAATACAAATAAGACATGAACCCTCCTACAAACACCTACAGATAAAGACAAACACAACCAACGCAAATAAGACATGTGCCCTCCTACAAACACCTAGAGGTAAAGAAAAACACAACCAACACAAATAAGACATGGGCCCTCCTACAAACACATAGAGGAAAAGACAAACACAACCAACACAAATAAGACACGAGCCCTCCTACAAACACCTAGAGGTAAAGACAAATACAACCAACACAAATAACACATGAACCCTCCTACAAACACCTAGAGGTAAAGACAAACACAACCAACACAAATAAGACATGTGCCCTCCTACAAGCACATAGATGTAAAGACAAGCACAACCAATACAAATAAGACATGAGCCCTCCTACAAACACCTAGATGTAAAGACAAACACAACCAACACAAATAAGACATGAGCCCTCCTACAAACACCTAGAGGTAAAGACAAACACAACCAACACAAATAAGACATGTGCCCTCCTACAAAAACTTAGAGGTAAAGAAAAACACAACCAACACAAATAAGACATGTGCCCTCCTACAAACACCTAGAGGTAAAGACAAACACAACCAACACAAATAAGACATGTGCCCTCCTACAAAAACTTAGAGGTAAAGAAAAACACAACCAACACAAATAAGACATGTGCCCTCCTACAAACATCTAGAGGTAAAGACAAACACAACCAACACAAATAAGACATGAACCCTCCTACAAACCCCTAGAGGTAAAGACAAACACAACCAACACAAATAAGACATGAGCCCTCCTACAAACAACTACTTGTAAAGACAAACACAACCAACACAAATAAGACATGTGCCCTCCTACAAACACATAGAGATAAAGACAAACACAATCAACACAAATAAGACATGAGCCCTCCTACAAACACCTAGTGGTAAAGACAAACACAACCAACACAAATAAGACATGAACCCTCCTACAAACACATAGAGGTAAAGACAAACACAACCAACACAAATAAGACATGTGCCCTCCTACAAACACATAGAGGTAAAGACAAACACAATCAACACAAATAAGACATGGGCCCTCCTACAAACACATAGAGGTAAAGACAAATACAACCAACACAAATAACACATGAACCCTCCTAAAAACACATAGAGGTAAAGACAAACACAACCAACACAAATAACACATGTGCCCTCCTACAAACACCTAGAGGTAAAGACAAACACAACCAACACAAATAAGACATGTGCCCTCCTACAAACACATAGAGGTAAAGACAAACACAACCAACACAAATAAAACATGAGCCCTCCTACAAACACATAGAGGTAAAGACAAATACAACCAACACAAATAAAACATGAGCCCTCCTACAAACACCTAGAGGTAAAGACAAACACAACCAACACAAATAAGACATGTGCCCTCCTACAAACACCTAGAGGTAAAGACAAACACAACCAACACAAATAAAACATGAGCCCTCCTACAAACACATAGAGGTAAAGACAAATACAACCAACACAAATAACACATGAACCCTCCTAAAAACACATAGAGGTAAAGACAAACACAACCAACACAAATAACACATGTGCCCTCCTACAAACACCTAGAGGTAAAGACAAACACAACCAACACAAATAAGACATGTGCCCTCCTACAAGCACATAGAGGTAAAGACAAACACAACCAACACAAATAACACATGAACCCTCCTACAAACACATAGAGGTAAAGACAAATACAACCAACACAAATAAGACATGTGCCCTCCTACAAAAACTTAGAGGTAAAGAAAAACACAACCAACACAAAGAAGACATGTGCCCTCCTACAAACACCTAGAGGTAAAGACAAACACAACCAACACAAATAAAACATGTGCCCTCCTACAAACACATAGAGGTAAAGACAAACACAACCAACACAAAGAAGACATGCGCCCTCCTACAAAAACTTAGAGGTAAAGAAAAACACAACCAACACAAAGAAGACATGTGCCCTCCTACAAACACCTAGAGGTAAAGACAAACACAACAACACAAATAAAACATGTGCCCTCCTACAAACACATAGAGGTAAAGACAAACACAACCAACACAAAGAAGACATGCGCCCTCCTACAAACACATAGAGGTAAAGACAAACACAACCAACACAAAGAAGACATGCGCCCTCCTACAAACACATAGAGGTAAAGACAAACACAACCAACACAAATAAGACATGAACCCTCCTACAAACACATAGAGGTAAAGACAAACACAACCAACACAAATAAGACATGTGCCCTCCTACAAACACCTAGAGGTAAAGACAAACACAACCAACACAAATAAGACATGTGCCCTCCTACAAAAACTTAAAGGTAAAGAAAAACACAACCAACACAAATAAGACATGTGCCCTCCTACAAACACATAGAGGTAAAGACAAACACAACCAACACAAAGAAGACATGTGCCCTCCTAAAAACACATAGAGGTAAAGACAAACACAACCAACACAAATAAGACATGCGCCCTCCTACAAACACCTAGAGGTAAAGACAAACACAACCAACACAAATAAAACATGAGCCCTCCTACAAACACATAGAGGTAAAGACAAACACAACCAACACAAATAAGACATGTGCCCTCCTACAAACACCAAGAGGTAAAGACAAAAACAACTAACACAAATAAGACATGAGCCCTCCTACAAACACCTAGAGGTAAAGACAAAAACAACTAACACAAATAAGACATGTGCCCTCCTACAAACACCAAGAGGTAAAGACAAAAACAACTAACACAAATAAGACATGTGCCCTCCTACAAACACATAGAGGTAAAGACAAACACAACCAACACAAATAAGACATGAGCCCTCCTACAAACACCTAGAGGTAAAGACAAACACAACCAACACAAATAAGACATGTGCCCTCCTACAAACACATAGAGGTAAAGACAAATACAACCAACACAAATAAAACATGAGCCCTCCTACAAACACCTAGAGGTAAAGACAAACACAACCAACACAAATAAGACATGTGCCCTCCTACAAACACATAGAGGTAAAGACAAACACAACCAACACAAATAAGACATGAGCCCTCCTACAAACACCTAGAGGTAAAGACAAACACAACCAACACAAAGAAGACATGTGCCCTCCTAAAAACACATACAGGTAAAGACAAACACAACCAACACAAATAAGACATGCGCCCTCCTACAAACACCTAGAGGTAAAGACAAACACAACGAACACAAATAAGACATGAGCCCTCCTACAAACACATAGAGGTAAAGACAAACACAACCAACATAAATAAGACATGAGTCCTCCTACAAACATATAGAGGTAAAGACAAACACAACCAATACAAATAAGACATGAACCCTCCTACAAACACCTACAGATAAAGACAAACACAACCAACGCAAATAAGACATGTGCCCTCCTACAAACACCTAGAGGTAAAGACAAACACAACCAACACAAATAAGACATGAGCCCTCCTACAAACACCTACAGATAAAGACAAACACAACCAACACAAATAAGACATGTGCCCTCCTACAAACACCTAGAGGTAAAGACAAACACAACCAACATAAATAAGACATGAGCCCTCCTACAAACACCTAGAGGTAAAGACAAACACAACCAACATAAATAAGACATGAGTCCTCCTACAAACATATAGAGGTAAAGACAAACACAACCAATACAAATAAGACATGAACCCTCCTACAAACACCTACAGATAAAGACAAACACAACCAACGCAAATAAGACATGTGCCCTCCTACAAACACCTAGAGGTAAAGAAAAACACAACCAACACAAATAAGACATGGGCCCTCCTACAAACACATAGAGGAAAAGACAAACACAACCAACACAAATAAGACACGAGCCCTCCTACAAACACCTAGAGGTAAAGACAAATACAACCAACACAAATAACACATGAACCCTCCTACAAACACCTAGAGGTAAAGACAAACACAACCAACACAAATAAGACATGTGCCCTCCTACAAGCACATAGATGTAAAGACAAACACAACCAATACAAATAAGACATGAGCCCTCCTACAAACACCTAGATGTAAAGACAAACACAACCAACACAAATAAGACATGAGCCCTCCTACAAACACCTAGAGGTAAAGACAAACACAACCAACACAAATAAGACATGTGCCCTCCTACAAAAACTTAGAGGTAAAGAAAAACACAACCAACACAAATAAGACATGTGCCCTCCTACAAACATCTAGAGGTAAAGACAAACACAACCAACACAAATAAGACATGAACCCTCCTACACACCCCTAGAGGTAAAGACAAACACAACCAACACAAATAAGACATGAGCCCTCCTACAAACAACTACTTGTAAAGACAAACACAACCAACACAAATAAGACATGTGCCCTCCTACAAACACATAGAGATAAAGACAAACACAATCAACACAAATAAGACATGAGCCCTCCTACAAACACCTAGTGGTAAAGACAAACACAACCAACACAAATAAGACATGAACCCTCCTACAAACACATAGAGGTAAAGACAAACACAACCAACACAAATAAGACATGTGCCCTCCTACAAACACATAGAGGTAAAGACAAACACAATCAACACAAATAAGACATGAGCCCTCCTACAAACAACTAGTGGTAAAGACAAACACAACCAACACAAATAAGACATGAGCACTCCTACAAAAACTTAGAGGTAAAGACAAACACAACCAACACAAATAAGACATGAGCACTCCTACAAACACCTAGAGGTAAAGACAAACACAACCAACACAAATAAGACATGAGCCCTCCTACAAACACCTAGTGGTAAAGACAAACACAACCAACACAAATAAGACATGAGCACTCCTACAAAAACTTAGAGGTAAAGACAAATACAACCAACACAAATAAGACATGAGCACTCCTACAAACACCTAGAGGTAAAGACAAACACAACCAACACAAATAAGACATGGGCCCTCCTACAAACACCTAGTGGTAAAGAAAAACACAACCAACACAAATAAGACATGATCCCTCCTACAAACACCTAGAGGTAAAGACAAACACAACCAACACAAATAAGACATGAGCCCTCCTACAAACACCTAGTGGTAAAGAAAAACACAACCAACACAAATAAGACATGATCCCTCCTACAAACACATAGAGGTAAAGACAAATACAACCAACACAAATAACACATGAACCCTCCTAAAAACACATAGAGGTAAAGACAAACACAACCAACACAAATAACACATGTGCCCTCCTACAAACACCTAGAGGTAAAGACAAACACAACCAACACAAATAAGACATGTGCCCTCCTACAAACACCTAGAGGTAAAGACAAACACAACCAACACAAATAAGACATGTGCCCTCCTACAAACACATAGAGGTAAAGACAAATACAACCAACACAAATAAAACATGAGCCCTCCTACAAACACCTAGAGGTAAAGACAAACACAACCAACACAAATAAGACATGTGCCCTCCTACAAACACCTAGAGGTAAAGACAAACACAACCAACACAAATAAAACATGAGCCCTCCTACAAACACATAGAGGTAAAGACAAATACAACCAACACAAATAACACATGAACCCTCCTAAAAACACATAGAGGTAAAGACAAACACAACCAACACAAATAACACATGTGCCCTCCTACAAACACCTAGAGGTAAAGACAAACACAACCAACACAAATAAGACATGAGCCCTCCTACAAACACATAGAGGTAAAGACAAACACAACCAACACAAATAAAACATGAGCCCTCCTACAAACACCTAGAGGTAAAGACAAACACAACCAACACAAATAAGACATGTGCCCTCCTACAAACACCTAGAGGTAAAGACAAACACAACCAACACAAATAAAACATGAGCCCTCCTACAAACACATAGAGGTAAAGACAAATACAACCAACACAAATAACACATGAACCCTCCTAAAAACACATAGAGGTAAAGACAAACACAACCAACACAAATAACACATGTGCCCTCCTACAAACACCTAGAGGTAAAGACAAACACAACCAACACAAATAAGACATGAGCCCTCCTACAAACACCTAGAGGTAAAGACAAACACAACTAACACAAATAAGACATGAGCCCTCCTACAAACACCTAGAGGTAAAGACAAACACAACCAACACAAATAAAACATGTGCCCTCCTACAAACACATAGAGGTAAAGACAAACACAACCAACACAAATAAGACATGAACCCTCCTACAAACACCTAGAGGTAAAGACAAACACAACCAACACAAATAACAGATGTGCCCTCCTACAAACACCTCGAGGTAAAGACAAACACAACCAACACAAATAACACGTGCCCTCCTACAAACACCAAGAGGTAAAGACAAACACAACTAACACAAATAAGACATGTGCCCTCCTACAAACACATAGAGGTAAAGACAAACACAACTAACACAAATAAGACATGTGCCCTCCTACAAACACCTCGAGGTAAAGACAAACACAACCAACACAAATAACACGTGCCCTCCTACAAACACCAAGAGGTAAAGACAAAAACAACTAACACAAATAACACATGTGCCCTCCTACAAACACCTAGAGGTAAAGACAAACACAACCAACACAAATAACAGATGTGCCCTCCTACAAACACCTCGAGGTAAAGACAAACACAACCAACACAAATAAGACATGTGCCCTCCTACAAACACCTAGAGGTAAAGACAAACACAACCAACACAAATAAGACATGTGCCCTCCTACAAACACCTAGAGGTAAAGACAAACACAACCAACATAAATAAGACATGTGCCCTCCTACAAACACCTAGAGGTAAAGACAAACACAACCAACACAAATAAGACATGAGCCCTCCTACAAACACCTAGAGGTAAAGACAAACACAACCAACACAAATAAGACATAAGCCCTCCTACAAACACCTAGAGGTAAAGACAAACACAACCAACATAAATAAGACATGAGCCCTCCTACAAACACCTAGAGGTAAAGACAAACACAACCAACATAAATAAGACATGAGCCCTCCTACAAACATATAGAGGTAAAGACAAACACAACCAACACAAATAAGACATGAGCCCTCCTACAAACACCTAGAGGTAAAGACAAACACAACCAACATAAATAAGACATGTGCCCTCCTACAAACACCTAGAGGTAAAGACAAACACAACCAACACAAATAAGACATGAGCCCTCCTACAAACCCCTAGAGGTAAAGACAAACACAACCAACACAAATAAGACATGAGCCCTCCTACAAACCCCTAGAGGTAAAGACAAACACAACCAACACAAATAAGACATGAGCCCTCCTACAAACCCCTAGAGGTAAAGACAAACACAACCAACACAAATAAGACATGAGCCCTCCTACAAACCCCTAGAGGTAAAGACAAACACAACCAACACAAATAAGACATGAGCCCTCCTACAAACACATAGAGGTAAAGACAAACACAGCCAACACAAATAAGACATGCGCCCTCCTACAAAAACTTAGAGGTAAAGACAAACACATCCAACACAAATAAGACATGAACCCTCCTACAAACACCTAGAGGTAAAGACCTACCGAAGGTCGTTTTTATGCGGGAATCGGAACGGACATCACAACACAGAACTCAGAACGTAAAGGCTCATAATAGGACAACACAACACATATGATATGTTAAACTCTATAAGCGTAAAATGCTACATAGGCACAACATATTATTCATTAAAGCTATAGGAGGGATATTGGAAGCATCATCACTAACGTGATACAGGTGTAACGGAAATGCTCTCTTACTTAAGGTTAAAGGAACCGTAGTATGTTCATAACCACATTTGCTAACAGCGTTAGTGGATATCTCCTTTAGCTCAGTTTGTAGGGCGGTGGCGTACAATGCGAGAGGTGCGGAGATCGAATCCCATCGGGGGCATTGCATATTTCGGAGGTAATACATGCTCACAGGATATTCACCAATGAGAGGCCATGCAATTAATTGAGAAACGAATTGTCGAAGGTGAAAACAGATGAAATCCTCGGCATATTTCATTGAAGACAATTATAATTTAGATCAAAACAATAATTCAACAGAGCGATATAGTTTTACTTTGACACATTCTGGTATTTTCTAAGAATATATTTAACATATATTTGGAGTTTCATGTATAATGGTTGTGTAGGAGAGCTCATGTCTTGTTTACGTTATTTGTTTGTTTGTGCATTTTTGATTCTTCCTTCGATTTTCTCCAACGTTTATTTTTAAATAAATCGACTTCGAAAACTTTTCTTTTTCATCATAGAAATCAATGATAAAAGCCGATGCTTTTTTTTATCGCTTTCACCTCATTCTACATCAATAAAAGCACACCCTTCGTCAAATATTCTGTACTCCATGGAATATAATATAGCCTCTATTTCGGAGATTGTAAAGTACGTATTTTATTTACAAATCTAGTTTTCTCCACCTTCAACACACATCTGAGATATTACTTTTAATACTCTTTGTAATGGAAAACCATATTCATGGTCAGGTAATAGAAAATATATACATTATTTTACGTACTTTGCATTTAAATTGTCAAAATTCAACGAAATAGCTATTTTTATTACCTGACATTTGTTGAAGAGTTAAATGAAGCTTAACATAATGCAAAACAATTTGTTGAGCTCATCACAAGCGTCAGTTGTAAATGCTAAACACTAGACGGGTTATAATGAGCGAGATCTCCGGGCGTTGTACTGTCCCAGAAACGTGCCAGGGTTCTGTACAGTACAGTACCAGCGAATGTATCCCGAAAGCCGGAGAAGCATGGTTCTATTTTTATATGTCAGCTTTTCTCAGAGATTAAGAATGGTAGAAATGTGGTAAAAATAAAGAAAGTTGGAAACTATGTAAAACAATTCTTCGCCGGAACCGGAAGTTAAAAAGTTTATACATACATTGTATTAATAAATATTTCAGGATTATTTTGGCTATACTTTCAATTACAGTTGTAAATAATAAAGAAAAAAACGTTTAACAAACCTTTATATAACTAATGGGCGTTGTTGTTTCTACCGGAAGTGACGTGCCTGTCGTCTGTGGCTGATGCTGTCTTGATACTGAATCATGATTTGCTGTAGACGAAGTCGTCAAACCAGGAACTTTGGTTGTAGACACATGTGCCGAATGAGACATGTGTGTTGATGAAGAAGGTGTCGAATTCGGCAATTTCGATGTTGGAGGATTGGAACTTGACATTTTTGTTGTTGACGAAGCCGTCAGATGTGCCGAGTCAGACATGTGTGTTGTTGATGGTGCCGCGGCCTGTCGTTTCTCAATTTGATGGACATCGAGCAAAATGAAATGTTCAGCTGATTTTTCTGAATTTGACACATATTTTACCTCGCGTTCTAAAACAGATAATTCAAATATTAAAAGAGGGTGATTTATTTTGAACCAGAAGAATGTCTTGAGATATACAAAGGGTTACACAAGAAATTAAACTTGAATCTCTGGACAACGAGTATATGTATCGTTTACGTGGTTTTAACCGGAAATATAAACGATTGATTGATTATCATTGATTGATTGATTGATTGATTGACTTCCGGTGACCAGTATTGCAGCTATATTCAGGGCGTAAACACCATCAATTGAAGGAAAAGGGAAAGGATGTTGGACGGATATTGTTGACTGCCACTAGAAAAGGAGTTATAATTGATTTGGTCATATAATTTACCACGGTGAATTTGTCTAAGGTCAGGGTTCGGTAAAACCTTCTTTCCCACGAAATTAGCCTGGTTGTCCCGATATATAGATGAAAAATTTATAAAATGACAATAAACTCAAATATCTTCAAATCACATATATAAGTTCATCATGGGATGTTCAGACGCAACTACACTGTTTGATTTTTTTTTAACCCACGATGTACTTTTTCCACGGTTGTAGACCTCTTAGATTCCAGGAATAAGACCATGCAATCACCAGGTTCAGGTATGTTTGAGTTCAAACCATTTAGCAGGTTCTAAAACAAATTCTAAGATAACTGTGTTCCATAATGGTAAGGTACCTTTTAAATGGTTTTGTAAACGGGTGACAAAATAATAACATGTTTGAAATTTCAGAAGCTGTTCGTATAGTCGGATTTTGTTGAGGTTGTTTTTCTTTGTCTAGAGTTTGTATCAGGACATTTCCGTTTGTGAAATATCTCATGTGATATGGGTATTTTGAGTTTGCCGTAAACAGTACACTGTCATATAATTTGACAAATCCATGAGGAAAAAGAGCAGGCGTTCTAGATTATGAACCGTCTTCAGTGACCCAAACATTAAAACACATAATGATGTAATGTACAGGGGCGGATCCAGGGAGGGGGCGCACCCCCCCCCCCCCCCCCCAATTGGAAAATATATGATCTTTTGGCGCAAAATCGTGATTTTTCATACGAAATACCCCAAAAATGTTCGCGCCTCCCTCCGCTCGGCGCAATTTTTTTCAGTGCGCCCTCCCTAACTTGAAATGCTGGATCCGCCCCTAATATACATATTATAAAAAGTGGCCTTAAAACAGCATTGAAAATAAAAATAAATAGTCTACTTTATGAGCTTATGTCATCTAAAAATAGAATTATTTTTTAAACAAATCCGTACCAAATGGTTTATATATAAACAAGGTCAAACAATCCACAACATGTTGTGTTGGTATTTAATATTTTTCATATTTTACGACTTAACTGTCATGCATGCATCAAAGAGAAAACGGGAAAATAAAGAAATGAAGGTTAAGTATGAGGATCGAGGTTGCAATATAAATACATTTTGAGGTAATATTAGTCGAAGGTAGTTTTTTATAAACATTATAAGGGGATGTCGTGGTCATGATCGTATGGTAGTTGGATTTACAACTACCCATGCAATCACTAAAATTGTGAGTTCGAATCACGCTCAGGCGAGGTGTACTCAATACAACATTATGTGATAAAATTTGTCAGTGACTTACGGCAGGTCGGTGGTTTTATCCGGGTACTCCGATTTCCTCCACCAATATAACTGACCACCACGATATAGCTGAAAGATTGTTGAAAATGGCGTTAAACACCATAACCCTAACCCTAAAATTATTTGGCTGTTATAGCTGAAAGTTGTGATCAAGTGTCATATTCGCCATAACAGTAGTCCAAATTATTCCAACGTAAATATATTATGACGAAATAAACAGCATAGAATACATGTTACCCAAAGAAAACATATTATGAGGTTGTTCATAAGAAATATCCTAATGTAGCAAATATTAGTGCACACAGTGACAGTTCCATTCAGTTTGTGGAACTCATAATGATGTCCTGTGAAATTGAGTGATTCCGAACACATTTAAACAAAATAAAAAATAACAATAAATAAACAAACCAAAAATAAAATAAACAAACAAACAAATAAAACCTGTCACTATGTTGCGTTCTGGAATTTATTCCATCATGAAATAATGTGATGGGTGCATAATGTTACCTCACAATTCAACACCACACCTGTAATTTTAAAGTGGGAATTTTCCCCAATAATTTCAAAATTAAATATATACTTCAAGCTTAATTATGTTTTATTTTGTTAAGATCGCAAAACGTTTATATCTAATGGCCTATAAAACGCTACCCCCACCCCCTAAAAACAAAAAACAATTAACGTTAACCGATGACTTTTATTTTGTTATTTACTTGACTTAAAATCCACCTGCGATGTAAATCTATTGTCAAAGCTCTCCATTATTTTTAAGAAATGGAGAGTTATTGTTCTCTTTGTATAGGAGAATGTCCAAGTAACTCTCCATTCCTTAAATATAATGGAGCCGAGGCCCATTGTTTTTAAGGAATGGAGAGATACGAGGACATTCTCCAACTTAAAATCCACCCATTGTACTTTATTAATTGTATTAATTATTAATCTTGTAACAAAAAGAAAGTCTGTGTATATTATCTAAAGTATAAAGAGAACAATAACTCCGCCCCTGTCCACATTGTTCATAACTCTCCATTCCTTGAAAATAATGGAGAGTTTAGACAATAGATTTACATCACAGGTGGATTTTAAGTACTTTTAAGGTCCCACAAGGGGCAAACAATTTAATACTTTGTACTTTAGATACTATACACAGACTTTTTTTTTGTTACAAGATTAATAATTAATGACATTAATAAAGTACAATGGGTGGATTTTAAGTTGGAGAATGTCCTCGTATCTCTCCATTCCTTAAAAACAATGGGTCTTGGCTCCATTAAATTTAAAGAATGGAGAGTTACTTGGACATTCTCCTATACTTAATTTACTCACCGTTTGCCATACAATAACAAATCGTCCATATCCATATAATAAACAGGTGGAAATTCATGACGATGTATATTTTCATTTGTTTCATTTTGTAAAGCGCACCCCCCCCCCCCCCCCCCCAAAAATCACACACACAAAAAAATCACAAAGAACAATCATTCGGTCCTTTATGTGACTTATTTTTATTTACTCACCGTTTGCCATACAATAACAAACCATCCATATCCACGAAATAAACAAGTTGAAATTCATGACGATGTATATTTCATCTGTTATCCCATATTCACGGTGTTTGTCACGTCTAGTTTCTGTGACTGTATATCCTGTTCTAGAATACTGCTTTATTTTTGTAAGTACACTGCTTACTTAACAGGAAGTTTCACGTCTTCTATCCATTTTAAATCTATTTAAAAGTATACATGTAATGTATATTTTTATGTACAAAAAGACTAGTATATTATTTTATTTAGTTTCCATTCACCCGGAACGCTGTGTTATATTCAAGGTGAATTATCAATCTATCGACGGTATTCATTGTAAATTTGACGATTAAACGCCAAACTTTATTTCCCTAAATAAACATATTTACGATTAAAAACCAAATACATATACAATCAAATCTGCCAATGTGATCATCTCTTTTAAGAAGTCACCTGTATCAAAATGTCACCTTTTTCTTGTCCTGTCATAGAAAATTTCTTATAAATTGAACCTCTTTTAAGAGGTCACCTGTCTTAGAAGTCCACTTTTTCTTTGTCTCAAAGGTGACCTCTTAATACAGGCTTAGCTGTATATTCTCTATTTCCCCCAATAAAAATATTTACGATTATACACCAAATACACATATATACTTTATTTCCCTAAATAAATATATTTTTAAAGAAAATTTGAATGAAAGATTTAACTCTATTATGGTTGAAATGTAATTTGATTTTAAACCGTACAATATCCGTATGGGCATTGACACTGTGGTATCATTTAACATCAATTGTGCGGTATTTCACCAAAATACATGACAAGAACAAGATTGAAAATGTGTAGATCAAATGTTATGGTGCATGGGAGGGGCATATTGATTTGATTGGCATAAATAAAAGCGGATATGATGGATTTAGTAAAAAAAAAAAAAAAAAAAAATTGTCTCGCTACTATGGTAAATTATTATGGTTTCAAGTCACACAAAGTCTGATCATTGCCCCCAACTATAAATACTGCATCGTTATAAGTAAATTATCATACGTCACCAAAAAAAAACCAACCATCCATTCCATCAGAAAAGTAAAAATCTCTACTGATATTGTCACAATAAAAGAAAGAGACGAAGTGGGCATGCATACATGTACACAAATACATGTAGCTGATAAACATTAGCGAAAACCGAAGGGGCAATCAGAAACTGGCAACATATGATACACAAGACGAAGTAAACCAAGACAAGAACACAACACAATGCGTGTGTTAGAAACCACTATGAACAAGACACAAGACGAAGACCAACAAAACAAACAAAAAACACAACCTACTATTGTGTTAGAAACCACTATGAACAAGACACAAGACGAAGACCAACAAAACAAACAAAAAACACAACGTACTATTGTGTTGGACACCACTACACACAAACAAACACAGAAAACGTAAATAAGGCATGAGCGCCCCTACAAACAACTGGAGGTAAAGACGAACCCAACATCGTGTTATCCTTTAAAATCGAAATTTGAAGAATTAAAAGACTTTGAAAATAACATGTAATTACGATACTAGTGCATATATTTATCAAATATTTACTTTTTGGTTTCTAAATCATTTTTCTTCAAGGTTATCGTTTGTTGTGATTTGTTAGAATGACACGCCGATGAGTTATGTCCTAAAGTGGGTGCAGGTTAACATATAGGAAATACATCTATACAAGACTCACGTTAAAATGTTAAGCTAAGGAACAGTGATGTTATTTGACAAAATTGAAAATATTCTTAATCCTACTTCTTCAAAACAAGTGAAATCCTTAGGCTCCTTTATTAAACGGCTTTTGGAACTGAGGATAGGGGTCACTTGATTACAATTGTTATATTGTGAAACAGCCTTTTTGTTTGCTTGTGTATGATAATTGTTGTTGGTGTATGTGTTTGATCCATATTTTGCTTGTTTGTAGTCTTTCACCTTATATTACAGGGGCGGATCCAGGATTTCAAGTTAGGGGGGGGAGGCACTTAAAAAAATTGCGGCGAGCGGAGGGAGGCGCGAAAATTTTTGGGGTATTTCGTGTGAAAAATCACAATTTTACGCAAAAAAATCATATTTTTTCCAATTTTAGGGGGGGGGGGCACGCGCCGGGTGCGCCCCCCTCCCCTGGATCCACCCCTGTATTAGGTGTAAATTGTGCTAATAAAGAATTGTTATTGTTGTTCTACCTCAGTACCAACAACAAAAACAATAATAATAACGATTTTTCCTGTTTTATTTACTGTGTATGTAAATCATGTTATGATATAATTTCATATACATTATATGTATACTTGTGCACATTTCATCCTTGTTCTCAACAATAATATAAGGGGCCCGGGTGGCTCAATGAGTTTGGTAGTGGGATTACCTAACAACTCATACAATCCTATCACCAATACGGCGTGGGTTCGCGCTCGGCTTTGTAATTTACAAAGAGGTGCACTCGACTTGCAGCCGCAAGTAATAAAGTTTACCAGTTGCTTGCCCATGGTCGGTGGTTCTCTCCGGGTACTCCGGCTTCTTCCACCACTAAACTGGTCACCATGATATAGCTGAAATATTGCTGAAAGTGGCGTTAAACACAATAAATAAAATCAAATCAAATCAACAATAATATCAAAATATAATTTGTTCCTTACAAGCAAGACGGATAATTTAGTGGACAAATAAAATAAATTAATACTGCTTTATTCTAAGAGTACAGAGTCTTGCGTTCATTCTAGCTAATATGGAGTCCATCCTAAATACTAGCGATCAACTTTGTGGGAATTGTTTTTCATTCTAGCGAATATCGTGTCCCTCCTAATTCTAGCGACTATGAAATCTTAATTCTTTAGCGAATATTGAGTCATTACCCCCCCCCCCCCCCCCCCACCGAGGAATACAACCCCTCCGACAGGGGCGTCCACTATTTGTATGTGGCGAATCATATATACACAGACCTCGGCTTCGTACAGGACGTCAATTAATGTCCCATGTATGAAGAATACAACACTATTTGTTCGTTAAGGACAACCCGCAGAAGCTGAGTAATAGCTTACTAAGAGTGGCCCGTTGCAAGGCAAAACAATCCGACCCCACCCAACAACTCCTAATTTTATTTTGCCAACCAACAATTCAGTCCTATGACCTATGACCTATGACAGTGCTATATTTTTACGTCAATGATGTACTGTTTGTAAACTTGTTCTCATCACGTATAAAGCTGAAATACCGCCAACTAGACGTTAAACAACAATCAATCAATCACTCGATCTTCTGATGAATATTTGTAAGTTCTTTGAACAGGAAAAACTCTAAACGTAGAGAACATATACGCTTCCCTTAGCATGTGACGGTATCCGAATAGGTCATATCCAGATGAACTCTTGATCAGCCAATAAAAACAGCTGGTAAACTTTTAACAGCGCATTTCGTCTTTTCTTAGTATTGCACCACAAACGTAAAGTTCGCAGAATGATTTTATAAAAATGTAATCATCTGGACATAGCCTCTAATCTGGTTTTGTCAGAAGTAAAAGGGGGGGGGGGGGGGGGGCGGGACAGCGTATCAAAACATCTGTTATAATTGCAATAATGGTCATTTCAACAAAACCTATGGGTTATTTCTATTATTAACCCCACCCCTTTGGACTACATTGTTCGAGCTGTTCAATTTGCAGTTCTGAGTAATATTAACCTATTACCATACTATCACTGTCTGAGAGCCCCTCGTCTATTCCAGTTGTGCAATTCTACAACCCCCCCCCCCCCCCCCTCCCCACCCTCACGACTAGAGGAAGCTGGAAGTGTTTTAAACAATTTGAATTTAGAGACTACAGAGCGTTGTTACAGCGTATGTAAAAAGGGCATATTACAGTGTCAAATTTATCATACATCTTGGCCGGATTCCCCCTAGATTTTGAGGCACTAGCCTTCAGCCTTCCAAGCCTATAGGTAAATCCGGCTCCACTAACGATGTAAGTTCGAATCCCGCTCAGGAGAAGTTTCCTCGATAAAACATTATGTGATCAAGTTTGTCGGTGAATTGAGGCAGGTCGGTGGTTTTCTCCGCGTACTCCGGTTTCCTCCACCAATAAAACTGACCGCCACGATATAACTGAAATAGTGTTGAAAGTCGCGTTAAACACCATAACCCTATCCTTAACCCCGTAGGTAAAGCCGGAATTGCATACACTTACTCCAAACCTTTTTAAACACATAATATAAACTAAGAAAAGTATTGTTGAAAGTGGCGTTAAACACCATCAAACGAACACATTTTAACCATTCGCAGTTATACAATTCGAACCGCATTAATTTGTAAAGGAAATAAATATGTTCCCATCAGACCGATTAAGGAATAATATCCTCGCTATAATAGTAATGTTTCTGCCGTTGGAAATTGACAATACAGAAATTAAAGCTATCGATCTGTTTTCTTTTGGTAATCGATTTCACAGGTGTATATTTCCTTACAGGTAAATTAGAATATAACATCTGAAATCTGACAACAAAGTGACAGAATAAACGTGTTTATAATTTGATGGGAATATTAGAAAAAAGAGAAAAACAATCTCCTATGTCAGCCAGGTAGGGGTAATTACCTAACTTAAAAGTAGTTTCAATATCATTTAACATTCCATAAAAATAGAGAGAAATAACTAACAAAAGAAATTTAATATTTAAAGAGAAATGTTTACATTCTGAACAATATAAATATAAACAATAAAACGTAGATATCAAATTTAGTGCACACGACACGTGTCTGTAATAACCTTCATCATGTACGTATATGCTCAAAACCGAAAGACGCTAAATAATTTAAAACTACTCGAGAGTGATAAAACCACAGGACCTAAACAGGATAGCTCAAATCCGTTATGGTCACCTGTGCCCGAGGGATGAGAACATTATAAATATTTTAATAAAAATATAAAGGATCATAAAATACTGATCACTTGATGCTAAACAACAATCAATCAAATATAAAAATAACACCGTTTACTATTAATTAGCTATTATTATACATATGACAACTTCTATGTCACGGGGTTCGTCGTGGCCGTGACCGTATGGTATAGCACTGTTTACTATTAATTAGCTATTATTATACTTATGACAACTTCTGTGTCACGGGGGTCGTCGTGGCCGTGATCGTATGGTATAGCACCGTTTACTATTAATTAGCTATTATTATACATATGACAACTTCTGTGTCACGGGGGTCGTCGTGGCCATGATCGTATGGTATAGCACTGGTTACTATTAATTAGCTATTATTATACTTATGACAACTTCTTTATCACGGGGGTCGTCGTGGCCATGATCGTATGGTATAGCACTGTTTACTATTATTTAACTATTATTATACATATGACAACTTCTGTGTCACGGGGGTCGTCGTGGCCGTGATCGTATGGTATAGCACTGTTTACTATTATTTAGCTATTATTATACTTATGACAACTTCTGTGTCACGGGGGTCGTCGTGGCCGTGATCGTATGGTATAGCACTGTTTACTATTATTTAGCTATTACTATACATATGGCAACTTCTATGTCACGGGGGTCGTCGTGGCCGTGATCGTATGGTATAACACTGTTTACTATTATTTAGCTATTACTATACATATGACAACTTCTTTATCACGGGGGTCGTCGTGGCCATGATCGTATGGTATAGCACTGTTTACTATTATTTAACTATTATTATACATATGACAACTTCTTTATCACGGGGGTCGTCGTGGCCATGATCGTATGGTATAGCACTGTTTACTATTATTTAACTATTATTATACATATGACAACTTCTTTATCACGGGGGTCGTCGTGGCCATGATCGTATGGTATAACAGTGTTTACTATTATTTAGCTATTATCATACATATGACAACTTCTATGTCACGGGGGTCGTCGTGGCCGTGATCGTATGGTATAACACTGTTTACTATTATTTAGCTATTATTATACATATGACAACTTCTATGTCACGGGGGTCGTCGTGGCCGTGATCGTATGGTATAGCACTGTTTACTATTATTTAGCTATTATTATACGTATGACAACTTCTGTGTCACGGTGGTTGTCGTGACCGTGATCGTATGGTAGTTGGATTTGCAACTACCTATGCAATCAGTGCCTATCACCACTGATCAAATGATGTGAGTTCGAATCTCGATCAGGGCGAGGTGTACAACATTATGTGATAAAGTTTGTCAGTGACTTGTGACAGTTCAGTGGTTTTCTCCACGTCCTCTGGTTTTCTCCACCAATAAAACTGAACGCCACGATATATACAAGTTAGAATTCATTAATGGGGAAAATTTGGTTGCCCTTTATAGACAGTGATTTGTTCCATAGATGTGCACTTCAATGTAGGTTTGTCTGTACTCGTAAAATATAATAGTATAAGAAAAATAAAGCTTACTTAACTCTAAAATATATCTTAAGCTTTTGAAACACGATATTTAGCCGTTGTGGTTAGGTTAGGTTAGGTTTATTGTGTTTAGCGCCACTTTCAACAATAGTGATGTAGCTGAAGTCATTCCTCTACTTTGAATATAGACGTAACAATTCAAGAGATCGAATTACACGAGAATATACGAAGTACCTCCCCCCCCCCCCCCACCAACCACCCCCCAACTCCCATTCCAAGTGAGAGTCAAGATAGTGTGTAATAATAATATCTTTATTATTACAGTGCATCTTGTTTGGGAGCCACACCGGTTGTGTAATGGTTAGCGTACTGGCCTCGAGGGCGGTAGATCGTGGATTTGAGACCCGATCGGTTCAAACCAAAGACTATGAAATGGATATTTGTTGCTTCTCTGCTAAGCATGCAGTATTAAGGAGAAAGACTGGTTGGGTCGCAATCGGGATAATGTGTCCGAGTGGGGCGACATGTATATCCGCTTACTGTTGCTTAAGTAAGCAAGCACTATACAAATCCAACGAAGCGTGTTGGTCTAGTACAAAACGGACCTCATCATCCTCTCATAGAAAATTAACTTGTCCTCGCCATAATGTGGCCGAAATATTTGCAGAGTTGTCGTTAAGCAACACTCACAAACTTACTAACTCTTGATTTTATCTAACTAATGTTCCACAAGACCCTCATATAAAGATAAAATAATTACAACACACCTTTAAATAACATACAAATATGTACATGATTCACAAATACATGTATATTAATTGTATATCTAGGTTTATAGAACTAATACATGTACGTGTATATAAATAAGTTTTGAAATATAATTATTGTTATTACAAATAAAAAGTACGTATTTTTTCAACAGTATTTTTTCAACAATTCCAAAGCTTTGGTCCACAATATGAAATAAAACTATATCTAACAATTTGTGTCCTAGGCTTGGGAGTTTGTAATAAACAAAATGTTCTTTGAATTTGAAAAATAGTATTGTAACAAGAAATGTCAGATGTCTTGTTGATACCGTATCAACAAGACGGTATTACACTTTCAGAATATGTGTATATAAGCAATTATTTCGAATTGATACCCCACTCATCAAATAGTTCATATGGAGTCTTATACGACTTGTCTGTGGGCTATTGTGTAGTGCACTAGTACTTTCTAAATCAATATAATCTCGTTGGCCTAGAACAAACCAGACAGGCCTATCATCATCTTATCGAAAGTAACGTGTTCTCGGCATGATGTAGCTGTGAAATTGCTCTTTTGGCGTTGACACACTCGTTCCTCCATTCAACTGGAAAAAAATCACCTCACACAAAATCAAATATCGTGTTTAATTGAAAACTAAACTATTCCATAATTTACGCTTTCTGCATGACCTTCACCTGAATTCACACCCCACGATCAATAAATGGTGTGTAAAATAAATATAAACTTACCATGTAAATTTCCTCCGCCACATTCTCTCTCTCTTCCATGATGTTGAAATGTACACGGACGTCAATCATCTGTGTCACTGTATCCATATAAATAAATAAACAGGTAATAGAATAAATCATTAATAAAGTTTCATGCACTTAACTTCCATATATGTTGTAAATCGATTGAATTTTAAACTCGATACTTTCAATTTCAATTTCAATAAAACAAAATGTAAACATTTAAATGCCAGCCAGGTGAGAACACAGGTGAAACTATTTAGGAATTGTCTGAATATTCTTTGGTGATAGAAATGTGAGTGAGTGATTGTTGTTTAACGCCAACTCAGCATTTTTTTTAGCTATGGCGAGAACAAGTTAATTTTCAATGATGATGGGTTCCACTTTGTACTGATAGACATGTCACTCCACTCAGACACATTATCCTGATTTTGAGCCAACCAGTCTTTGTTCTTTCTCCTTAATGCTGCGTGCTTAGCGAAGAAACAACAAATACCAAGTGCATAGTCTTTGGTTCCACGATCTACCGCACTCGAGGCGAGCACGCTAACCATTACGCCACCGATACGATTGCTGGAGAAATGTTTGTGTGTGGCCGTTATTAACACCAAGTGAGACATTTTACAGCTCTATATCACAGACATTGTCAAGAGAACGTCTGTCTTCAGAACGATTCTGATTGCATAAATCTTTAGCATTTTAGTGTCAAGAAGTTGACCTTTGACCTAATGCAACGTGATTAAAATCCGACAGAAATCACAATGTTCTCGTGTATATATGGTAGAGAGGCAGCTAGTAGAAATTGAGGTAGGTTACGCTTAGGTTTATGGTATTTAACGCCACTTCCTAATCTATTTCAGTTATATCGTGGCGGTCAGTTTTATTGGTGTAGTCACTGACAAGCTTTATCGCATATTGTTATATTGAGTACACCTCGCCATGAGCGGGAACCGAACACACCACTTTAGTGGGGATAGTCACTGATTACACATGTAGTTGTAAATCCAACTAGCATACGATCATGACCGCGGCAGCCCCCGTTAGAATATAAAGTTGTAGTTTGTTTGTATGAATGTAGTTTAATACAATGTTTATACATGTCGATAGATGAATATCTGGTAAGATCGACAAGTGTCGTTTAATTCCAAAATGAGCAATTATCAGCTATATCATGGTGGATAACGTTACCTTCGATGAGATCATGATGGTGATTATGATGACCACTTTGTACTAAACAAACACACTTAATTGGATTTGCATAGTGTTATCTCACTGAAACAACTGTTCTTAGATAAATAGGTCACTCACTCGGACGCATTATCCCGATTCCGAGAACAATCATCTTTGTTTTTACTTCTCAATTCTTCGTGCTTAGTGGAGAAACAAGAAACATCAATTGTATTGTCTTTTGTTAAACTCGAACTCACGATCGACCGCACACGAAGGGAGGGGTGTCCGGTTATAATACGGAAAGCCTCATCGTGATCCATTCCGGGTATGTGTTTGGAGAGTGGCAGTCACCCTCCACGATAAATACCTCTTCTGTATATTTTGGAGAAAAGTAAGCGCATTGTAGCCGATACAATCGACAAGGTTTTTCGTCCCTACCCAACTCTCCATACTTACTCAGTTGTCGTAGAATATCGTTGCTCCATCCCTTCCTTCATTATTTATTAGTATAATGTAGTTTTAATATATTATTGAACTTAATCAAAATTGGGGGCAGTCGTGGCCGTGATCGTATGGTAGTTGGATTTACAATTTTTTATGCAATCAGTGCCTATCACCACTGATGTTGTGAGTTCGAATTTCGATCACGGCGAAGCGTACAACATTATGTGATAAAGTATGTCACAGACTTGCGACAGGTCGGTGGTTTTCTCCGGGTCCTCCGGTTTTCCCTACCAATAAAACTGACCGCCACGATATAGCTGAACTATTGTTGAAGGTGGCGTTAAACATCATCAAACAAACAATTTATCAAAATTGTCCTCGTCCTGAATATAGCTGAAATACTGCTCGGTGGACGCTACGAAATAATCCATTATCAGATGTAGCACATAAATCTTTCACTGCGTCGACAATGCTAATACGCTTTTTATCCTGTCTAGTTTGTTTTGACATAAAAAACGATGTTCGGTTACATACACGTAACGACTGATGGCTTACATGACATAGTAGCCTTTCGAAGTATCTGATCTCGCTCCCAATTATTTTCTCTTGATATATTTTCTGTATTATTCCGTCCAATTGATTGACTAATTGTTGTTTAACGTCAAGTCTTTCAGCTGTGTTCATAACAAGACATTGTATACTCCTTGTGTTTTCTGTCTGTATAAATCGTTTATTATCACAAATGTTCCCTCTAAAGTTGTGAGTTCGAACCCCGTTCATGGCGAGGTGTACTCGATACAACATTATGTGATAAAGTTTGTCAGTGAATTGTGAAAGGTCGGTGGTTTTCTTCGGGTCCTCCGGTTTCCTCCTGAAAGTGACGTTAAACACCACAAACCACAAATGTTACATATGATTGTTATTACATTAAATTGTATTGATATGGATATGGTCGGATTTATATTTTGCCACCTGTGGAGCAGGAACTGCTTACCATTCTGGAACACCTGAGTTCGCCCCCGTTTTCTTTTAAATGTAATAGTTCAGTTCGTGTCAAATCACATGTCTTCACAATTTTTGGTTCCGTGTTATGATGAAAGCTACGATTTCCTGCGTAAAATGATGTCCGGTTCATCTTTTACTCCCATTAGTTTTGTCGGTATTTTCAGTAACACGATGGGTGTCACATGTTGAACAGGAATTGCTAACTCTTCCGGACACCTAAGTTCACCCCCCCCCCGGATTGTAGTGGGGTTCGGGTTGCTCGATCTTTATTTTTCTGTGTAATGTTTTTGTACATCATTGTTTGTCTTTTGTCCTTTTCTTTTGGCCATTGCATTGTCTGCCCTTCTTCGGTTCTCGGCTTCTGATGACCCCTTTGGTATCTTCAAGCTTTCTCTTGCCTTGCAAGGGACCAGACACGACCACTCCTGACGAGCTATTTGCCATTGAGAGCTGTTGCAAGTCGTCTTATACGTGTAGGAAGCGAGATACTTTTCGTGTACTTTATGCACAAGGGGGAGTAATTAACGTCCAGTCATAGTCTCGCAGAGCTAGTGGACGACCCCTTTGGAGGGGTGTTACCGGCAATGGCGACACTATGTCTTATATCTATACAAAATGTTCTCCTCTATTCGTTCAGGATTGGTGAATTATATTATATTGTATGTTATAAAAGCATTTACTTAAGGGGCCATTATGGTCGTGATCGTATGCAATCAGTGTCTAAATCCACCAATGTTGTGAGTTCGAATCCCGCTCATGACGAGGTGTACTCGATACAATATTAGGTCATAAAGCTTGTTATTGATTTACGACAGGTCGGTGGATTTCTATGGGTACTCCGGTTTCCTCCACCAATAAAACTGACCACCAGGATATAACTGATATATTGTTGAAAGTGGCATTAAACACCATAAACCTAATCTTAAACCTACTACACAATGAAGGGACTATTCAGGTTACCGTCAGTGACTTGCGGCAGGTTGTCCTCCACCAATAAAACTTACTGCTACGATATAACTGAAATATTGTTGAAAGTGGCGTTAAATACCATTACACAATTATAAGCATATTTACCAATACGCATGATTTGATCACTCCAATCTTCATTGATATATATTCATGAAAAAAGGTATTCAACCAAAGAAGGATTTGTTTGACCTGTCCTCTTCCATAGACGTGCAACAGGAAATAGTTGAAAGGGGTCTTGCCTAAGTCCAGAAAACTAAAAAAGGGAGGTGCATATATAGCCAGCCATATGACTATTTATTACACAACAAAGACTGAGTCTACCGCCTCGATGGGGTAATGGTTGCTGTGATGGCCTCGAGTGGGAGGGGGTAGGTCGAGATAATGTGTCCGAGTGGAGCAACATGTCTACTTACTGGTTGTTATTTATGTTTGCTTGCAGCTAAAAATTCAGCACAACGCATTGGTCTAGTTCAAAACAGGTATCATCACCTCAACATCCAATAATTTGTTCTTGCCTTGATATGGCTGAATAATTGCTCACTTGTCGCCATTTTAACATATACTTTCTATAAATAGTATACCTTTATTAAGACATTTATTATTAAGTGTTTTATAAGGTATCTAAGACAAAAACTGTTTAATATAGCTAAAATAATCCTTGTCAACTGGCAGCTATAGGAGGCATGCGGTATATATGTTCCATTCTGTTTTCATTCCTGACTTATTACTGGGTTTGTAACAATAGTAACACGACGGGTGCTATATGTTGAGCAGGAACTGCTTACTCTTCTAGAGCATCGGGGTTCGTGCTGCTCGATCATTATTTTTCTGTGTAATGCTTTTTAGATCGTTGTTTGTCCTTTTGTCATTTTAATTTTGTCCTTCATTTATTTAAAGATTCTAATTACTGTAAGCTGTTCGTGCATTCTAAAATAAATGTTCCTTTTTTTGAAACCAGATTTCCCCACCACGAAAGTAATACTCCAAACATGTCACTGGTTATTCAAATAAACAAACGAAATCGAATATTATCCGGGTCTCTGCCTTTTGAGTAGAAGTAAACGTCTACACAAATTCCAACTGTTCAGGACATTTTAATTTTGCCTTCTTTTTTTTCATATTATAATTTAAGGTGATTAGTCATTGTTTAAAATCAAAATACAGTTAGACTATAAGTGATTTGCGACATTTTACAAACAGAGAAAAGCAACCACTGATGAATAAAGGCATTTTAACGAAACATGATGAGAAGTCAATGTACGGATTCTGATTACCCCTTCGGTATCTTCAAACTCTTCTTTGTACAACCAACCACATAACACGGTAAATCAGGATTCCGTTTCACTGTCGTCCTTCAAACGGCCTCCTTATTCGTTATATGAACAAAGGGGCGTCAATCCAAGCAAGCCACAACCTAACTATAATATTGTCAATAAATTCTTTCTATGGCAGAAAATGTAATTATTGTATTAGACAGGTAGTATATCTAGACCAAATATCAACACCAGTAAAATGGGTGTATACTTCTAAAAACCGACACAAACGGAAGTTACGTTGCAAGTCAACAATCAGAAGTTTGGCATCTCAAAATATCGTTTCATACAATCAGACACACAAATTTTACAAGAAGAGTTTGAAGATAAGGGGTAATGATAATCCGTATATCGAAGAAGAACAGGCAAAACAATGACCAATAGAAAAAGGACAAAAGGACAAACAACGATCCACAAAGCATACATATAAAACTACAGATTGAGGAGCATGAATCCCATTAAAAATCGGGGGTGAACAAAAGTGATCCGAAGGGTAAGCAGTTCCTGCTTCACTAGTGACACCCGTCGTATTAATCTAGTTACAAACCCAGTGATAAGTCATGAATGAGGAAAGGAACAGGAAGTGTTTAAGACAAGTGGAACATATCCGTGATCATTAGTGACACAGATATTCCATAGCGGTCAACCAAGTCATGGTGGCGACCATAAATCTGATGACTTCAACTTAACTAAGAAAAGTAGTGAAAGAGGTTTACATTTTTTAGCAAATCAAATAACCAGCGAACAAATGTTCAAATCTTCGGTTTTTATCCATTTTATTCATTTTGCTCGAAAGGGTGGCCGCCATTTTCGGTTTTCCTACTTCTATAAATATAAAAAAAAATATCTCAAGCCCCTGTGTCAATACTTACAATAATGAAAGCATATCTAATATTTACAACAAAAACACAATGTAGATTAATTCAATTTATTTATAACATATGCCCAACTAATTCTGAATATCTGTTTCCATGGATAGTCTCACGCTGCGCACCCATATCCTCCGAATGTCGGAGGAAAACAACATCGCCCTTTTTTAGATTAACAATAACATTGATTACTCCAGTATTCGCATGATCATGATATCCCACTCCCCTTCCAATTTCCTGGTCATTTTTCATCATTTGCAGGTGTGTACTCCCGCGCACACAAAGAAAGATGGCCGCAAAGTAGTACGTCCCGTCACGTGGTGCTAGAAAGTGACCCGTATGTTTATTATACCCATGACCGTTATTTGTTACGACTTCATCGAAGATGACGGTTTGAGTTCTACCAAGTCCAACATTTTTCATCAATCTGGCATAAAACGATACTTTTCTTTTCTGAGAATTTCCTATGATAAAATAGAAACAAATCATTATTCTCTAGACATGTTATTGACGTGTAAGTTTCAGATTGCTTGTCCTGTACATATATAGGTAAATAAAATCATGGCCGGTGTTATGAGATGCGGGGTTCAATTCAGTGCTGTTCTCTGTAAAACCTGCAGTGTGTTGTTGTTTATACTTGAACAACCGAGAGCAGGCTCTGGACCAATTGGCTAAAGACCGGTCCTGCATATGATATAATAAAGCATTTGTATATCATAAGTAAATGAGAAAATGTATATTTAGGGGCGTGTCTAAAATTAACGCAAAATGAGAGATTTCTAATTGACTGGTTGAAAATCTCATTAATTCAATGAGACAGCTTACTAAATGGCAATAATAAGAGATACCTCTAAATAAGTAAATACTAAAACGACGTTCCATGAAAAAACGTTTTGGAAAATAATTCGGATTCAAAATGATAATTACAGAGTAAAACTGCAAGTTTGTCTTCCGGGTTCTTCAGAGCGGATATCACATCAGTTGTAATAGCTTTTGTTTCATCTGAAAAAATAAGAAGAATGTTGTTTACCTTTAGAGTACAATGTATATTATTGGAATGTTCGCACTGCGTGGTATTCTTGTTCATTTTATTAACACGAGGAATTAAATGCCTTAGATGTAAAATTATATATACAACTTTATGCAAAATATACGTGCGAATAGTTGGGCTTGGTGTTCTGTTCAGATTGTTTAAATTGGTATTTACCACATCGTCGGTAACCGTCGGATTGCTTAAATTAGTCTTTCCACATAGTCGATTACTGTCAGGTTGTTTAAGTTGGTATGTCCACATCGTCGGTAGCCATCGTTCCTTCTGATAACGAGAGCAATCGACAGTGGATCATGCCGACGATGGTTTTTCCACATCTCTGTGTCGAAATAATATTGAGATAGATACGTTAGTTTTAATACTTACCTAGCTGAGTTTTGTATTTGTCACATTGTGTTCGGCTGTAACAGAACCGTGCGATCACAACAAAGAGAAAGCATTGGAACATTAAACAGCCCATGTTGGAAAATAAGTCTTCTACAAACAGTGGAACGTTCTTCGTTGAATGTAATATTTGATACAACGAAATACAATGTTGCTGGATATCGTTTACTGTTTTAAAGGTCAACTCGATATTGAATTTAAAGAGTCTCAACAGATTGTACACGCAAGTACAAAAATCGCAGTTGATTTCGAAGAAAAAATGTACAGTTGTGTATTGAATTTCATAAAATTATTTAAGTTTCAAAAATATCCGAATGTCAAACAAAAAACTGAAATAAATATGAATAATATACACAAATTCAGGATGTCAAAATAGAAAAATAAATAAAAATTAAAAAAAAAAGTTATGAAACGCTGCATAACAGAACAGAAATAAAAACTTTACAGGACCTCAGTAACCCATGATTTGTAATGGACCCCGACATTTTTCGGACGTAGCCCAGCTGGCTATTGAAATATTAAAAAGGTCATGTGCAAAGTTAGTAGCTGGGCCCAAAGAAATTTTGCGTGGCCACCAAAATTATAATTTTAAGAAACCCAGCTGGCAGCTATTGAAAATTTGCCAGGTGTTGTCCCTATAGAACACGGAGACCAATGTGAAACGCTATAGCACATATTGTTTAATTGTTCTACGCATAGATGATTATCGAAGGAACTTTTAAGCACTGATGGTCAACAATTCCACCAAAATCAACAAAACGTAAATCATCTCTTCCTTTCATTCACAGCATAATACCACAAATATATATATTCTTTAATTCCTCTTGTACAGAGGTATATAAATAGCATTTTTTCTCCAGCTATCAATTACAAATTTGGAGTTAACTATACCGAACAGTTCTTTAAAGAGAGAACAAGATAATAAAAAAAATAACTCAATAATAATCCTGTGCGAAAAATATATGCGCAGTTTCGCGTAAATATTTGGCACAAATGTTTATAGACGTATTTATATCGTCTTCTATATCTGGAAAATTTGTCAGATTGTGGCACACATGTTGCAAATTATACTAGAAAATAGGCATTTGAAAGTTCAATTATCATGCTGGTCGCTAACCATCCACTGAAAATCGCATCAGTATGCACATATTTGAACCGGGTAAAGTCAATGTCCTGTTCCGTACGCGATAAACGTTCAGAAATAGCTCAGCCTTTAATAACATTTGAAACTGTCATTTTCCATACCAATTGTGTTGGCAATTCCTTCGTTTGTACATTATTTTCAAAGCAATCTTCAAGTTTGTATTCTTATACAATTTGAACACGTTTTGAATAAAACGATACATGTCTCTCTTTCTATATATATACATGTAATATCTGTTAAGAAAAATATGCTTCACTGAAAACTGTACGTTCAGCGACGCGAACTCTTGGAAGAAACTTAATTTCTTCCTGTCAATTTCAAACGAATGTCGAATAATCAGATCGTGTAAAATTACGCAAGTCCTGGATACGTTTCAGTGAGTAATGCTGCATTTTATGCAAAAAAATGTAGTGTTATGTATTGTCAAATTGGTCCATATTTCACAGCCATACAATACTGATGATAGAACAATTTTAAGATATAGTTTTATACGGAAGGAGAGAGTACTTAAAATGTTACATCTTGAATCTTTTTGTCACGGACTTAAATGGTATGGATAAATAGAATATTGGACTCCTTAAGAATAGCTCCATGGAAAACATTATTTATTGATCAATATAATAAATATGGGGCTATAAAATATGGATGTTAAATCGATATGCAATCTCAAAAGAAGCATCACATGTTAACATATTTTGAACAGATATTATTAAAAACTGAGGAAAATTAAGGGAGAGGTCTTCCGAAAGTGATGATAATCCCACAAATATCTTAACCCAATCCATATGATTTAATAAAAAGTTGAAAATTGAAAATGCAACTGTTTTTTTAATATTATACATGATGTGACGCAGGACTATTTTTCCTTATAAATGATTTACTTGATGAGAACAATGAATTCCTTTCCTTCAATTGATTTAAAGAAATGTATATAAACCATCTTTTTACAGTATATCGGAATTTTACATATGATACCACAAATTTGGAAGGTTAGAATTAAACTTACAAAAAATCACAGTGATAAATTGTTAAAATTATGAATATGTAAAAAAAACAAGAATTCGTGCCAATATTTCTACAGAAATGCTTGTTAAGCCACTTTGAACCACCAACAAAACAAGAAGAAAGATTGAAAGAGGATTCCAATACCGAAATTGTGAACTGGGATTTGATATGAAAAATTAATCTCTATTTAACAAAAACCAATCAATTTACTGGGGATTGTTCAGTACAAAATATTACATAGAATTTTGAGTACCATATTCCCTCCTGTTTAAATGTAAATTAAAAGAAACTCAACTGTGTAATTTATCAAACAAAAGAAACAATGTTGCAATTATTCTGGAAATGTAATATTGTCAAAAGTCTATGGCTTGAAATGGCTGAAATATTAGAAAAAAAAGCAAGTGCAATGTAGAATTTCAAATATTAGCACAACATATAATACTTGAATCAGATGTGCTTGATTACCTCATTAATTTATTCATTGTTTTCATTAAGTATTACATCTACTCTTATATATTTTCTGGACAAAAACATGTGTATCAGGTGTAATAAATATATTAAAACGCACTAAAAAACCGAAATTCAGTCTGCCTCTTTCTATCAGACCCCTGCAATTACAGAAAGTATTGTGAAGAAATGGGAAGATATTAAGATAATATTGATATAAGGGAAATAACTCAAAATATATAGTGTTCTAGCCAAATTCTAAATGGATGCCCCACACAACCATATGGATAGTGGGACACTGCATCCAAAATGACTAGTATTGTATTGTATTATATATTATATAGTTCCGTTATTGCTGACAATCACTTTTAACTTGATTTATATTTCGAAAACTAGACTTTTTAAAAACGGTCTATTTTTATATTAGTTTATTATTTAAATTAACAATGATGGTAACGCAAGGAAACAAATCTACATGTACTGGTGGTGTTAGTGTTGTCCATTCTGGAGCACCTGTTTTTACACCGTGATTTAAATAAAAATATATCAGTGGTATTAGTGTTGTTCATTCTGGATTACCTGTGTTTACCCCGTGATTTAAATGTACATGTATCAGTGGTGTTAGTGTTCTTCATTCTGGAGCACCTGTATTTACCTCTTGATTTTAAATGTACATATATCAGTGGTGTTAATATTGTCCATTCTGGAGAACCGGTGTTTACACTGTTATTTTAAACGTAAATGTATCAGTGGTGTTAGTGTTGTTCTTTCTAGAGCACCTGTGCTTACACCGTGATTTTAAATGTACATGTACTAGTGGTGTTAGTGTTGCCCATTCTGGAGTACCTGTGTTTACACCGTGATTTTAAATGTACATGTACTAGTGGTGTTAGTGTTGCCCATTCTGGAGTACCTGTGTTTACCCCGTGATTTAAATTTACATATATCAGTGGTGTTAGTGTTGTTCATTCTGGAGTACCTGTATTTACCTCTTGATTTTAAATGTACATATATCAGTGGTGTTAATGTTGTCCATTCTGGAGAACCTGTGTTTACACTGTGATTTTAAGTGTACATGTATCAGTGGTGTTAGTGTTTTTCATTCTGGAGCACCGGTGTTTACACTGTGATTTTAAGTGTACATGTATCAGTGGTGTTAGTGTTGTTCTATCTAGAGCACCTGTGTTTACACCGTGATTTTAAATGTACATATATTAGTGGTGTTTGTGTTGTCCATTCTGGAGCACCTGTATTTACCCCGTGATTTTGAAATGTACATCTACTAGTGGTGTTAGTGTTGCTCATTCTGGAGTACCTGTATTTACCTCTTGATTTTAAATGTACATATATCAGTGGTGTTAGTGTCGTCCATTCTGGAGCACCTGTGTTTACCCCGTAATTTTAAATGTACATATGTCAGTGTTGTTAGTGTTGTTCATTCTGGAGAACCTGTGTTGAACACGTGATTTTTAATGTACATATATCAGTGGTGTTAGTGTTGTTCATTCTGGAGCACCTGTGTTTACACAGTGATTCTAAATGTACATGTATCAGTGGTGTTAGTGTTATTCATTCTAGAGCACCTGTGTTTAACCCATGATTTTAAATGTGCATGTACTAGTGGTGTTAGTGTTATTCATTCTGGAGCACCTGTATTTACACCGTGATATTAAATGTACATGTATCAGTGGTGTTAGTGTTATTCATTCTGGAGCACCTGTGTTTACCCCGTAATTTTTAATGTACATGTACTAGTGGTGTTAGTGTTGTTCATTCCGGAGCACCTGTGTTTACCCCGTGATATTAAATGTACATGTATCAGTGGTGTTAGTGTTGTTCATTCTGGAGCACCTGTGTTTACCCCATGATTTAAATGTACATGTATCAGTGGTGTTAGTGTTATTCATTCTGGAGCACCTGTTTACTCCGTGATTTTAAATGTACATGTATCAGTGGTGTTAGTGTTGTTCATTCCGGAGCACCTGTGTTTACCCCATGATTTAAATGTACATGTATCAGTGGTGTTAGTGTTTTTCATTCTGGAGCACCGGTGTTTACACTGTGATTTTAAGTGTACATGTATCAGTGGTGTTAGTGTTGTTCTATCTAGAGCACCTGTGTTTACACCGTGATTTTAAATGTACATATATTAGTGGTGTTTGTGTTGTCCATTCTGGAGCACCTGTATTTACCCCGTGATTTTGAAATGTACATCTACTAGTGGTGTTAGTGTTGCTCATTCTGGAGTACTTGTATTTACCTCTTGATTTTAAATGTACATATATCAGTGGTGTTAGTGTCGTCCATTCTGGAGCACCTGTGTTTACCCCGTAATTTTAAATGTACATATGTCAGTGTTGTTAGTGTTGTTCATTCTGGAGAACCTGTGTTGAACACGTGATTTTTAATGTACATATATCAGTGGTGTTAGTGATGTCCATTCTGGAGAACCTGTGTTGAACACGTGATTCTAAATGTACATGTATCAGTGGTGTTAGTGTTATTCATTCTAGAGCACCTGTGTTTAACCCATGATTTTAAATGTGCATGTACTAGTGGTGTTAGTGTTGTTCATTCTGGAGCACCTGTATTTACACCGTGATATTAAATGTACATGTATCAGTGGTGTTAGTGTTATTCATTCTGGAGCACCTGTGTTTACCCCGTAATTTTTAATGTACATGTACTAGTGGTGTTAGTGTTGTTCATTCCGGAGCACCTGTGTTTACCCCGTGATATTAAATGTACATGTATCAGTGGTGTTAGTGTTGTTCATTCTGGAGCACCTGTTTACCCCGTGATTTTAAATGTACATGTATCAGTGGTGTTAGTGTTGTTCATTCTGGAGCACCTGTGTTTACACAGTGATATTAAATGTACAAGTATCAGTAGTGTTAGTGTTGTTCTTTCTGGAGTACCTGTATTTACACCGTGATATTAAATGTACATGTATCAGTGGTGTTAGTTTTGTTCATTCTGGAGCACCTGTATTTACCCCGTAATTTTAAATGTACAAGTATCAGTAGTGTTAGTGTTGTTCTTTCTGGAGTACCTGTATTTACACCGTCATATTAAATGTACATGTATCAGTGGTGTTAGTGTTGTTCATTCTGGAGCACCTGTGTTTACCCCGTGATTTAAATGTACAAGTATCAGTAGTGTTAGTGTTGTTCATTCTGGAACACCTGTGTTTACCCCGTGATTTAAATGTACAAGTATCAGTGGTGTTAGTGTTGTTCATTCTGGAGCACTTGCGTTTACCCCGTGATTTAAATGTACATGTATCAGTGGTGTTAGTGTTGTTCATTCTGGAGCACCTGTGTTTACCCCGTGATTTAAATGTACATGTATCAGTGGCGTTAGTGTTGTTCATTCTGGAGTACCTGTGTTTACACCGTGATTTTACATGTACATGTATCAGTGGTGTTAGTGTTGTTCATTCTGGAGCACCTGTGTTTACCCCGTGATTTAAATGTACATGTATCAGTGGCGTTAGTGTTGTTCATTCTGGAGTACCTGTGTTTACACCGTGATTTTACATGTACATGTACCAGTGGTGTTAGTGTTGTTCATTCTGGAGCACCTTTGTTTACCCCGTCATTTTAAATGTACATGTACTAGTGGTGTTAATGTTATTCATTCTGGAGTACCTGTGTTTACCCCGTTATTTTAAATGTACATTTATCAGTGGTGTTAGTTTTTTTCTTTCTGGAGCACCTGTGCTTACCCCGTTATTTTAAATGTACATTTATCAGGGGTGTTAGTGTTGTCCATTCTGGAGCACCTGTGTTTAACCCATGATTTTACATGTACATGTAACAGTGGTGTTAGTGTTATTCATTCTGGAGCACCTGTGTTTACCCGGTAATTTTAAATGTACATGTATTAGTGGTGTTAGTGTTGTTCACGTTGGAGTTTCTGTGTTTACCCCGTGATTTAAATCTACATGTATCAGTGGTGTTAGTGTTGTTCATTCAGGAGCATCTGTCTATACCCCCTGATTTTAGATGTACATGTATTAGTGGTGTTAGTGTTATTCATTCTGGAGCACCTGTGTTTACCCCGTGCTTATAATGTACATGTACTAGTGGTGTTAGTGTTGTTCATTCTGGAGCACCTGTATTTACACCGTGATATTAAATGTACATGTATCAGTGGTGTTAGTGTTGTTCATTCTGGAGCACCTTTGTTTACCCCGTCATTTTAAATGTACATGTACTAGTGGTGTTAATGTTATTCATTCTGGAGTACCTGTGTTTACCCCGTTATTTTAAATGTACATTTATCAGTGGTGTTAGTTTTTTTCTTTCTGGAGCACCTGTGCTTACCCCGTTATTTTAAATGTACATTTATCAGGGGTGTTAGTGTTGTCCATTCTGGAGCACCTGTGTTTAACCCATGATTTTACATGTACATGTAACAGTGGTGTTAGTGTTATTCATTCTGGAGCACCTGTGTTTACCCGGTAATTTTAAATGTACATGTATTAGTGGTGTTAGTGTTGTTCACGTTGGAGTTTCTGTGTTTACCCCGTGATTTAAATCTACATGTATCAGTGGTGTTAGTGTTGTTCATTCAGGAGCATCTGTCTATACCCCCTGATTTTAGATGTACATGTATTAGTGGTGTTAGTGTTATTCATTCTGGAGCACCTGTGTTTACCCCGTGCTTATAATGTACATGTACTAGTGGTGTTAGTGTTGTTCATTCTGGAGCACCTGTATTTACACCGTGATATTAAATGTACATGTATCAGTGGTGTTAGTGTTGTTCATTCTGGAGCACCTGTATTTAACTCGTAATTTTAAATGTACAAGTATCAGTAGTGTTAGTGTTGTTCTTTCTGAAGTACCTGTATTTACACCGTAATATTAAATGTACATGTATCAGTGGTGTTAGTGTTGTTCATTCTGGAGCATCTGTGTTTACCCCGTGATTTAAATGTACAAGTATCAGTTGTGTTAGTGTTGTTCATTCTGGAGTACCTGTGTTTACCCGTGATTTAAATGTACATGTATCAGTGGTGTTAGTGTTGTTCATTCTGGAGAACCTGTGTTTACCCCGTGATTTAAATGTACATGTATCAGTGGTGTTAGTGTTGTTCATTCTGGAGTACCTGTGTTTACCCGTGATTTAAATGTACATGTATCAGTGGTGTTAGTGTTGTTCATTCTGCAGCACCTGTGTTTACCCCGTGATTTAAATGTACATGTATCAGTGGTGTTAGTGTTGTTCATTCTGGAGTACCTTTGTTTACCCCGTGATTTAAATGTACATGTATCAGTGGCGTTAGTGTTGTTCATTCTGGAGTACCTGTGTTTACACCGTGATTTTACATGTACATGTACTAGTGGTGTTAGTGTTGTTCATTCTGGAGCACCTTTGTTTACCCCGTCATTTTAAATGTACATGTACTAGTGGTGTTAATGTTATTCATTCTGGAGTACCTGTGTATACCCCGTGATTTAAATGTACATGTATCAGTGTTGTTAGTGTTGTTCATTCTGGAGTACCTGTGTTTACCCGTGATTTAAATGTACATGTATCAGTGGTGTTAGTGTTGTTCATTCTGGAGCACCTGTATTTACCCCGTAATTTTAAATGTACAAGTATCAGTAGCGTTAGTGTTGTTCATTCTGGAGTACCTGTATTTACACCGTGATATTAAATGTACATGTATCAGTGGTGTTAGTGTTGTCCATTCTGGAGCACCTGTGCTTGCCCCGTGATTTAAATGTACAAGTATCAGTAGTGTTAGTGTTGTTCATTCAGGAGTACCTGTATTTACACCGTGATATTAAATGTACATGTATCAGTGGTGTTAGTTTTGTCCATTCTGGAGTACATGCGTATGCCCCGTGATTTAAAGGTACATGTATCAGTGTTGTTAGTGTTGTTCATTCTGGAGTACCTGTGTTTACCCCGTGATTTAAATGTACATGTATCAGTGGTGTTAGTGTTCTTCATTCTGGAGTACCTGTGTTTACACCATGATTTTAAATGTACATATATCAGTGGTGTTAGTGTTGTCCATTCTGGAGCACCTGTGTTTACCCCGTGATTTTAAATGTACATATATCAGTGGTGTTAGTGTTGTCCATTCTGGAGCACCTGTATTTACCCCGTGATTTTTAAATGTACATGTACTAGTGGTGTTAGTGTTGCTCATTCTGGAGTATATGTATTTACTTCTTGATTTTAAATGTACATATATCAGTGTTGTTAGTGTTGTTCATTCTGGAGTACCTGTGTTTACCCCGTGCTTTAAATGTTCATGTATCGGTGGTGTTAGTGTTCTTCATTCTGGAGCACCTGTGCTTGCTCCGTGATTTAAATGTACAAGTATCAGTAGTGTTAGTGTTGTTCATTCAGGAGTACCTGTATTTACACCGTGATATTAAATGTACATGTATCAGTGGTGTTAGTGTTGTCCATTCTGGAGTATATGTATTTACTTCTTGATTTTAAATGTACATATATCAGTGTTGTTAGTGTTGTTCATTCTGGAGTACCTGTGTTTACCCCGTGATTTAAATGTACATGTATCGGTGGTGTTAGTGTTCTTCATTCTGGAGTACCTGTGTTTACACCGTGATTTTAAATGTACATATATCAGTGGTGTTAGTGTTGTCCATTCTGGAGCACCTGTGTTTACCCCGTGATTTTAAATGTACATATATCAGTGGTGTTAGTGTTGTTCATTCTGGAGCACCTGTATTTACCCCGTGATTTTTAAATGTACATGTACTAGTGGTGTTAGTGTTGCTCATTCTGGAACACCTGTATTTACCCCGTGATTTTTAAATTTACATGTACTAGTGGTGTTAGTGTTGCTCATTCTGGAGTACCTGTATTTACCTCTTGATTTTAAATGTACATATATCAGTGGTGTTAGTGTTGTTCATTCTGGAGAACCTGTCTATACCCCCTGATTTTAGATGTACATGTATTAGTGGTGTTAGTGTTATTCATTCTGGAGCACCTGTGTTTACCCCGTAATTTTAAATGTACATGTATTAGTGGTGTTAGTGTTGTTCACGTTGGAGTTTCTGTGTTTACCCCGTGATTTAAATCTACATGTATCAGTGGTGTTAGTGTTGTTCATTCTGGAGCACCTGTCTATACCCCCTGATTTTAGATGTACATGTATTAGTGGTGTTAGTGTTATTCATTCTGGAGCACCTGTGTTTACCCCATGATTTTAAATGTACATGTACTAGTGGTGTTAGTGTTGTTCATTCTGGAGCACCTGTATTTACACCGTGATATTAAATGTACATATATCAGTAGTGTTAGTGTTGTTCTTTCTGGAGTACCTGTATTTACACCGTAATTTTAAATGTACAAGTATCAGTAGTGTTAGTGTTGTTCATTCTGGAGCACCTGTGTTTACCCGTGATATAAATGTACATGTATCAGTGGTGTTAGTTTTGTTCATTCATGAGCACCTGTATTTACCCCGTAATTTTAAATGTACAAGTATCAGTAGCGTTAGTGTTGTTCATTCTGGAGTACCTGTATTTACACCGTGATATTAAATGTACATGTATCAGTGGTGTTAGTGTTGTCCATTCTGGAGCACCTGTGCTTGCTCCGTGATTTAAATGTACAGGTATCAGTAGTGTTAGTGTTGTTCATTCAGGAGTACCTGTATTTACACCGTGATATTAAATGTACATGTATCAGTGGTGTTAGTGTTGTCCATTCTGGAGTACATGCGTATACCCCGTGATTTAAAGGTACATGTATCAGTGTTGTTAGTGTTGTTCATTCTGGAGTACCTGTGTTTACCCCGTGATTTAAATGTACATGTATCAGTGGTGTTAGTGTTCTTCATTCTGGAGTACCTGTGTTTACACCGTGATTTTAAATGTACATATATCAGTGGTGTTAGTGGTGTCCATTCTGGAGCACCTGTATTTACCCCGTGATTTTTAAATGTACATGTACTAGTGGTGTTAGTGTTGCTCATTCTGGAGCACCTGTATTTACCCCGTGATTTTTAAATTTACATGTACTAGTGGTGTTAGTGTTGCTCATTCTGGAGTACCTGTATTTACCTCTTTATTTTAAATGTACATATATCAGTGGTGTTAGTGTTGTTCATTCTGGAGAACCTGTCTATACCCCCTGATTTTAGATGTACATGTATTAGTGGTGTTAGTGTTATTCATTCTGGAGCACCTGTGTTTACCCCGTAATTTTAAATGTACATGTATTAGTGGTGTTAGTGTTGTTCACGTTGGAGTTTCTGTGTTTACCCCGTGATTTAAATCTACATGTATCAGTGGTGTTAGTGTTGTTCATTCTGGAGCACCTGTGTTTACCCCGTAATTTTAAATGTACATGTATTAGTGGTGTTAGTGTTGTTCACGTTGGAGTTTCTGTGTTTACCCCGTGATTTAAATCTACATGTATCAGTGGTGTTAGTGTTGTTCATTCAGGAGCACCTGTCTATACCCCCTGATTTTAGATGTACATGTATTAGTGGTGTTAGTGTTATTCATTCTGGAGCACCTGTGTTTACCCCATGATTTTAAATGTACATGTACTAGTGGTGTTAGTGTTGTTCATTCTGGAGCACCTGTATTTACACCGTGATATTAAATGTACATATATCAGTAGTGTTAGTGTTGTTCTTTCTGGAGTACCTGTATTTACACCGTAATTTTAAATGTACAAGTATCAGTAGTGTTAGTGTTGTTCATTCTGGAGCACCTGTGTTTACCCGTGATATAAATGTACATGTATCAGTGGTGTTAGTTTTGTTCATTCATGAGCACCTGTATTTACCCCGTAATTTTAAATGTACAAGTATCAGTAGCGTTAGTGTTGTTCATTCTGGAGTACCTGTATTTACACCGTGATATTAAATGTACATATATCAGTAGTGTTAGTGTTGTTCTTTCTGGAGTACCTGTATTTACACCGTAATTTTAAATGTACAAGTATCAGTAGTGTTAGTGTTGTTCATTCTGGAGCACCTGTGTTTACCCGTGATATAAATGTACATGTATCAGTGGTGTTAGTTTTGTTCATTCATGAGCACCTGTATTTACCCCGTAATTTTAAATGTACAAGTATCAGTAGCGTTAGTGTTGTTCATTCTGGAGTACCTGTATTTACACCTTGATATTAAATGTACATGTATCAGTGGTGTTAGTGTTGTCCATTCTGGAGCACCTGTGCTTGCTCCGTGATTTAAATGTACAAGTATCAGTAGTGTTAGTGTTGTTCATTCAGGAGTACCTGTATTTACACCGTGATATTAAATGTACATGTATCAGTGGTGTTAGTGTTGTCCATTCTGGAGTACATGCGTATACCCCGTGATTTAAAGGTACATGTATCAGTGTTGTTAGTGTTGTTCATTCTGGAGTACCTGTGTTTACCCCGTGATTTAAATGTACATGTATCAGTGGTGTTAGTGTTCTTCATTCTGGAGTACCTGTGTTTACACCGTGATTTTAAATGTACATATATCAGTGGTGTTAGTGGTGTCCATTCTGGAGCACCTGTATTTACCCCGTGATTATTAAATGTACATGTACTAGTGGTGTTATTGTTGCTCATTCTGGAGTATATGTATTTACCTCTTGATTTTAAATGTACATATATCAGTGGTGTTAGTGTTGTTCATTCTGGAGAACCTGTGTTGAACACGTGATTCTAAATGTACATGTATCAGTGTTGTTAGTGTTGTTTATTCTGGAGTACCTGTGTTTACCCCGTAATTTTAATGTACATGTATCGGTGGTGTTAGTGTTCTTCATTCTGGAGTACCTGTGTTTACACCGTGATTTTAAATGTACATATATCAGTGGTGTTAGTGTTGTCCATTCTGGAGCACCTGTGTTTACCCCGTGATTTTAAATGTACATATAACAGTGGTGTTAGTGTTGTCCATTCTGGAGCACCTGTATTTACCCCGTGATTTTTAAATGTACATGTACTAGTGGTGTTAGTGTTGCTCATTCTGGAGTACCTGTATTTACCTCTTGATTTTAAATGTACATATATCAGTGGTGTTAGTGTTGTTCATTCTGGAGAACCTTTGTTGAACACGTGATTCTAAATGAACATGTATCAGTGGTGTTAGTGTTATTCATTCTAGAGCACCTGTGTTTACCCCGTTATTTTAAATGTACATTTATCAGTGGTGTTAGTGTTTTTCTTTCTGTAGCACCTGTGCTTACCCCGTTATTTTAAATGTACATTTATCAGTGGTGTTAGTGTTGTCCATTCTGGAGCACCTGTGTTTAACCCATGATTTTAAATGTGCATATACTAGTGGTGTTAGTGTTGTTCATTCTGGAGTACCTGTGTTTACGCCGTGATTTAAATGTGCATGTATTAGTGGTGTTAGTGTTGTCCATTGTGGAGCACCTGTGTTTACGCCGTCATTTTAAATGTACATGTACTAGTGGTGTTAATGTTATTCATTCTGGAGTACCTGCGAATACCCGGTGATTTAAATGTACATGTATCAGTGTTGTTAGTGTTGTTCATTCTGGAGTACCTGTGCTTACCCGTGATATAAATGTACATGTATCAGTGGTGTTAATTTTGTTCATTCTGGAGCACCTGTGTTTACCACGTGATTTAAATGTACAAGTATCAGTGGTGTTAGTGTTGTTCATTTTGGAGTACCTGTATTTACACCATGATATTAAATGTACATGTATCAGTGGTGTTAGTGTTGTCCATTCTGGAGCACCTGTGTATCTCCCTTGATTTAAATGTACATGTATCAGTGGTGTTAGTGTTGTCCATTGTGGAGCACCTGTGATTACCCCGAGATTTTAAATGTACATGTATTAGTGGTGTTAGTGTTGTTCATTCTGGAGTACCTGTATTTACACCGTGATATTAAATGTACATGTATCAGTGATGTTAGTTGTGTTCATTCTGGAGCACCTGTGTTTACCCCGTGATTGTATCAGGTGTAATAAATATATTTAAATGCACAGAGGAACTGAAATTCAATCTGCCTCTTTCTATCAGACCCCTGCAATTAGAGAAAATATTGTGAAGAAATGGGAAGATATTAAAATAATATTGGTATTAGGGAAGTAACTCAAAATGTATACTGTTCTAGACAAATTCTAAATGGATGAACCACAGATATGGACAGTAGGAAAGTGCATCCAAAATCACTATTATTGTATTATATTGTATATTATATAGCTCAGTTATTGCCGAAAGCAAGTTTTATATCGATGAAGTATTTAATTTCTATTTCGAAAACTAGAACTTTTAAAAATTATATATTTTTATATTAGTTAATTATTTAAATTAACAAAGGTGGTAACACAAGCAAACAATGTATTTGAATGTACACTGTATGAAAATGTTTTTGTAATGCCAATCAATAGGTAATGACTGACATTATCCTGCTAAGTATATCTGCAATATATTTTATGCATAATGTGAAAGTAGAAAATTAAAACAATTATAAAAAAACTTTATCACTTTTGGATTCAATATTGTGAACGACACCTTATTTAGTAGCTTTCTTGTCAATATTTTCGATATAAAAGCTAGACGTTCTCTGCCTCCGTACTACACCTAAGAATACACCAGGACTGTCATCTGTGGTCAAGGGTTCAGACGAACTACGATCAATACACACCCGTATTTTATGACTTATATTTGCTTCATTATTCACCCCCCTTCCCCCCCCCCCCCAGTTTTTAGTGGGGTTTGTGTTACTCGATCCTTAGTTTTATGTGTATGGTGTGTAGGTCACTGTTCCTCTTTTTGTACTTTTTCTTTTGGCTATTGTGTTGTCTGTTCTTCTTCGATGTACAGATTCTGATTACCCCTTTGGTATCTTCATAGTCTTCTTACTTCATTGGCAGGATTCAATCTTGTTTCATTAGTTGTCATATCAATAGATCTGTTGAAAGATGTGGTTTTTATGTGTTTATTTTGTCCTGTTCATTGTATTTACAATTGTTCAGAATAAACGCTACGTTGACTTCCGACATCTGTTCCTATTGGTATTGTCATCATTTTCATCATTGTGATCACGTGGTGTTCCGTTATCTATGGTATGTGCGACTAAAGCACGGATGAGTGCTTCTAACAGATCCGGTGAAATGCGTTCACTTACAATGATAGAAATGTTATTTCCCGTATAAATATTACGACTTTGAGGTTCTGATTGGGTTTTATTTGTTACCGTTGATTTCCTTTAAATACTACCATTTGTTGATTTAATATAACTTTTTATACCTTCTTCGGGATGAGCACTTTTCTTCTTGTAAAACAGGAAGAATGTATGTTGTTTGATCTAAGAATTTCAAACATTCTGCACGAATCCGGGTCGCTTCGCCCCGAATCCCGTTCTCCCCGTGAGTCTTTTCGCCCCTATTCCCATTCGCCCCGGGTCGTTTCGCCCTCATTTATTAATAGTGCTTTAAAAAATGATATATGGAAAATACCATTGCAAATATTCGTATATTGGATGTTGTAAGGCTTGTTCATGGGTACTTTATTTAAATTAATTAGTAATCGACAGATCAAAGAATAAAAATAATTACAATTTTCTATTTTTTATTAATTTTTTTTTATTATTTTTTTGCAGTTTAACTAGTAATAACAATGATTTATATAGTATATAAATCCTTGGTAATAATTATTAAATATTATAATATAACATCATGATGATGTTAACTCCGTTGTTTATCATATATTTTTATTATTTTTATTTTATTTTTATGTTATTATTTTTTTTTGTATACAACTAATAAATGAATAATTACCAAAAAATTGTCGAAAAAGACTTCATCTATTATTATATAATAACGATTAAGTGGGGCGAATCGACTCACTTTCCAGGGGCGAAACGACCCGAAGCGAACAGGCAATCTGGGCGAAACGACCCGGTACCTTCTGCACAAGCTACAAAAGGAATCCAGAAACCATAGTCCACTATGCATATTTTAATTGTGATATTTCGTCTATGGACTTCAGTTTATCATCGATGGTCTTTTTTGTATGAAGCTATATTGGTGACTTATTTCGGACATATGTTGGAGTAGCTGATGTTAGAGTTCAGCTATTAACTCATTCGCTTCTTTAATACTATACATAAGTTGAACTTCCATATCTTTTTCTTTCTTTTACGTTACTTTCAAGCATATCAATTCGATCAACAAGTGAATGAACTAAAACGTTGAAGTCAATTCTCGTATTTACAAAACTGTTGACACCCTCCTGAGCCCCACGAACAGACTTGTGTACCTGATTTAATAAAACTTCTTGTATCTCAGAAGAATCACCCAAACTAAACTGGTTAATGATATAACAGTCTCTTGCATATTTATAGCTACCAGGTTAAACTGTTGACTGTAGCATCGGTTAAATCTAACAAAATTTCTATATAAGTGTCTCTTGTTTTGTTATGGAGCTCGCTATCTAACATTTTAATGAAACTCTGATTAGGAATCTGTGAGAGATGAGAGTCAGAACTGTGTTCACGATATGTAATGTCACCATATTGGGAAATCTGTTTTTTTATGAACGTTATATATATCTATCGACTGTTGTCGACTGGGTGTCTTATTAGACATACTACCAAAACCATTTGTTTCCAAAATCATGTCTATCCTTGATTCATCAGCAGTCGAAAAGGAACTATCCCTTGAATCAGTCATAATCCTATTTAAACTGGGACCATTTTTGTCGTCGACTAACTCATCAGCCTCTCTAGTAAATTAAGCATGATGGTCTAGTACAAAACGTACATCATAATCATCTTATTGAATGGTACTTGTTCTTGCCATGATATAGCTGGGAAATTGTTCATTTGGTGTTAAAGAGCAATCACTCACCCATTCACTGATACCCATTTTTGCATACGGATATGGTCGGATTTGCTTGCCACATGTGGAGTAGGAACTGCTTACCATTCTGGTGAACCTGAGTTTACACTACTGTTTTACCCCCCTCTCCCCCGGTGTTGTAAATGTACATGTATTAGTGGTGTTAGTGTTGTTCACCTTTGTCTTCTTCATGTTTTTGGTTCCGTGTTGTGATGTACGCTACGATTTCTTCGGTTCGTTTTAACTCTCATATGTTTTGTTTGGGGGTTCATGTTTTGTTTATTTTATTTTTACGTAAACTTGTGTCCATCATGGTTTCCATTTCAGATGATGTTTGTGTTAACAGTAACACGACGGGTATCACTAGTGGAGCAGGAACTGCTAATCCTTCCGGAGCACCTAAGTTCACCCCCGTACTTTAGTGGGGTTCATGTTGCTCGTTTTTTTTATTTTTCTGTGTAATGTTTTGTAGATTGTTGTCACCATGATAGAGCTGAAAATTTTTTCATTTGGCATTAAACAGTAATCACTCACTCATTCACTCATATACATTTTTTATATATGGATATGGTCGGAATGGTTTGTCACATGTGGAATAGGAACTTCTTACCATTCTGGAGCACCTGTGTTTCCCCCTCCCCCGTGTTTTAAATGTACGTGTATTAGTGGGGTTAGTGTTGTTCATGTTGCCAAATTAGATGTCTTCACGTTTTTGGTTCCGTGTTGTGATGTACGATACGATTTCTGCGTGAAAACAATGTTTGGTTCGTTTTTAATCTCATTTAGAAACGATGTTTTGTCGGAAGGTCATGTTTTATTAATGTTACATATGTATTTGTATTTTTTGCGTATTCTTGTTTAACAGTAACACGAAGGGTATCACTAGGGGAGCAGGAACTGCTAACCTTTCCGGGGCACTTAAGTTCAACCTCGGATTTGAGTGGTGTTCGCTTTGTTCGATCTTTATTTTTCTGTGTAATTTTTTGCTATTTTTCGTTTGACCATTGTATTGTCTGTCCTTTCTCGGTTTACGGATTCTGATTACCCCTTTGGTATCTTCAAGCATTTCCTTGCCTTTCAAGGGACAAAAAAACGACCAAACGTTATTGGGCATTGTCCATTCAAAGCTATTGGTAATATGGAACTGTCGCAAGTCGTCTATTACGTGGTAGTGGATACATTCCCGGGTACTTTTTACACATAAGGGAGTCATTAACTTCCAGTCATCGTCCTGCATAGTTATAGGACGCCCCTTCTAGAGGGGTGTTACCCACAATGGAGACACTATGTCTTATATACTCCTATTTTCGTTCAGTATTGACTTGATAATTTACATTATCTAAAATATTATTAAAACCAAGATCAATTAATCCATATTCACCGAGAATTAACAAACAGAGAAAAAAAACAACCAATGGCGAAGAAAGGCATTTTTAGCGAAATATGATCAGAAGTCAATGTACATTCAACCACACGGTAAATCATGTTTCCTTTGCACTATCCTCCTTCAAACAAGCCTCCATATTCTTTATATAAAAAGGGGAGTCAATGCAAACCAAGAAACAATCTAAATATAATATTGTCATTAAATTCCTTCTATTGGAGAAAATACAAGTATTGTATTAGATGGGTAGTATGTCTAGACAAAATATCACCACCAGAAAAAGGTGCATATACGTCAAAAACCAGCAACAAACGGAAATGGCGTTTCAAGTCAACAATCAGAAGTTTGGCATCTCAAAACATCGTTCCATACAACTAGACACAAACATTTGACAAGCAAAATGGTCAAGGATGTTTACATTGTTTCGGAAACCAAACATCAACAAAAAAGGGGCTCAAAACTTATCCATTTTCTATCGTAGTGGTCGGCATCAGTGTATATTACAACGAAAGTTGTGAGTTTGAATCCGCTGATGGCGAGATGTACTCGATACAACATTAACTGATAAAGTTTGTCAGAGACTTCAGACAGGTTTGGGTACTCCGGTTTCCTCCACCAATATAACTGATCGCCATGATATAGCTGAAATATTGTATATATACCATGTCCCCCATGTCAATACTAACAATAATTAAACCATATTTTACATTTACAACAAAAACACAATGAAGATTAATGCAATTTATTTATAACATATATCCAACAAATCCCGACTGTCTGAGTCCATAGATAGTCTCAGCAGATTTACCCTTCATATGTCGAAGCATAATAACGTCGCCTTTTTTAAGATTAACAATAACATTGATTGATCCAGTGGATGAATGGTCCGGATATGCCACTCCCCTTCCAATATCCTTGCCATTGTTCATCATTTGCAGATGTGTACTCCTACTATAATTAAGAAAGGAGGTCGCAAAATAGTACGTCCCGTCACGTGGTGCTGTAAAGTGACCCGTATGTTTATTATACGCATGTCCGTTATTTGTTACAATTTCATCAAAGATGACGGTTTGAGATGTACCAAGTACTACATTGTTCGTCAATCTGGCATAAAACGATACTCTTCTTTTCTGAGAATATCCTATGATAAAAAAGAAACAAAACATTATTATCTAGACATGCTATAGACGTGTAAGTTTCAGAATGCTTGTCCTGTACATAAATAAGTAAATATGATATAATCAAACATTTGTATATCGTAAGTAATTGAGAATATGTATATTCAGTGGCGTGTCTAAGAATGATGCAAAAACGAGAGATTTCTAACTGACTGGTTGAAAACCTCACTAACTACTTAATGTAAATAATAAGTCTAAGAGTAATCTCCAAATAAGTGTATGTTAAAACGGCGTTCCACAACAAACTGTTTTGCAAAATAATTAGGATAAAAAATGATAATGAAGTATTACATTACCGGGTATTCCAGCAAGTTTGTCTTCCAGGTTCTTCAGAGCGGATATCACATCAGTTGTAACAGCTTTTGTTTCATCTGAAAAAAATAAGAAGAATGTTGTTTACTTTCAGAGTAGTGTGTATAATGGAATTATGGAACTGTTCGGAATGCGTGATAGTTTTGTTCATTTTATTAACGCGAGGAATTAAATGCCTTTGATCTAAAATTATATATTCAACTTGATGCAAAATGCATGTGCGAATAGTTGTGTTTGGTGTTCTGTTCAGATTGTTTAAATTGGTCTCTCCATGTCGTCGGTAACCGTCGGGTTGTTTTAATTGGTCTTTCCACCTCGTCGGTTACCGTCGGACTGTTTACATTCGTTTTTCCACGTCGTCGGTGGTTGTCGTTCCTTCTGATAATGAGCGTTATCAACTGTTGATTATACGGACAAAGGTCTTTCCATATCATCTCTTTATCGGAGATGAGTCAATTAATTTTGAGATAGACACGTTAGTTTTAATACTTACCTAACTGAGTTTTGTATTTGTCACATTGTGTTTCACTGTAGCAGAACCCTGTCATCAGAACAAAGAGAAAACATTGGAACATTGAAAAGCCCATGTTTGAAAATAAGTCTTCAATAAACAATGGAACGTTCTTCGTTGAATGTATTATTTGATACAACGAAATACAATGTAGCTTGATATTGTTTACTGTTTTAAAGGTCAACTCGATATTGAATTTAAGAGTCTCAACAGATTGTACACGCAAATACGAAAATCGCAGTTGATTTCGCAGAAAAAAATGTATTTAATTTCATAAAGATATTTAAGTTTAAAAAATATTCGAATGTCAAGCAAAAAACTGAAATAAATACGAGTAATATACACAAATTCAGAATGTCAAAATAGAAAAATAAAAAAAATAAAATAGTTTGTAAAACGTTTTATAACATAACAGAGCTAAAAACTTCGCTGTGCCTCAGTAGCCTTTGTTCGCTAAAATTTGTTAGGGGAATCGGAAATTTCAGTATAATAATCAATAAAGACTTATTGTAGGATCACGGTACGTGATCTTGCTAGTCCGTAATTCCTTTCAAATTGAATGCTTCTTTTTGGCATGACTTTTTCAAGGCTTCCAAAAGAGATGAATATCACATTCAGCAAATTCATCTATTTCCCGACATACTTCGATTTAGTAGCTATAATAAACAGAGTTGTGTGTGTTCGTAAACAGTCTCTTTGTAGCTTTATAGTTACGATATGATTCATGTTTCATTCCGCGGGGCCTACCTTCATTAATTCAAATCTTACGTTTATCACGAGCTGCCTTATATATTTCTCTTACTTCAGAAGTCCAGTATGGTTTTTATTTTGTATCGTTTCATATGATGTTATTAGCAGCAAATATGTTATAGCCGTATTCATTTTTTCTACATCCGACAGGTGATCCGATGTGCACAATATCTATATAGTCAGTGCTAAAACGTTGCACAATAAAATGCAATCGCAGAACGATTCAGGCACAAGTACATAATCAATGGTAGTTTGTAAAGGAACAAACGTATAATTTTGACCAGTGCATATTTCAGTTTTGTTTATGGAAACGACTGAATTAGAACGTATAAACTGTTTGACGAGTCCTGATTTCCTTTGTGCTACATGATTTGATGATTTGATTTGATTTTTGGTGCTTAACGTCACTTTCAGCAATATTTCAGCTATATCATGGCGACAGGTTTTAGCGGTGGAAGAAGCCGGAGTACCCGGAGAGAGCCACCGGCCATGAGCAAGCAACTGGTAGACTGTATCACTTGTGGTTGTGCTATGTGAGATACGGGAATAGTGACATATTGGACATTAAAATCTAATGCAAAAATCACATTTCCTTACTTTGAGCAGAAATTATATAATTCTTCAAGATATTGAACACAATCGTTATTCTCCTTTATTATATATCACTTTATCTCACTGTTTTGTCCAACCCTTCAAATAAAATAATAAATAAAATACAGAACATTTTCTATTCATTCTTATGGAGTGGAAAGCCAGAATAAATTTAAAGAAAATATTGCTATTGGCCAATATGAGGAGGGAAGGATTTAAAATGCCACATATAGAATATTTTTGTCATGGACTAAAAATGGTATGGATCAATAAAATATTGGACCCCTTAAGAATAGCTCCATGGAAAACATTATTTATCGATCAGTATAATAAATATGGGGCGGATAGAATATGGATTTTAGAACAATATGCTGTCTCAAAAGTCGCTTCGCATTTTAACAGAGCTGGGACAGATATCTATCAAAACTGTGGAAAATTAAGGGAGACGTCTTCCGAAAATGATTTTAATCCCACAAATATTTTAACCCAATCCATATGGATTAATAAAAAGCTAAAAATTGATAATACAGCTGTTTGTTTTTTATAAATGGTGTGACGCAGGAATATTTTTTCATAAATGATTTGCTTGATGAGAACAATGAATTCGTTTCCTTCAATCGATTTAAAGAAATTTATGGGATAGAAACTACCTTTTTACAGTATATGGGAATTTTACATATGATACCACAAACTTGGAAGGTTAGAATTAAACTTACAAAAAAATTACAGTGTTAACTTGTAAAAAAAATTAATATGTAAACCAAAAAAAAAAAGAAATCGTGCCAATATTTCCACAGAAAAATGTTGTTAAACCACTTTAAACCACCAACAAAATAACAAGAAAGATGGAAAGTGGAATTGAATACAAAAATTGTGAACTGGGATCTGATATAGAAAATTCCTCTTTATTGTACAAAAAAGCAATCAATTAATTTACGGTTTTTTTCCAATACCAATAAATAAAAACCCTCGAAAATCTCTTCCATCTCTTCTACAGCCTTCACTCGTCAGGGATCAATTTTAACATGCAACGATTGTCCTCTTGGTTCACGGTTTCCTTGTATTTCTTCAAATGGATAACTTTTAACAGTAACACGACGGTGTCATTAGTGGAGTAGGAACTGTTACCACTTCCGCGGCATCTGAGTTCATCTCTGGTTTTTAGTGGCGTTCGTGTTACTCAGGCTTTAGTTTTTTGTGTATTGATTGGCATACCGTATGGCGGGTTATTTTCGCGGGTGTAAAATTTGGCGATTTTGAGTCAAAAAGGTATACGAAAAATTATTGCATAGTATTTTGAGTATTAATTCCCTCCTGTTTAAATGTAAATTAAAAGAAACCCAACTATATAATTTTTGTAATGGAGCAAAAGAAATAATTTTGCACTTATTCTGGGAATGTAATATTGTCAAAAGTCTATGGTTTGAAATGGGAGAAATATTTTTTTCTTAAAACATGTGTAATGTAGATTGATTGATTGATTGATTTTTGGTGTTTAATGCCACTTTCAGCAATATTGCAGCTATATCATGGCGACCAACTTTAGTGGTGGAAGAAGCTGGAGTACCAGGAGTGAACCACCGACCATGGCGAAGCAACTGGTAAACTTTATCACTTGCGGCTGTGATTCGAGTGCACCCTTTTGATAATTTACAAAGCCAGGCGCGTACCCACGCCGTATTTGTGAAAGGTTTGCATGAGTTGCCAGGTAATCGAACTGCCTAATTCATTGAGCCACCCGGGCCCCTCATTGATGAATAAGTGCAGAAGATTTTTGAATATTTAATTTGATGTCATGATTTGAGAGTTTTGTCCCTTGAAACTTTGAATGTGAAAATGCAAAATTTAATTTCTTAGTTTACATTGGTGGCACGTCATTCTATATATTAATTATTAAGTTTTACTACGTGTACTTATGTTCCATTTTGATGAGGAGGCCGTCGTGGCCGTGATCGTATGGTAAATGGATTTACAACTACCTGTGCAATCAGTGCCTATCACCACTAAAGTTCCGAGTTCGAACCCCGTTCATGGCGAGGTGCATTCGATACAACATTATGTGATAAAATTTGTTACTAAATTGCGACAGGTCGGTGGTTTTTTGCGGATATTCCGGTTTTCTCCACCAATAACACTGACTGCCACGATATGACTGAAATATTGTAGAAAGTTACATTAAGCACCATAACCCTAACCCTGCTATTTATTAATGGCACACATCAGAAATAATAATATGTCAATTTTCTACTGTTATATACTTTCTGTTCGCGATGAACCAATTCAAGTGAATGTTGTGGTTCATCGATCCACCAGTTTAAGAATTAAAAGGAGCACATGTTTAACATTGCCTTTCCATTTATAGGAAAAGCATCGATATCTTAGGCAATTGCATATTTCTATATTTCTTTCGGAAAATTGTAATGCAGAAAAATTGGGATCCACTAATTGCATTGTGAAGCGCAACTGAAACGATTTTAGTATGATGGCTGTGTATAGTTTATGGTGTTTAACGCCATTTTCAACAATATTTCAGTTATATCGTGGCGGTCTTTTAGTCTGAAGTAATATAGTGATACGATTAAATTGCATTGTATTCTAGCGACAGGTCTGGAGGCCACCAATATATATAAATTTTCAGAGGTATATAAATATTCAATATTAAGCTAGTACTTCAAGTAACTTTCAAATCCAGTGGGGGAGATATTTTGTATGATTGTCACTTGCTTAGATGTTTGTATAATATACTTTATTTCCTGTGACTGCATGATGAATTTTTCGTCATTATATTTGTTTTTAAACCAAGTGTAATGTAGAACTTCCTATTTTAGCACAACATATAATACTTGGATCAGATGTGTTTGATAACTTCATTAATATATTCATTGTTCTCATTAAGTATTGGATCTACTCTTGTAGATTTTCTGGACAAAAGCCAAGTGTATCAGGTGTAATAAATATATTAAGACGCACATATGAAACTGAAATTTAGTCTGCCTCTTTCTATCAGATCCCTGCAATTAGAGAAAATATTGTGAAGAAATGGGAAGATATTAAGATAATATTGGTATAAGGGAAGTAACTCAAAATATATACTGTTCTAGACAAATTCTAAATGGATGAACCACACGGTTTCCATTTCAGATGATGTTTGTGTCGTTTAACAGTAACACGACGGGTATCACCAGTGGAGCTAGAAGTGCTAACCCTTCCGGGCACCTAAGTTCACCCCAGTGTTGCTTGATTTTTTTCTGTGTAATATTTTGTAGATCGTTGATATTTCCTTTTGTCCTTTTCTGTTAGCCATTGGAGTATCTTTCCTTATTCGGTGTGCGGCTTATGGTTACCCCTTTGGTATCTTCAAGCTCTTTCTTGCCTTTCACGGGACCACTAACGAGCTATTTGCCATTGAGAGCTTATGGCTATTCGGAGCTCTTGGCCGTCTGGAACTATTGGCCATTGGGATCTGTTCAGAATTATCATTTAATGTAGGGAGCGTGGTACACGAGGAGTCATTAACGTCTAGTCATCGTCCCTCACTTCTAGTGGACGCCCTCCTAAATGTATGTTACCCGCAACGGAGACATTATGCCCTATATGTATACTCCAATATTCGTTCAGGATTGACTTGGTAATTTAAATTATCGTGTATGTTATTAAAACATTTATTTAGCGGTCGTCCTTGTCGTGGTCGTGAACATATGAAACATATGAGTTCGAATCTCGCTCATGACGAGGTGTACTCGATACAAAATTATGTGATAAAGTTCGTCCGTGATTTACCACAGGTCGGTGATTTTTGCTGGGTACTCCGGTTTCCTCCACCAATAAAACTGACCGCCACGATATAGCTGAAGTATTGTTATATTTATAGGATTTGTTTGACCTGTCCTCTTCCACTGACGTGCAACATGACAAAGTTGAAGAAAAACGAGAGGTGCCTATAGCAAATCATGTTACTGTGTATTACACTACAAAAATATCTTCTATTATTCAGACCACCGACTCGATGGTGTAATGGGTACTGTCCTAGCCTCGAGTGGGGGAGATCGAGAGTCAAGGTCAAGCTAAAGACTATAAACTTGCGCAATAAAAAGCAACATTAAAACTCAAAAGCAAAGTCTGCTTGACTGAAAGACATGATAATGTGTCCGAGTGAGGCAGCATGTCTGCTTACTGGTTGTTGTTCATTTTTCCTAAAATTTAAAATTCTGCACAACGTATTAGTCTAGTACAAAACAGGAATCATCACCTCGCCATGTCATAGCTTGTTTTCTCCATAACATAGCTGAATAGGGACCGTCGTGGTCGTGATCGGATGATAGTTGGATGTAATCAATGTCTATCACCATTAAATGTATGAGTTCGAACCCCGTTCATGACGAGGCGTACTTGATACAACATTATGTGATAAAGTTTGTCAGTGACTTGCAACAGGTCGATGGTGTTCTCTGGGTACTCAAGTTTCCTCCACCTATAAACCTGACCCCACGATATAACTGACATATTGTTGAAAGTGGCGTTAAGCACAATAAACCAAACCTGAAGCTGAATAATTGCTCACTTGTCGTTAAACCGCCATTTTAACATATACGTTCTATAAATATTATATCTTTTATGAAATAATCACTGGAAATAGTTTCGATCCTGCTTTCATTCATGACTTATCACTGGGTTTGTAACAAGAGTAAAACGACGGGTGCTATTTGTGGAGCAGGAACTGCTTACCCTTATAGAGCATCGGAGTTCACTCCAGGTCTTTAGTGGGGTTGATATTGCTCGAATTTTAACTTTCTGTGTAATGTTTTGTAAATCGTTGTTTGTCCTTTTGCCCTTTTTTCCTTTGGCTATTCTGTTGTCTGTCCTTCAATTTACGGCTTATGAGTATCTTTGGCATGCTAATAGATAGCTAACGTCACTTTAAACATTATTTTATATTTAACTGAAATACTGTTGAAGATACCGAAGGGGGAAATACGAAGCTGTAAATCGAAGGACACACAGTACAATGGCAAAAACGAAAACGTACCACTAAATGAAATACAAACATTACATAGAAAATGCCGTTGTACATTATTTATTATAATAAAAACCTACACATGTGTTGCTCCCATGATTTCTGGATTTTAAATGAATATTCGAGCAGAAAAAAGAACTTGAACTGAATCCATGTCATGTTGTGAAACATATTGCCAACAATGGTACGGTATATTTGTGTGAGAAAGAGAAAATGCATACATTTAGGAGGTAGTTACGATGGAGAGAGAGGGAAAAATCATCATCGAACATCTCTTCTACAGCCTTCAGTCGGCAGGGATCAATGAAGCATGCACCCCAGTGCACTCCCTGTTTATGTGGGATCCGTGTTGGTCAATATATAGTTTAGTGTAGTGTTTTGTAGACCATTGTTTGTTCTGTTATTTTTCCTTTTGGTTATTATATTGTCTGACCTTCATTCATTTACAGTTTATAATTACATCAAACTGTTTGTGTATTCTAAAATTAATGATCCAGGTATTGGTCTTTCTTTGGAACCAGATTTACGCATCCACGTTCCGATCAAGACGCCCACCAATGAAACCATACTCACAACATGTCACTCGTGAATCTAATAAACAAACGAAATCACATATTATCTGGTTCTCTCCCTTTTGAGTAGGAAAAAAACGTTTAAAGTACATTCCAACTGTTCAGGACATTTGACTTTCATGTTCTTTTCTGATAATAATTTACGCTGATTATTCATTGTTTAAAATCAAATTACAGTTAGACTATAAGTGATTTACGACAACTTACAAACAGAGAAAAAAACAACTGGCGAAATATTATTAGACGTCAATGTACATTCAACCACATAACACAGTAAATCAGGTTTCCATTTCACTGTCGTCCTTCAAACAGGCCTCCATATTTGTAATGCAAAAAGGGGGCGTCAATCCAAACCAAGACACCACCTAAACATAATATTGTCAGTAAATTCCTTCTATTGCAGAAAAGGTAATTATTGTATAAAATGGGTAGTATGTCTAGACAAAATATCAACACCATATAAAGTGTGTATACATTGTACATCTTAAAACATAAACAAATGGAAGTTACGTTTCAAGTCAACAATCAGAAGGTTGGCATCTCAAAGCATTGCTTCATACAATCAGACACACAAATTTTACAAGAAGACTTTGAAGATACCAAAGGGGTAATATTAATCCGTAAATCGAAGAAGAACAGACAACGAAGAAGAACAGACAACAAAATAGCCAAAAGAAAAAGAACAAAGGACAAACAGCGATCTACAAAACATATATATAAAACTAAAGATCGCGTAGCATGAACCCCACTAAAAATCGGGGGTGAACTCATGTGCTCCGGAAGGGTAAGCAGTGCATGCTTCACTAGTGACACGCGTCGTGTTAATCTAGTTACAAACCCGGAGATATGTCATGAATGGGGAAAGGATCGGTAAGTGTTTAAGACAAGTGGAACATATCCGTGGTCATTTGTGACACAGATATTCCATAGCGGTCAACCAAGTCATGGTGCCGACCATAAAACCTTCGAAGTGATGACTTCAACTTAACTAAGAAAAGTAGTCAAATCAAATAACCAGCCAACAAATGTTCAAACCTTTTCTGTTTTCTTACTTCTATAAATATCTAAGAAAAATATCCCAAGCCCCCGTGTCAATACGTACAATAATTAAAGCATAAATAATATTTATAATAAAAACACAATGTAGATTAGTTCAATTTATTTATAATATATGCCTAACAAATTGCGAATAATTGTATCCATGGATAGTCTGACTCTTCGCACTCGCCGAATGTCGGAGTAAAGCAACATCGCCTTTTTTTAGATTAACAATTACATTGATTGATCCCGTGGACGCATGATCTCGATATGCCAGTCCCCTTCCAATTTCCTGGTCATTTTTCATCATTTGCAGATGGGTACTTCCACTAACAGAGAGAAAGGAGGTCGCAAAGTAGTACGTTCCGTCACGTGGTGCTGTAAAGTGACCCGTATGTTTATTATACCCATGTCCGTTATTTGTTACAACTTCATCGAAGATAACAGTTTGAGTTGTACCAAGTGCTACATGTCTCGTCAATCTGGCATAAAATGATACTCTGCTTTTCTGAGAATATCCTATGATAAAATAGAAACAAAACATTATTCTCTAGACATATTATTGTCGTCGTGTATGATTCAGAATGTTTGTTCTGTACATATATAGGTAAATATTATCATGGTCGGTCTTAGGAGGTGCGAGAACCAATTCAGTGCTCTTCTCTGTAAAACATTTTATATACTTGAGCAGCCGAGAGTAGGCTCAGGGACCAACTGGTATAAGACCGGTCCTGCATATGATATAATAAAGCATTTGTATATGATAAGTAAATGATAATATGTATATTTAAGGGCGTGGCTAATATTAGCGCAAAAATGAGAGATTTCTAATTGGCTGGTTGAAAACTTCATTAACTCAATTAGAGAGCTTTCTAAATGTCAGTAATAAGTCTAAGAGATCACTCTAAATATGTTAAATATTGTTAAAACGACGTTCCATAAAAAAACATTTTACAAAATAATCAAGATTAAGAATGATTATGAAGTATTACATTACCGGGTATTCCAGCTAGTTTGTCTTCCAGGTTCTTCAAAGCGGATATCACATCAGTTGTAACAGCTTTTGTTTCATCTGAAAAAAATAAGAAGAATGTTGTTTACTTTTACAAGGTCTATCATGGAATTATGGAACTGTTTGTACTGCGTGGTATTTTTGTTTATTTTATTAACACGAGGAATTGAATCCCTAAGATGTAAAATTATATATACAACTTTATGAAAAATATACGTGCGATTAGTTGCGTTTGGTGTTCTGTTCAGATTGTTTAAATTGGTACTAACACGTCGTCGGTAACCGTCGGATTACTTAAATTAGTACTTCCACATCGTCGATTACTGTTGTTTGTTTAAATTGGTATTTCCACATCGTCGGTAGCCATCGTTCCTTCTGATAACGAGAACAATCGACAGTTGATCATGCCGACGATGGTCTTTCCACATCTCTGTATCAAAGCTGAGTCAATTAATATTGAGATATATACGTTAGTTTTAATACTTACCTAACTGAGTTTTGTATTTGTCACATTGTCTTCCGCTGTAACAGAACGTGCGATCACAACAAAGAGAAAGAATTGGAACATTAAACAGGCCATGTTGGAAAATAAGTCTTCTACAAACAGTGGAACGTTCTTCGTTGAATGTAATATTTGATACAACGAAATACAATGTAGCTTGATATTGTTTACTGTTTTAAAGGTCAACTCGATATTGATTTTAAAGAGTCTCAACAGATTGTGCACGCAAGTACAAAAATCGCAGTTGATTTCGCAGAAAAAATATACATTTGTGTATTTAGTTTCATAAAGTTATTTAGGCTTAAAAAATATCCGAATGTCAAACAAAAAACTGAAATAAATATGAGTAATATACACAAATTCTTGATGTCAAAATGAAAAATAAATAAAAATAAAAAAAAAAAGGTTTATGAAACGCTGCATAACAGAACAGAAATAAAAACTTAACATGACCTCAGTAACCCTTGATTTGTAATGGACCCCGACATTTTTCGGACGGCAGCCCAGCTGGCTACTGAAATATTAAAAATGTCATGTGCAAAGTTAGTAACTGGGCCGAAACAAATTTTGCGTGGCCACCAAAATTATTATTTTAAGAAACCCAGCTGGCAGCTATAGCAATATGCCAAGTGTTGTTCCTATAGAACACGGAGACCAATATGAAACGCTATTACACATATTGTTTAATTATTCTACGCATTTATGATTATCGAAAAAACATTTAAACACTGATGGTCAACAATTCCACCAAAATTAATAAAACGTAAACCACCTCTTCCTTTCACTCACAACAGCATAATGCCACATATATATATATTCTTTAATTCCTCTTGTACAGAGATATATAAATAGTTTTTTTCTTCAGTTATCAATTACAAATTTGGAGCTAACTATACTGAACAGTTCTTTAAAGAGAGAACAAAATAATAAAAATAACTCAATTAATAATCCTGTGCGAAAAATATACGCGCAGTTTCGCGTAAATATTTGGCACAAATGTTTATAGACGTATTTATATCGTCTTTTATATCTGGACAATGTGTCCTTAAATTCTGTACAAGTCCTAGAGGTATGTACAACTATTCTTCCGTCGATGAAGACTACAAATTGTCAAGATAAACATAAGGTGGACTTGAAGCAAAATGTTCAGTCGTATCAATAAAAGATGACAGGTATTTACCACTAATCGTAAAGTCAGATTGTGGCACACATGATGCAAATTATGCTAGAAAATAGGCATTTGAAAATTCAATTGTCGTGCTGGTTGCTAACCATCCACTGCAAATCGCATCAGTATGCACATATTTGAACCGGGTAAAGTCAATGTTCTGTTCCGTACGCGATAAACGTTCAGAAATAGCTTAGCCATTAATAACATTTGAAACTGTCATTTTCCATACCAATTGTGTTGGCAATTCCTTCGTTTGTACATTATTTTTAAAGCAATCTTCAAGTTTGTATTCTTATACAATTTGAACACGTTTTGAATAAAACGATACATGTCTCTCTTTCTATATATAAACATGTAATTTCTGTTAAGAAAAATATGCTTCACTGAAAACTGTACGTTCAGCGACGCGAACTCTTTGAAGAACATTAATTTCTTCCTGTCAATTTCAAACGAAATGTTCAATAATTAGATCGTGTAAAATTACGCAAGTCCTGGATACGTTTTAGTGAGTAATGCTGCATTTTACGCAAAAAATGTAGTGTTATGTATTGTCAAATTGGTCCATATCTCACAGCCATACAATACTGATGATAGAACAATTTTAAGATATAGTTTAATATGGAAGGAGAGAGTACTTAAAATGTTACATCTTAAATCTTTTTGCCACGGACTAAAATGGTATGGATAAATAGAATATTGGACTCTTTAAGAATAGCTCCATGGAAAAAATTATTTATTGATCAGTATAATACATATGGGGCTATAAAATATGGATGTTAGATCGATTTGCAATCTCAAAAGAAGCATTACATGTTAACAGATTTTGAACAGATATTATTAAAAACTGAGGAAAATTAAGGGAGAGGTCTTCCGAAAGTGATGATAATCCCACAAATATCTTAACCCAATCCATATGATTTAATAAAAAATTGAAAACGAAAATGCAACTGTTTTTTTAATATTATACATGATGTGACGCAGGACTATTTTTCCTTATAAATGATTTACTTGATGAGAACAATGAATTCCTTTCCTTCAATTGATTTAAAGAAATGTATATAAACCATCTTTTTACAGTATATCGGAATTTTACATATGATACCACAAATTTGGAAGGTTAGAATTAAACTTACAAAAAATCACTGTGATAAATTGTTAAAATTATGAATATGTAAAAAAAACAAGAATTCGTGCCAATATTTCTACAGAAATGCTTGTTAAGCCACTTTGAACCACCAACAAAACAAGAAGAAAGATTGAAAGAGGATTCCAATACAGAAATTGTGAACTGGGATTTGATATGAAAAATGAATCTCTATTTAACAAAAACCAATCAATTTACTGGGGATTGTTCAGTACAAAATATTACATAGAATTTTGAGTAACGTATTCCCTCCTGTTTAAATGTAAATTAAAAGAAACTCAACTGTGTAATTTATCAAACAAAAGAAACAATGTTGCAATTATTCTGGAAATGTAATATTGTCAAAAGTCTATGGTTTGAAATGGCAGAAATATTAGAAAAAAAAGCAAGTGCAATGTAGAATTTCAAATATTAGCACAACATATAATACTTGAATCAGATGTGCTTGATTACTTCATTAATTTATTCATTGTTTTCATTAAGTATTACATCTACTCTTATATATTTTCTGGACAAAAACATGTGTATCAGGTGTAATAAATATATTAAAACGCACATAAAAAACCGAAATTCAGTCTGCCTCTTTCTTTCAGACCCCTGCAATTACAGAAAGTATTGTGAAGAAATGGGAAGATATTAAGATAATATTGATATAAGGGAAATAACTCAAAATATATACTGTTCTAGCCAAATTCTAAATGGATGCCCCACACAATCATGTGGATAGTGGGACACTGCATCCAAAATGACTAGTATTGCATTGTATTGTATATTATATAGTTCCGTTATTGCTGACAATCACTTTTAAGTTGATGAAGTATTTGATTTCTATTTCGAAAACTAGACTTTTTAAAAACGGTCTATTTTTATATTAGTTAATTATTTAAATTAACAATGATGGTAACGCAAGGAAACAAATCTACATGTACTGGTGGTGTTAGTGTTGTCCATTCTGGAGCACCTGTGTGTACACCGTGATTTTAAATGTGCATGCATCAGTGGTGTTAGTGTTGTCAATTTTGGAGCACCTGTGTTTACACCGTGATTTAAATAAACATATATCAGTGGTGTTAGTGTTGTTCATTCTGGAGGACCTGTGTCTACCCCGCGATTTTATATGTACATGTACTAGTGTTGTTAGTGTTGACCATTCTAGAGCACCTGTGTTTACACCGTGATTTTAAATGTACATATATCAGTGGTGTTAGTGTTGTTCATTCTGGAGTACCTGTGTTTACCTCTTGATTTTCAATGTACATATATCAGTGGTGTTAGTGTTGTCCATTCTGGAGCACCTGTGTTTACACCTTGATTTTAAATGTGCATGCATCAGTGGTGTTAGTGTTCTTCATTTTGGAGAACCTTTGTTTACCCCGTGATTTAAATGTACATGTATCAGTGGTGTTAGTGTTCTTCATTCTGGAGCACCTGTGTTTACACCGTGATTTTAAATGTACATATATCAGTGGTGTTAGTGTTGTTCATTCTGGAGTACCTGTGTTTATCCCGTGATTTAAATGTACATGTATCAGTGGTGTTAGTGTTGTTTTTTCTACAGCACCTGTGTTTACACCGTGATTTTAAAAGTACATATATAAGTGGTGTTAGTGTTGTCCATTCTGGGGCAGCTGTATTTACACCGTGATTTTTAAATGTACATGTACTAGTTGTTTTAGTGTTGTTCATTCTGGAAAACATGTTTTTACCCCCTGATTTTAAATGTACATGTATTAGTGGTGTTAGTGATGTCCAATCTGGAGAACCTGTGTTGAACACGTGATTCTAAAAGTACATGTATCAGTGGTGTTAGTGTTGTTCATTCTGGAAAACCTGTGTTTACCCCGTGATTTTAAATGTACATTTATCAGTGGTGTTAGTATTGTTCATTCTGGAGTACCTGTGTTTACCCTGTTATTTTAAATGTACATTTATCAGTGGTGTTAGTGTTGTCCATTCTGAAGCACCTGTGTTTACCCTGTTATTTTAAATGTACATTTATCAGTGGTGTTAGTGTTGTCCATTCTGGAGCACCTGTGTTTACCCTGTTATCTTAAATGTATATTTATCAGTGGTGCTAGTGTTATTCATTCTGGAGCACCTGTGTTCACACCGTGATTTTAAATGTACATGTGCTAGTGGTGTTAGTTTTGTTCATTCTGGAGCACCTGTGTTTACCCCGTGATTTAAATCTACATGTATCAGTGGTGTTAGTGTTGTTAATTCTGGAGAACCGGTGTTTACCCCGTGATTTAAATGTACATGTATCAGTGGTGTTAGTGTTGTTCTTTCTAGAGCACCTGTGTTTACACCGTGATTTTAGATGTGCATGTACTAGTGGTGTTAGTTTTGTTCATTCTGGAGCACCTGTGTTTACCCCGTGATTTAAATCTACATGTATCAGTGGTGTTAGTGTTGTTCATTCTGGAGAACCGGTGTTTACCCCGTGATTTAAATGTACATGTATCAGTGGTGTTAGTGTTGTCCATTATGGAACACCTGTGTTTACCCTGTGATTTATATCTACATGTATCAGTGGTGTTAGTGTTGTTCATTCTGGAAAACCGGTGTTTACCCCGTAATTTAAATGTATGTGTATCAGTGGTGTTAGTGTTGTTCATTCTGGAGTACCTGTATTTACCTTTTGATTTTAAATGTAAATATATCAGTGGTGTTAGTGATTTCCATTCTGGAGAACATGTGTTTACCCCGTGATTTAAATGTACATGTATCAGTGGTGTTAGTGTTGTTCATTCTGGAGTACCTGTATTTACCTCTTATTTTAAATGTAAATATATCAGTGGTGTTAGTGATTTCCATTCTGGAGAACCTGTGTTTACCCCGTGATTTAAATCTACATGTATCAGTGGTTTTAGTGTTCTTCATTCTGGAGAACCGGTGTTTAACCCGTGATTTAAATGTACATGTACTAGTGGTGTTAGTGGTGTTCTTTCTCGAGCACCTGTGTTTACACCGTGATTTTAGATGTGCATGTACTAGTGGTGTTAGTTTTGTTCATTCTGGAGCACCTGTGTTTACCCCGTGATTTAAATCTAAATGTATCAGTGGTGTTAGTGTTGTTCATTCTGGAGCACCTGTGTTTACCCCGTGATTTAAATCTACATGTACTAGTGGTGTTAGTGTTGTTCTTTCTAGAGCACCTGTGTTTACACCGTGATTTAAATGTACATGTACTAGTGGTGTTAGTGTTGTCCATTCTGAAGCACCTGTGTTTACCCCGTAATTTTAAATGTACATGTACTAGTGGTGTTAGTGTTGTTCATTCTGGAGTACCTGTGTTTACTTAGTGATTTTAAATGTACATGCACTAGTGGTGTTAGTGTTCTTCATGCTGGAGAACCGGTGTTTACCCCGTGATTTAAATGTACATGTATCAGTGGTGTTAGTGTTGTTCTTTCTAGAGCACCTGTGTTTACACTGTGATTTTAAATGTGCATGTACCAGTGGTGTTAGTTTTGTTCATTCTAGAGCACCTGTGTTTAACCCGTGATTTAAATCTACATGTATCAGTGGTGTTGGTGTTGTTCATTCTGGAGCACCTGTGTTTACACCGTGATTTAAATCTACATGTACTAGTGGTGTTAGTGTTGTTCTTTCTAGAGCACCTGTGTTTACACCGTGATTTAAATGTACATGTACTAGTGGTGTTAGTGGTGTTCATTCTGGAGCACATGTGTTTACCCCGTGATTTTAAATGTACATGTACTAGTGGTGTTAGTGTTGTCCATTCTGGAACACCTGTGTTTACCCCGTAATTTTAAATGTACATGTACTAGTGGTGTTAGTGTTGTCCATTCTGGAGTACCTGTGTTTACCCGTAATTTTAAATGTACATGTACTAGTGGTGATAGTGTTATTCATTGTGGAGCACATGTGTTTTCCCCGTGAATTCAAATGTACATGTATCAGTGGTGTTATTGTTGTTCATTCTGGAGTATCTGTATTTACACCGTGATATTAAATGTACATGTATCAGTGGTGTTAGTGTTATTCATTCTGGAGTACCTGTGTTTACCCTTTGATTTAAATGTACATGTACTAGTGGTGTTAGTGTTGTTCATTCTGGAGCACCTGTGTTTCCCCCGTGATTTTAAATGTACATGTATTAGTGGTGTTAGTACTATTCATTCTGGAGCACCGGTGTTTACCCTGTAATTTTAAATGTACATGTACTAGTGGTGTTAGTGTTGTTCATTCTGGAGCACCTGTGTTTACCCCGTAATATTAAATGTACATGTACTAGTGGTGTTAGTGTTATTCATTCTGGAGTACCTGTATTTACACCGTTATATTAAATGTACATGTACTAGTGGTGTTAGTTTTGTTCATTATGGAGTACCTGTATTTACACCGTAATTGTAAATGTACATGTATCAGTGGTGTTAGTGTTTTTCATTCTGGAATACCTGTATTTACACCGTGATATTAAATGTACATGTATCAGTGGTGTTAGTGTTATTAATTTTGGAGCACCTGTGCTTACCCCGTGATATTAAATGTACATGTATCAGTGGTGTTAGTGTTATTCATTTTGGAGCACCTGTGCTTACCCCGTGATTTAAATGTACATTTATCAGTGGTGTTAGCGGTGTTCATTCTGTAGTAGCTGTGTCTACCCCTAATTTTAAATGTACATGTACTAGTGTTGTTGGTGTTGTTCATTCTGGAGCACCTGTGTTTACGCCGTGATTTTAAATGTACATGTACTAGTGGTGTTAGTGTTGTTTATTGTGGAGTTCCTGTGTTTACCCCGTGATTTTAAATGTACATGTATTAGTGGTTTTAGTGCTGTTCATTCTGGAGCACCTGTGTTTACACCGTTATTTTAAATGTACATGTACTAGTGGTGATAGTGTTATTCATTCTGGAGCACCTGTGTTTTCCTCGTGAATTCAAATGTACATGTATCAGTGGTGTCAGTGTTATTCATTCTGGAGTACCTGTGTTTACCCCGTGATTTAAATGTACATTTATTAGTGGTGTTAGTGTTGTTCATTCTGGAGCACCGGTGTTTACCCCGTAATTTTAAATGTACATATACTAGTGGTGTTAGTGTTATTCATTCTGGAGCACCTGTGTTTTCCCCGTGAATTCAAATGTACATGTATCAGTGGTGTTAGTGTTATTCATTCTGGAGTACCTGTGTTTACCCTGTAATTTTAAATGTACATGTACTAGTGGTGTTAGTGGTGTTCATTCTGGAGCACCTGTGTTTACTCCGTAATGTTAAATGTACATATACTAGTGGTGTTAGTGTTGTCCATTCTGGAGCACCTGTGTGTACACCGTGATTTTAAATGTGCATGCATCAGTGGTGTTAGTGTTGTCAATTTTGGAGCACCTGTGTTTACACCGTGATTTAAATAAACATATATCAGTGGTGTTAGTGTTGTTCATTCTGGAGGACCTGTGTCTACCCCGCGATTTTATATGTACATGTACTAGTGTTGTTAGTGTTGACCATTCTAGAGCACCTGTGTTTACACCGTGATTTTAAATGTATATATATCAGTGGTGTTAGTGTTGTTCATTCTGGAGTACCTGTGTTTACCTCTTGATTTTCAATGTACATGTATCAGTGGTGTTAGTGTTGTCTTTTCTACAGCACCTGTGTTTACACCGTGATTTTAAAAGTACATATATAAGTGGTGTTAGTGTTGTCCATTCTGGGGCAGCTGTATTTACACCGTGATTTTTAAATGTACATGTACTAGTTGTTTTAGTGTTGTTCATTCTGGAAAACATGTTTTTACCCCCTGATTTTAAATGTACATGTATTAGTGGTGTTAGTGATGTCCAATCTGGAGAACCTGTGTTGAACACGTGATTCTAAAAGTACATGTATCAGTGGTGTTAGTGTTGTTCATTCTGGAAAACCTGTGTTTACCCCGTGATTTTAAATGTACATTTATCAGTGGTGTTAGTATTGTTCATTCTGGAGTACCTGTGTTTACCCTGTTATTTTAAATGTACATTTATCAGTGGTGTTAGTGTTGTCCATTCTGAAGCACCTGTGTTTACCCTGTTATTTTAAATGTACATTTATCAGTGGTGTTAGTGTTGTCCATTCTGGAGCACCTGTGTTTACCCTGTTATCTTAAATGTATATTTATCAGTGGTGTTAGTGTTGTTCTTTCTAGAGCACCTGTGTTTACACCGTGATTTTAGATGTGCATGTACTAGTGGTGTTAGTTTTGTTCATTCTGGAGCACCTGTGTTTACCCCGTGATTTAAATCTACATGTATCAGTGGTGTTAGTGTTGTTCATTCTGGAGAACCGGTGTTTACCCCGTGATTTAAATGTACATGTATCAGTGGTGTTAGTGTTGTCCATTATGGAACACCTGTGTTTACCCTGTGATTTATATCTACATGTATCAGTGGTGTTAGTGTTGTTCATTCTGGAAAACCGGTGTTTACCCCGTGATTTAAATGTATATGTATCAGTGGTGTTAGTGTTGTTCATTCTGGAGTACATGTATTTACCTTTTGATTTTAAATGTAAATATATCAGTGGTGTTAGTGATTTCCATTCTGGAGAACATGTGTTTACCCCGTGATTTAAATGTACATGTATCAGTGGTGTTAGTGTTGTTCATTCTGGAGCACCTGTGTTCACACCGTGATTTTAAATGTACATGTGCTAGTGGTGTTAGTTTTGTTCATTCTGGAGCACCTGTGTTTACCCCGTGATTTAAATCTACATGTATCAGTGGTGTTAGTGTTGTTCATTCTGGAGAACCGGTGTTTACCCCGTGATTTAAATGTACATGTATCAGTGGTGTTAGTGTTGTTCTTTCTAGAGCACCTGTGTTTACACCGTGATTTTAGATGTGCATGTACTAGTGGTGTTAGTTTTGTTCATTCTGGAGCACCTGTGTTTACCCCGTGATTTAAATCTACATGTATCAGTGGTGTTAGTGTTGTTCATTCTGGAGAACCGGTGTTTACCCCGTGATTTAAATGTACATGTATCAGTGGTGTTAGTGTTGTCCATTATGGAACACCTGTGTTTACCCTGTGATTTATATCTACATGTATCAGTGGTGTTAGTGTTGTTCATTCTGGAAAACCGGTGTTTACCCCGTGATTTAAATGTATATGTATCAGTGGTGTTAGTGTTGTTCATTCTGGAGTACCTGTATTTACCTTTTGATTTTAAATGTAAATATATCAGTGGTGTTAGTGATTTCCATTCTGGAGAACATGTGTTTACCCCGTGATTTAAATGTACATGTATCAGTGGTGTTAGTGTTGTTCATTCTGGAGTACCTGTATTTACCTCTTATTTTAAATGTAAATATATCAGTGGTGTTCGTGATTTCCATTCTGGAGAACCTGTGTTTACCCCGTGATTTAAATCTACTTGTATCAGTGGTGTTAGTGTTGTCCATTATGGAACACCTGTGTTTACCCTGTGATTTATATCTACATGTATCAGTGGTGTTAGTGTTGTTCATTCTGGAAAACCGGTGTTTACCCCGTGATTTAAATGTATATGTATCAGTGGTGTTAGTGTTGTTCATTCTGGAGTACCTGTATTTACCTTTTGATTTTAAATGTAAATATATCAGTGGTGTTAGTGATTTCCATTCTGGAGAACATGTGTTTACCCCGTGATTTAAATGTACATGTATCAGTGGTGTTAGTGTTGTTCATTCTGGAGCACCTGTGTTCACACCGTGATTTTAAATGTACATGTGCTAGTGGTGTTAGTTTTGTTCATTCTGGAGCACCTGTGTTTACCCCGTGATTTAAATCTACATGTATCAGTGGTGTTAGTGTTGTTCATTCTGGAGAACCGGTGTTTACCCCGTGATTTAAATGTACATGTATCAGTGGTGTTAGTGTTGTTCTTTCTAGAGCACCTGTGTTTACACCGTGATTTTAGATGTGCATGTACTAGTGGTGTTAGTTTTGTTCATTCTGGAGCACCTGTGTTTACCCCGTGATTTAAATCTACATGTATCAGTGGTGTTAGTGTTGTTCATTCTGGAGAACCGGTGTTTACCCCGTGATTTAAATGTACATGTATCAGTGGTGTTAGTGTTGTCCATTATGGAACACCTGTGTTTACCCTGTGATTTATATCTACATGTATCAGTGGTGTTAGTGTTGTTCATTCTGGAAAACCGGTGTTTACCCCGTGATTTAAATGTATATGTATCAGTGGTGTTAGTGTTGTTCATTCTGGAGTACCTGTATTTACCTTTTGATTTTAAATGTAAATATATCAGTGGTGTTAGTGATTTCCATTCTGGAGAACATGTGTTTACCCCGTGATTTAAATGTACATGTATCAGTGGTGTTAGTGTTGTTCATTCTGGAGTACCTGTATTTACCTCTTATTTTAAATGTAAATATATCAGTGGTGTTCGTGATTTCCATTCTGGAGAACCTGTGTTTACCCCGTGATTTAAATCTACTTGTATCAGTGGTGTTAGTGTTGTCCATTATGGAACACCTGTGTTTACCCTGTGATTTATATCTACATGTATCAGTGGTGTTAGTGTTGTTCATTCTGGAAAACCGGTGTTTACCCCGTGATTTAAATGTATATGTATCAGTGGTGTTAGTGTTGTTCATTCTGGAGTACCTGTATTTACCTTTTGATTTTAAATGTAAATATATCAGTGGTGTTAGTGATTTCCATTCTGGAGAACATGTGTTTACCCCGTGATTTAAATGTACATGTATCAGTGGTGTTAGTGTTGTTCATTCTGGAGCACCTGTGTTCACACCGTGATTTTAAATGTACATGTGCTAGTGGTGTTAGTTTTGTTCATTCTGGAGCACCTGTGTTTACCCCGTGATTTAAATCTACATGTATCAGTGGTGTTAGTGTTGTTCATTCTGGAGAACCGGTGTTTACCCCGTGATTTAAATGTACATGTATCAGTGGTGTTAGTGTTGTCCATTATGGAACACCTGTGTTTACCCTGTGATTTATATCTACATGTATCAGTGGTGTTAGTGTTGTTCATTCTGGAAAACCGGTGTTTACCCCGTGATTTAAATGTATATGTATCAGTGGTGTTAGTGTTGTTCATTCTGGAGTACCTGTATTTACCTTTTGATTTTAAATGTAAATATATCAGTGGTGTTAGTGATTTCCATTCTGGAGAACATGTGTTTACCCCGTGATTTAAATGTACATGTATCAGTGGTGTTAGTGTTGTTCATTCTGGAGTACCTGTATTTACCTCTTATTTTAAATGTAAATATATCAGTGGTGTTCGTGATTTCCATTCTGGAGAACCTGTGTTTACCCCGTGATTTAAATCTACATGTATCAGTGGTTTTAGTGTTCTTCATTCTGGAGAACCGGTGTTTAACCCGTGATTTAAATGGACATGTATCAGTGGTGTTAGTGTTGTTCTTTCTCGAACACCTGTGTTTACACCGTGATTTTAGATGTGCATGTACTAGTGGTGTTAGTTTTGTTCATTCTGGAGCACCTGTGTTTACCCCGTGATTTAAATCTAAATGTATCAGTGGTGTTAGTGTTGTTCATTCTGGAGCACCTGTGTTTACCCCGTGATTTAAATCTACATGTACTAGTGGTGTTAGTGTTGTTCTTTCTAGAGCACCTGTGTTTACACCGTGATTTAAATGTACATGTACTAGTGGTGTTAGTGTTGTCCATTCTGGAGCACCTGTGTTTACCCCGTAATTTTAAATGTACATGTACTAGTGGTGTTAGTGTTGTTCATTCTGGAGTACCTGTGTTTACCCCGTAATTTCAAATGTACATGTACTAGTGGTGTTAGTGTTGTTCATTCTGGAGCACCTGTGTTTACTTAGTGATTTTAAATGTACATGCACTAGTGGTGTTAGTGTTCTTCATGCTGGAGAACCGGTGTTTACCCCGTGATTTAAATGTACATGTATCAGTGGTGTTAGTGTTGTTCTTTCTAGAGCACCTGTGTTTACACTGTGATTTTAAATGTGCATGTACCAGTGGTGTTAGTTTTGTTCATTCTAGAGCACCTGTGTTTAACCCGTGATTTAAATCTACATGTATCAGTGGTGTTAGTGTTGTTCATTCTGGAGCACCTGTGTTTACACCGTGATTTAAATCTACATGTACTAGTGGTGTTAGTGTTGTTCTTTCTAGAGCACCTGTGTTTACACCGTGATTTAAATGTACATGTACTAGTGGTGTTAGTGGTGTTCATTCTGGAGCACATGTGTTTACCCCGTGATTTTAAATGTACATGTACTAGTGGTGTTAGTGTTGTCCATTCTGGAACACCTGTGTTTACCCCGTAATTTTAAATGTACATGTACTAGTGGTGTTAGTGTTGTCCATTCTGGAGTACCTGTGTTTACCCGTAATTTTAAATGTACATGTACTAGTGGTGATAGTGTTATTCATTGTGGAGCACCTGTGTTTACACCGTGATTTAAATCTACATGTACTAGTGGTGTTAGTGTTGTTCTTTCTAGAGCACCTGTGTTTACACCGTGATTTAAATGTACATGTACTAGTGGTGTTAGTGGTGTTCATTCTGGAGCACATGTGTTTACCCCGTGATTTTAAATGTACATGCACTAGTGGTGTTAGTGTTGTCCATTCTGGAACACCTGTGTTTACCCCGTAATTTTAAATGTACATGTACTAGTGGTGTTAGTGTTGTCCATTCTGGAGTACCTGTGTTTACCCGTAATTTTAAATGTACATGTACTAGTGGTGATAGTGTTATTCATTGTGGAGCACATGTGTTTTCCCCGTGAATTCAAATGTACATGTATCAGTGGTGTTATTGTTGTTCATTCTGGAGTATCTGTATTTACACCGTGATATTAAATGTACATGTATCAGTGGTGTTAGTGTTGTTCATTCTGGAGTACCTGTGTTTACACCGTGATATTAAATGTACATATATCAGTGGTGTTAGCTTTATTCATTCTGGAGTACCTGTATTTACACCGTAATTTTAAATGTACAACAATCAGTGGTGTTAGTGTTATTCATTCTGGAGTACCTGTGTTTACCCTTTGATTTAAATGTACATGTACTAGTGGTGTTAGTGTTGTTCATTCTGGAGCACCTGTGTTTCCCCCGTGATTTTAAATGTACATGTATTAGTGGTGTTAGTACTATTCATTCAGGAGCACCGGTGTTTACCCTGTAATTTTAAATGTACATGTACTAGTGGTGTTAGTGTTGTTCATTCTGGAGCACCTGTGTTTACCCCGTAATATTAAATGTACATGTACTAGTGGTGTTAGTGTTATTCATTCTGGAGTACCTGTATTTACACCGTGATATTAAATGTACATGTACTAGTGGTGTTAGTTTTGTTCATTATGGAGTACCTGTATTTACACCGTAATTTTAAATGTACATGTATCAGTGGTGTTAGTGTTGTTCATTCTGGAATACCTGTATTTACACCGTGATATTAAATGTACATGTATCAGTGGTGTTAGTGTTATTAATTTTGGAGCACCTGTGCTTACCCCGTGATATTAAATGTACATGTATCAGTGGTGTTAGTGTTATTCATTTTGGAGCACCTGTGCTTACCCCGTGATTTAAATGTACATTTATCAGTGGTGTTAGCGGTGTTCATTCTGGAGTAGCTGTGTCTACCCCTAATTTTAAATGTACATGTACTAGTGTTGTTGGTGTTGTTCATTCTGGAGCACCTGTGTTTACGCCGTGATTTTAAATGTACATGTACTAGTGGTGTTAGTGTTGTTTATTGTGGAGTTCCTGTGTTTACCCCGTGATTTTAAATGTACATGTATTAGTGGTTTTAGTGCTGTTCATTCTGGAGCACCTGTGTTTACACCGTTATTTTAAATGTACATGTACTAGTGGTGATAGTGTTATTCATTCTGGAGCACCTGTGTTTTCCTCGTGAATTCAAATGTACATGTATCAGTGGTGTCAGTGTTATTCATTCTGGAGTACCTGTGTTTACCCCGTGATTTAAATGTACATTTATTAGTGGTGTTAGTGTTGTTCATTCTGGAGCACCGGTGTTTACCCCGTAATTTTAAATGTACATATACTAGTGGTGTTAGTGTTATTCATTCTGGAGCACCTGTGTTTTCCCCGTGAATTCAAATGTACATGTATCAGTGGTGTTAGTGTTATTCATTCTGGAGTACCTGTGTTTACCCTGTAATTTTAAATGTACATGTACTAGTGGTGTTAGTGGTGTTCATTCTGGAGCACCTGTGTTTACTCCGTAATTTTAAATGTACATATACTAGTGGTGTTAGTGGTGTTCATTCTGAAGTACCTGTATTTACACCGTGATATTAAATGTACATGTATCAGTGGTGTTAGTGTTATTCATTTTGGAGCACCTGTGCTTACCCCGTGATTTAAATGTACATGTATCAGTGCTGTTAGTGTTGTTCATTCTGGAGCACCTGTATTTACACCGTGATATTAAATGTACATGTATCAGTGGTGTTAGTGTTGTTCATTCTGGAGTACCTGTATTTACACCGTGATATTAAATGTACATGTATCAGTGGTGTTAGTGTTATTCATTCTGGAGTACCTGTATTTACACCGTGATATTAAATGTAAATGTACTAGTGGTGTTAGTGGTGTTCATTCTGGAGTACCTGTGTTTACCCTGTGATTTTAAATGTACATGTACTAGTGGTGTTAGTGTTGTTCATTCTGGAGTACCTGTGTTTACCCTGTGATTTTAAATGTACATGTACTAGTGGTGTTAGTGGTGTTCATTCTGGAGTAGCTGTGTTTACCCTGTGATTTTAAATGTACATGTACTAGTGGTGTTAGTGTTGTTCTTTCTGGAGTACCTGTATTTACACCGTGATATTAAATGTACATGTATAAGTGGTGTTAGTGTTGTTCATTCTGGAGCACCTGTGTTTACCCTGTGATTTTAAATGTACATGTACTAGTGGTGTTAGTGGTGTTCATTCTGGAGCACCTGTATTTACACCGTGATATTAAATGTACATTTATCAGTGGTGTTAGTGGTGTTCATTCTGGAGTACCTGTATTTACACCGTAATTTTAAATGTACATGTATCAGTGGTGTTAGTGTTGTTCATTCTGGAGTACCTGTATTTACACCGTGATATTAAATGTACATGTATCAGTGGTGTTAGTGGTGTTCATTCTGGAGTACCTGTATTTACCCTGTGATTTTAAATGTACATGTACTAGTGGTGTTAGTGTTGTTCATTCTGGAGCACCTGTGTTTACCCTGTGATTTTAAATGTACATGTACTAGTGGTGTTAGTGTTGTTCATTCTGGAGTACCTGTATTTACCCTGTGATTTTAAATGTACATGTACTAGTGGTGTTAGTGTTGTTCATTCTGGAGTACCTGTGTTTACCCTGTGATTTTAAATGTACATGTACTAGTGGTGTTAGTGGTGTTCATTCTGGAGTAGCTGTGTTTACCCTGTGATTTTAAATGTACATGTACTAGTGGTGTTAGTGTTGTTCTTTCTGGAGTACCTGTATTTACACCGTGATATTAAATGTACATGTATCAGTGGTGTTAGTGTTGTTCATTCTGGAGCACCTGTGTTTACCCTGTGATTTTAAATGTACATGTACTAGTGGTGTTAGTGGTGTTCATTCTGGAGCACCTGTATTTACACCGTGATATTAAATGTACATTTATCAGTGGTGTTAGTGTTGTTCATTCTGGAGTACCTGTATTTACACCGTAATTTTAAATGTACATGTATCAGTGGTGTTAGTGTTGTTCATTCTGGAGTACCTGCATTTACACCGTGATATCAAATGTACATGTATCAGTGGTGTTAGTGTTATTCATTTTGGAGCACCTGTGCTTACCCCGTGATTTAAATGTACATGTATCAGTGGTGTTAGTGTTGTTCATTCTGGAGTACCTGTATTTACACCGTGATATTAAATGTACATGTATCAGTGGTGTTAGTGGTGTTCATTCTGGAGTACCTGTATTTACCCTGTGATTTTAAATGTACATGTACTAGTGGTGTTAGTGTTGTTCATTCTGGAGCACCTGTGTTTACCCTGTGATTTTAAATGTATATGTACTAGTGGTGTTAGTGGTGTTCATTCTGGAGCACCTGTATTTACACCGTGATATTAAATGTACATGTACTAGTGGTGTTAGTGGTGTTCATTCTGGAGTACCTGTATTTACACTGTGATTTTAAATGTACATGTACTAGTGGTGTTAGTGTTGTTCATTCTGGAGTACCTGTGTTTACTTAGTGATTTTAAATGTACATGCACTAGTGGTGTTAGTGTTCTTCATGCTGGAGAACCGGTGTTTACCCCGTGATTTAAATGTACATGTATCAGTGGTGTTAGTGTTGTTCTTTCTAGAGCACCTGTGTTTACACTGTGATTTTAAATGTGCATGTACCAGTGGTGTTAGTTTTGTTCATTCTAGAGCACCTGTGTTTAACCCGTGATTTAAATCTACATGTATCAGTGGTGTTAGTGTTGTTCTTTCTAGAGCACCTGTGTTTACACCGTGATTTAAATGTACATGTACTAGTGGTGTTAGTGGTGTTCATTCTGGAGCACATGTGTTTACCCCGTGATTTTAAATGTACATGTACTAGTGGTGTTAGTGTTGTCCATTCTGGAACACCTGTGTTTACCCCGTAATTTTAAATGTACATGTACTAGTGGTGTTAGCGTTGTCCATTCTGGAGTACCTGTGTTTACCCGTAATTTTAAATGTACATGTACTAGTGGTGATAGTGTTATTCATTGTGGAGCACATGTGTTTTCCCCGTGAATTCAAATGTACATGTATCAGTGGTGTTATTGTTGTTCATTCTGGAGTATCTGTATTTACACCGTGATATTAAATGTACATGTATCAGTGGTGTTAGTGTTGTTCATTCTGGAGTACCTGTGTTTACACCGTGATATTAAATGTACATATATCAGTGGTGTTAGCTTTATTCATTCTGGAGTACCTGTATTTACACCGTAATTTTAAATGTACAACAATCAGTGGTGTTAGTGTTATTCATTCTGGAGTACCTGCGTTTACCCTTTGATTTAAATGTACATGTACTAGTGGTGTTAGTGTTGTTCATTCTGGAGCACCTGTGTTTCCCCCGTGATTTTAAATGTACATGTATTAGTGGTGTTAGTACTATTCATTCTGGAGCACCGGTGTTTACCCTGTAATTTTAAATGTACATGTACTAGTGGTGTTAGTGTTGTTCATTCTGGAGCACCTGTGTTTCCCCGTAATATTAAATGTACATGTACTAGTGGTGTTAGTGTTATTCATTCTGGAGTACCTGTATTTACACCGTGATATTAAATGTACATGTACTAGTGGTGTTAGTTTTGTTCATTATGGAGTACCTGTATTTACACCGTAATTTTAAATGTACATGTATCAGTGGTGTTAGTGTTGTTCATTCTGGAATACCTGTATTTACACCGTGATATTAAATGTACATGTATCAGTGGTGTTAGTGTTATTAATTTTGGAGCACCTGTGCTTACCCCGTGATATTAAATGTACATGTATCAATGGTGTTAGTGTTATTCATTTTGGAGCACCTGTGCTTACCCCGTGATTTAAATGTACATTTATCAGTGGTGTTAGCGGTGTTCATTCTGGAGTAGCTGTGTCTACCCCTAATTTTAAATGTACATGTACTAGTGTTGTTGGTGTTGTTCATTCTGGAGCACCTGTGTTTACGCCGTGATTTTAAATGTACATGTATTAGTGGTTTTAGTGCTGTTCATTCTGGAGCACCTGTGTTTACACCGTTATTTTAAATGTACATGTACTAGTGGTGATAGTGTTATTCATTCTGGAGCACCTGTGTTTTCCTCGTGAATTCAAATGTACATGTATCAGTGGTGTCAGTGTTATTCATTCTGGAGTACCTGTGTTTACCCCGTGATTTAAATGTACATTTATTAGTGGTGTTAGTGTTGTTCATTCTGGAGCACCGGTGTTTACCCCGTAATTTTAAATGTACATATACTAGTGGTGTTAGTGTTATTCATTCTGGAGCACCTGTGTTTTCCCCGTGAATTCAAATGTACATGTATCAGTGGTGTTAGTGTTATTCATTCTGGAGTACCTGTGTTTACCCTGTAATTTTAAATGTACATGTACTAGTGGTGTTAGTGGTGTTCATTCTGGAGCACCTGTGTTTACTCCGTAATTTTAAATGTACATATACTAGTGGTGTTAGTGGTGTTCATTCTGGAGTACCTGTATTTACACCGTGATATTAAATGTACATGTATCAGTGGTGTTAGTGTTATTCATTTTGGAGCACCTGTGCTTACCCCGTGATTTAAATGTACATGTATCAGTGCTGTTAGTGTTGTTCATTCTGGAGCACCTGTATTTACACCGTGATATTAAATGTACATGTATCAGTGGTGTTAGTGTTGTTCATTCTGGAGTACCTGTATTTACACCGTGATATTAAATGTACATGTATCAGTGGTGTTAGTGTTATTCATTCTGGAGTACCTGTATTTACACCGTGATATTAAATGTAAATGTACTAGTGGTGTTAGTGGTGTTCATTCTGGAGTACCTGTGTTTACCCTGTGATTTTAAATGTACATGTACTAGTGGTGTTAGTGTTGTTCATTCTGGAGTACCTGTATTTACCCTGTGATTTTAAATGTACATGTACTAGTGGTGTTAGTGTTGTTCATTCTGGAGTACCTGTGTTTACCCTGTGATTTTAAATGTACATGTACTAGTGGTGTTAGTTGTGTTCATTCTGGAGTAGCTGTGTTTACCCTGTGATTTTAAATGTATATGTACTAGTGGTGTTAGTGTTGTTCTTTCTGGAGTACCTGTATTTACACCGTGATATTAAATGTACATGTATCAGTGGTGTTAGTGTTGTTCATTCTGGAGCACCTGTGTTTACCCTGTGATTTTAAATGTACATGTACTAGTGGTGTTAGTGGTGTTCATTCTGGAGCACCTGTATTTACACCGTGATATTAAATGTACATTTATCAGTGGTGTTAGTGTTGTTCATTCTGGAGTACCTGTATTTACACCGTAATTTTAAATGTACATGTATCAGTGGTGTTAGTGTTGTTCATTCTGGAGTACCTGCATTTACACCGTGATATCAAATGTACATGTATCAGTGGTGTTAGTGTTATTCATTTTGGAGCACCTGTGCTTACCCCGTGATTTAAATGTACATGTATCAGTGGTGTTAGTGTTGTTCATTCTGGAGTACCTGTATTTACACCGTGATATTAAATGTACATGTATCAGTGGTGTTAGTGGTGTTCATTCTGGAGTACCTGTATTTACCCTGTGATTTGAAATGTACATGTACTAGTGGTGTTAGTGTTGTTCATTCTGGAGCACCTGTGTTTACCCTGTGATTTTAAATGTACATGTACTAGTGGTGTTAGTGGTGTTCATTCTGGAGCACCTGTATTTACACCGTGATATTAAATGTACATGTACTAGTGGTGTTCGTGGTGTTCATTCTGGAGTACCTGTATTTACACTGTGATTTTAAATGTACATGTACTAGTGGTGTTAGTGTTGTTCATTCTGGAGTACCTGTAATTACATCGTGATATTAAATGTACATGTACTAGTGGTGTTAGTGGTGTTCATTCTGGAGTACCTGTATTTACCCTGTGATTTTAAATGTACATGTACTAGTGGTGTTAGTGTTGTTCATTCTGGAGCACCTGTGTTTACCCTGTGATTTTAAATGTACATGTACTAGTGGTGTTAGTGTTGTTCATTCTGGAGCACCTGTGTTTACCCTGTGATTTTAAATGTACATGTACTAGTGGTGTTAGTGTTGTTCATTCTGGAGTACCTGTATTTACACCGTGATATTAAATGTACATGTATCAGTGGTGTTAGTGTTGTTCATTCTGGAGCACCTGTGTTTACCCCGTAATATTAAATGTACATGTACTAGTGGTGTTAGTGTTATTCATTCTGGAGTACCTGTATTTACACCGTGATATTAAATGTGCATGTACTAGTGGTGTTAGTTTTGTTCATTATGGAGTACCTGTATTTACACCGTAATTTTAAATGTACATGTATCAGTGGTGTTAGTGTTGTTCATTCTGGAGTACCTGTATTTACACCGTGATTGTAAATGTACATGTATTAGTGTTGTTAGTGCTGTTCATTCTGGAGCACCTGTGTTTACACGTGATTTTAAATGTACATGTATTAGTGTTGTTAGTGCTGTTCATTCTGGAGCACCTGTGTTTACACGTGATCTTAAATGTACATGTACTAGTGGTGTTAGTGCTGTTCATTCTGGAGCACCTGTGTTTACACGTGATCTTAAATGTACATGTACTAGTGTTGTTAGTGCTGTTCATTCTGGAGCACCTGTGTTTACACGTGATCTTAAATGTACATGTACTAGTGTTGTTAGTGCTGTTCATTCTGGAGCACCTGTGTTTACACGTGATCTTAAATGTACATGTATTAGTGGTGTTAGTGTTGTTCACCTTTGTCTTCTTCATGTTTTTGTTTCCACGTTGTGATGTACGCTACGATTTCCTCAGTTCGTTTTTACTCTCATTTGTTTTGTCGGGGGTTCATGTTTTATTTTTACGTAAACTGGTGTCCATCACGGTTTCCATTTCAGATGATGTTCGTATCGTTTAACAGTTACACGACGGGTATTACTAGTGGAGCAGGAACTGCTAACCCTTCCGGGAACCTAAGTTCATCGCGCATTTCAGTGGGATTCGTGTTGCTCGTTCTTTATTTTCTGTGTAGTGTTTTGTAGATCGTTGTTTTTCCTTTTGTTATTTTTCATTTGACCATTGTATTGTCTGGACCTTTTCGACTTACGGATTCTCATTACATCTTTGATATCTTCAACCTTTTTCTAGTTTTTCAAGGGACCAAAAACGACCACTCCTAACGAGTTTCATGCAAATTTGTTTAATACACAAATAACACCCGAGTTCATTCCCGGTTTAAATAGTATCCGTGTTGCTCAATATTTAGTTTTTTGTGTATGGTTTCGCAGATCCTTGTTTGTTCTGTCATTTTTCTTTTCTGTCATTATATTGTCTGACCTTCATTTATTTACAGCCTCTGAATACCCCTTTGATATCTTCAAACTTTTATCACATTCTAAATTAAATGATCTAGGTTTTGGCCTTCTTTTTCTTAGACAGATTTGTAAATCCATATTCTGATCAATTTTCCCCCTGGAAACAATACTTCAAAAATGTCACTCGCTAATATATGGTCACAATAAGTGTGACGGTTCCACAGCTACCTACTGCCATAAATATATTTATATAATTATTCCAAGCCCCCGTATCAATACTAACATTAATCTAAGCCTATTTTGCATCTATAACAAAAACGCAATGAAGATTAATTCAATTTATTTATAACAGATATCCAACAAATTGCGACCTTCTGTCTCCATATATAATCTCAACAGGTTGACCCACCCAATGTCGCATCAAAACAACGTCGCCTTTTTTAAGATTAACAATAGCGTGGATTGATCCAGTGGACCCATGATCCGGATATGACGTTCCCCTTCCAATATCCTGGTCATTTTTCATCATTTGCAGATGTACTCTTCCGCCACTATTAAGAAAGGAGGTCGCAAAGTAGTACGTCCCGTCACGTGGTGCTGTAAAATGACCTGTATGTTTACTATACGCATGTCCGTTATTTGTTACAACTTCATCGAAGATGACTGTTTGAGTTGTACCAAGAGCAACATTTTTCGACAATCTGGCATAAAACGATACTCTTCTTTTCTGAGAATATCCTATTATAAAATAAAAAAAACAACATTATTTTCTAAGCATGCTATTGCCGTCATGTAAGTTTCAGAATGGTCGTTCTGTACATATTTTAGATATTATCAGGGTCGCTCTTAGGAGGTGCGTAGGACAATTCATTGTTGTTCTGTGTAAAGCATGCAGCGGTTTTATAGTTGAACAACTGAGAGTAGGCCCGGGTACAAATTGGTTTACGATCGGTCCTGCATATGATATAATAAACCATGTGTATATCCTAAGTAATTGAGAATATGCATATGCATGGACGTGGCTAACATTAACACTAAGACGCACGTGGATACACATCATTTGAAAAAATTACAAGTCCACCACTGTAACTGGATGACATGTAATTGAAGACGCAGAATAACAAATAGTTGTTAGGGATGCCTTTTGATGCTTTTTGATGCAAATAGGGCACAATCTGATTAACATCAAATCTTTCACGTGCTCTTCTTTACTGACATGCCACCCCCTCCCCCCCCCAAAAAAAAACAAAAACAAAAACAACAAATGTGTGCTTTGGTGTCAATTTCAGTCATGCCCGTGTTGCAACATAAAATTGGAAATGTACATGTGCTGAAAGAATCCATAAAACAAAATGAGATATATACACTTTGACTCATGCTTGTCTATATGTAATAACATAATATTACAAATCTGTAGTTTTGAGAACACTGAAAATATTTTCAATAACACAGGATAAATTTTAGCTTCCACTAGATAGTTTATCATTTAACAGTCGAGATCTGTAATTAAATCAGAGAAATCAAATTTTAAATTGTTGAGGTCCTTAATTCATCTAATAATGCTACACAATTTTAAAAAGAGATGTCTATTTTAAAGATTAGTCTATTTCAGAAAGAGATTATTTCTAATTGACTGGTTGAAAACTTCATTGACTCAATTAGAGAGCTTTCTAAATGTCAGTAATAAATCTAAAAGATCTCTCTAAATATGTTAAATAATGTTAAAACGACCCTCCATATAAAAACATTTTGCAAAATAATTAGGATAAAACTGATTATGAAGTATTACATTACCGGGTATTCCAGCAAGTTTGTTTTGCAGGTTCTTCAGAGCGGATATCACATCAGTTGTAACAGCTTTTGCTTCATCTGGAAAAATAAGAAGAATGTTGTTATACTTTTTAGAGTACAAGGTCATTATACAATAATGGAACTGTTAGAACTGCGTGGTATCTTTGTTCGTTTTATTAACGCCAAGAATTAAATGCCTTCGATGTAAAATTATATATTCAACTTGATTCAAAATGAATCTGAGAATAGTTGCGTTTAGTGTTCTCTTCAGATTGCTTAAGTTGGTCTTTCCACATCGTCTGTAACTGTCGGGTTGTCTTAATTGGTCTTTCCACAGCATCGGTTACCGTCGGACTGTTTAAATTGTTTTTTCCACGTCATCAGTGGCTGCCGTTCTTTCTGATAAACTGCGTTATCAACTCTGGATTATACCGACAATGGTAATTCCATATAATCTCTGTATCGAAGCTGAGTCAATTAATATTGAGGTAGATATGCTAGTTTTAATACTTACCTAACTGAGGTTTGTATTTGTCACATTGTGTTCCGCTGTAACAGAACCGTGCCATCAGAACAAAGAGAAAGCATTGGAACATTGAAGAGCCCATGTTAGAAAATAAGTCTTCTACAAACAGTGGAACGTTCTTCGTTGAATGTAATATTTGATACAACGAAATACAATGTAGCTGGATATTGTTTACTGTTTTAAAGGTCAACTCGATATTGAATTTAAAGACTCGCAACAGATTGTACACGCAAGTACGAAAATCGCAGTTGATTTCGCAGAAAAAAATGTATTTAATTTCATAAAGTTATTTAAGTTTCAAAAATATTCGAATGTCAAACAAAAAACTGAAATAAATATGAGTAATATACACAAATACAGAATGTCAAAATAGAAAAATAAAATAATAAAATAGTTTGTGAAACGTTTTATAACATAACAGAGCTAAAGACTTCGCTGTGCCTCAGTAGCCTTTGTTCTCTAAAATTTGTTAGGGGAATCGAAAGTTCAGTATAATAATCAATAAAGACTTATTGTAGGATCACGGTACGTGATCTTGCTAGTCCGTGGTTCCTTGCAAATTGAATTCTTCTTTTTGGTATGACTTTTCCAACGCTTCTTAAAGAGATGAATATCACAGTCAGTAGATTCATCTATTTACTTCGCTTTTGTAATTTTAATAAGCGTAGTTTTGTGTGTTCGTAAACAGTATGTTTGTAGCTTTATAGTTACGATAAGATTCATGTTCCATTCCTTGGGGCCTATCTTCATTAATCCAAAGTTTATGCTTATCATGAGCTGCCATAAAGGTTTCTCTTTCTTTAGAAGTCCAATATGGTTTTACTTTTGTATTAAAATTCTTAGTCGATGTTATTTCATTTGATGCTATAAGCAGTAAATATGTTAAAGCCGTATTCAATTGTTCTATGTCCGACACTGAATTAATGCATTTGAACTGATTGCACAATAATTTAGCTCCAACATCTACTAGTAGCTTTATTCCATCCTAACAAACTACAGAGGTCGTGCAGTAGAATCGGCTTTGTATTGACCAACTGACACATTAAATTTGCAATGCATCCAATGCAATACCTGTTTAGTCAGTGCTGAAAACGTTGCACAATAGAATGTAATCGGAGAACGATTCAGGCACAATTACATAATCATTGGTAGTTTTTAAAGGAGCAAACGTATAATTTTGTCCTGTGCTAATTTCAGTTTTGTTTATGGGAACGAGTGAATTAGAACACATTAACTGTTTGATGAGTCCTGGTTTGGCTTGTGCTATACGTGATACGGGAATAGTTTCATATTGGGCATTAATGTCTCCCACAAAAATCACATTTCCTTACTTCGAGTAGAAATTATATACCGGTAATTCTTCAAGATATTGAACGCAATCTTCATTCTCCTTTATTATATATCACATTATCTCAGTTTTGCCCAACCCTTCAGATAAAATAATAAATGAAATACAGAACATTTCCTATTCATTCTTATGGAGTGGAAAGCCAGACAAATTTTAAAGAAATTTTATTATTGACCAGTATGAGGAGGGAGGACTAAAAATGCCACATATAGAATGTTTTTGTCACGGACTAAAAATGGTATGGATAAATAAAATATTTGACCCCTTAAAAATAACCCCATTAAAAACATTATTTATTTATCAGTATAATAAATATGGGGCGGATAAAATGTTGATGTTAGACCAATATGCAATCTCAAAAGTCATACCACATTTTAACAGATTTTGGACAGATATTTTTCAAAACTGGGGGAAATTAAGGGAGAGGTCTTCCGAAAATGATGATAACCCCACAAATATTTGAACCCAATCCATTTGGTTTAATATAAATTTGAAAATTGATAATACAACTCGTTTTTATTATAAATGGTGTGACGCAGGAATATTTTTGAATAAATGATTTACTTGATGAGAACAATGAATTCATTTTCTTCAATCGATTTAAAGAAATGTATGGGATAGAAACCCCCTTCTTACAGTATATGGGAATTTTACATATGATACCACACATTTGAAAGGTTAGAATTAAACTTACAAAAAATAATCATAGTGATAACTTGTGATAATTTTGAATATGTAAAAAGAAAAACATGAAATTGTGTCAATATTTCTACAGGCAAAATAGTTAAACCAATTTGAATCACCAACAACACAACAACAACGATGGAAAGAGGAATCACATACAGAAATTATGAACTGGGATCTGATATACAAAATTCCTTTCTGTTGTACAAAAAACGATTTTTCAATACAAAATGTTGCATAGAATTTTGAGTACTAATTCCCTCCTGTTTAAATGTAAATTATAAGAAACCCAACTGTGTAATTTGTGTATTGAAACAAATGAAACAATTTTGCACATATTCTGAGAATGTACTATTGTCAAAAGTCTATGGTTTGAAATGGCAGAAATATTGAAAAGACAACTGTAATATATAACTTCCTATTTTAGCACAACATATAATACTTGGATCAGATATGCTTGATTACTCTATTAATTTATTCATTGTTCTCATTAAGTATTACATCTACTCTTGTAGATTATCCTGATAAAACCATGTGTATCAGGTGTAATAAATATACTAAGCCGCACATATGAAACTGAAATTCAAACTTCCTCTTACTATCAGACGCCTGCAATTAGAGAAAGAATTAGGAAGATATTAAGAAAATATTGGTATAAGGACAGTAACCCAAAATATATACTGTTCTAGACAAATTCTAAATGTATGCAGCAGAGATATGGACAGTGTGAAAGTGCATCCAAAATGACTATTATTGTATTTTATTGTATTGTATATAGTTCAGTTATTACTGAAAGCCACTTTTAAGTTTATGAAGTATTTAATTCTCTATTTCGGAAACAAGACCTTTTAAAAATGATATATTTTTTATATTAATTGATTATCTAAATTAACAATGAGATGGCAACACAAGCAAGCAATGTATTTGAATGTACACTGTATGACAATTTTCTGTAATGTCAATAGGTAGCGACTAGCACTGTCCTGCTAGTATATCTCTAATATATTATACGTGTAATGTGAAAGTAGAAAATTTAAAAAAAAATAGAATAAAAATGTATCACCTTTGGATTCAATATATTTAACGACATCTGATTTAGTAGATTTCTGGTCAATATTACCGATATAAAAACTAGATGTTCCCTTCCTTCGTACTACACCGACGAATATACCAGGTCTGTCATCTGTGGTCAAGAGATCAGACGTACTACGATCAATACACACCGGTATTTTATCATTTATATTTGTTTCATTATTCACCCCTGGTTTTTAGTGGGGTTCGTGTTACTCGATCTCTAGTTTTATGGGTATATTTTGTAGATCATTGTTTCTCCTTTTATACTATTTCATTTGGCCATTGTGTTGTCTGTTCTTCTTCGATGTACGGATTCTGATTACTCCTTTGGTATATTCAAACTCTTCTTATTACATTGTCAGGATTATATCTTGTTTCATAAGTTGTCATATCAATAGATATGTTTAAAGATGTGGTTTTTATGTGTTTTTTTGTCCTGTTCATTGTATTTATAATTGTCCGAAGAAACCGTTACATTGACTTCCGGCATCTGCATATTGGTATTGTTATCATTTACCGGGGATGTATCACGTGGTGTTCCGTTATCTATGGTATGTGCGACTATTTCACGGATGGGTGCTTATGACAGATCCAGTGAAATGTGTTCACTCACAATAATAGGAATGTTAATTGTACAAGTATTACGACTTTGAGGTCCTGACTGGGTTTTATTTGTTACAGTTGATTTCCTAAAACTACTACCATTTGTTGATTTAGCACAACGTTTTATACCTTCTTCAAGGTGAGTAATTTTCTTCTTGTACATTTCAAAGTAAAATTCACCTATGGACTTCAATTTATCATCGATGGTCTTTTTGTATGAAATTAAATTGGTGGCTTTGTCGGACATATGTTGCAGTAGCTGATTTACGGATTCTGATTACCTCTTTGGTATCTTCAAACTCTTCTTCCCATTTGGACATTTTTCTGGTCCACGAGCACGTCTAGTCAATAACGTCCTATACCAGGTTAATAGATTGTCTGTGGCATCGGTTAAATCTAATAACGTTCTATATAAGTGTCTTTTGCTTTGCTATGAAGCTCACTATCTAACATTACAATGAAATTCTGATTAGGAATCTGTGAGAGTTGAGAGTCAGAACTGTGTTCACTATATGTAATGTCGCCATGTTGGGAGATCGAGGTTTTCGTATGAACGTTATATTTATCTATCAACTGTGGTCGACTGGGTGTCTTACTACCAAACCATTTGTTTCCCAAATCATTGTTATCCTTGATTCATCAGCAGTCAAAAAGGAACTATCCCTTGAATCAGTCATATTCCTATTTACACTGGATCCATTTTTGTTTTCGACTAACACATCATGTATTTTACCCTCCCTTGCAAACTAACCATGATGGTCTACTACAAAACATACATCATAATCATCTTATTGAATGGTATTTGTTCTCACCATGATCTAACGGGGAAATAGCTTATTTGGTGTTAAAGAGCAATCACTCACCCATTCACTGATAAACATTTTTGTATACGGATATGGTCGAATTGTTTGCCGCATGTGGAGTAGGAACTGCTTACCATTCTCAGGGACCTGAGTTTACACTACTGTATTAACCCCCCCCCCCCGGTGTTTTAAATGTACATGTATTAGTGGTGGTAGTGTTGTTCACCTTTGTCTTCTTCATGTTTTTGGTTCCGTGTTGTGATGTACGCTACGATTTCCTCGGTTCGTTTTTACTCTCATTGTTTTGTCGGGAGTTCATGTTTTATTTACGTATACTGGTGTCCATCATGGTTTCCATTGCAGATGATATTTGTGTCGTTTAACAGTAACACGACGGGTATCACTAGTGGAGCAGGAACTGCTAACCTTTCCGGGAACCTAAGATCACCCCCGTATTTGTGTGGGGTTCGTGTTGCTGAATCTTTAGTTTTCTGTGTAATGTTTTGTAGATTGTTGTTTGTCTTTTTGTACTTTTTCTTTCAGCCATTGTATGGTCTGTCCTTTTTCGATTTACGGCTTCTGATTATCCCTTTGGTATCTTAGACTTGTGTTATTGTGTATAATGTATAATAATGTATAAAAATGGATGCTTAATGTCTTTCAAGATTATTTTATTTTAAATCAAATGAAAGTTTCAAGATAACAAAGGGTAAATTAGAAACCGTATAAAATCGGATACATAATACAATGGCCAAAAGAAAAAAAGGCAGCATTAATGAAATACAAAACACTTCACAGAAAATGTCGTGGTACACCAATTATAATAAATCAAAATATACACGTGTGTCGACACCCTTCCCAGGATTTCTGGATTTTTAAAGACTATTCGAGCAGAAAATATTAATTGAACTGGTTCCATGTCATGTTGTGAAACACATTGCCAACAATGAAAAGCTATATTTGTGAGAGAAAAAATGCATTCATTTAGTAGCGTGTGACGATGGAGAGAAAAACAAACCTCATCGAACATCTCTTCTACAGCCTTCAGTGGACAGGGCTCAATGTAATCTACAATGATTGTCCTCTTGGTTCACGGTTTCCTCACATTTCTTCAAATGGAGAACTGTTAACAGTAACACGACGGGTGTCATTAATGGAGTAGGAACTGCTAACCCTTCCGGAGCATCTGTGTCCACCTCTGGTTTTCAGTGGCGTTCGTGTTGTTCAGTCTTTAGTTGTCTGTGTAGAACTGTTAACAGTAACACGACGGGTGTCATTAGTGGAATAGGAACTGCTAACCCTTCCGGAGCACCTGAGTTCCCCTCTGTGTTTTAGTGGCATTCGTGTTGCTCAGGTTTTTTGTTGTCTGTGTACTGATTCGTATGTTTTATTTTTTCCTTTTAACATTTTTCTTTGGGTCATTGTATTGTCTGCCCGTTCTTTGAATTACGGCCTCTGGTTATCCCCCTTTTGTATCTTCAAACCTTTATTTCACAGACATTCACGGATATGACCCCCTTTTTCCCACTTATATTATAACAAACTGTAGTGGATACTAAATTCATGCAAATTATGTAATGCACAAAAAACACCCGAGTGCACTTCCGGTTTACGTGGCATCTGTGTTGTTCAATATTTAGTTTTTTTTCTGTAGTGTTTTTTCGATCATTGTTTGTTCTGTTATTTTTCTTTTTGGTCATTATATTGTCTGACCTTCATTTATTTACAGCCTCTGATTAACCCTGTGATTTCTTCAAACTTTTCTCTCATTCTAAAATAAATGATCCGGTTTTTGACCTTCTTTTTAGACAGATTTGCGAATCCACATTCTGATAAAGTATCCCCCTGGGAACAATACTCCAAAAATGTCACTCGCTAATGGTCACAGAAAACGACCATCAGAGCTACGGTCTCGCAGCTGCCTACTACCATAAATATATTTATATATAAATATCCCAAGCCCCCTTATCAATACTCAATAATGAAAGCGTATTTTCCATTTACAACAAAAGCGCAATGTAGATTAATTCAATTTATTTATCACAGATATCCAATAAATTCTGACCTTCTGTTTCCATAGATAGTGTCAGCACCCACACCCACCAAATGTCAAAGCAAAACATCGTCGCCTTTTTTAAGATTAACAAAAACATTGATTGTCTATTGTAGCTTTATTTCATACTAACAACAGTGATCGTTCAGTAGAGCCGGCTTTGTATCCTCCAATTGACACATTAATCTTGTAATAGACCGACAGGTGATCAGATGTAATATCTATATAGTCAGTGCTAGCCACTTTGTATCGTCCATTAAACTTACAATAGACCGACAGGTGATCGATGTAATATCTATATAGTCAGTGCTAGCCACTTTGTATCGTCCATTAAGCTTACAATAGACCGACAGGTGATCCGATGTAATATCTATATAGTCAGTGCTAGCCACTTTGTATCATCCATTAAGCTTACAATAGACAGACATACGATCCGATGTAATATCTATATAGTCAGTGCTAGCCACTTTGTATCATCCATTAAGCTTACAATAGACCGACAGGTGATCCGATGTAATATCTATATAGTCAGTGCTAGCCACGTTGTATCGTCCATTAAACTTACAATAGACCGACAGGTGATCCGATGTAATATCTATATAGTCAGTACTAGCCACTTTGTATCGTCCATTAAACTTACAATAGACCGACAGGTGATTCGATGTAATATCTATATAGTCAGTGCTAACCACTTTGTATCGTCCATTAAACTTACGATAGACCAACAGGTGATTCGATGTGCACAATATCTATATAGTCAGTGCTAAAAACGTTGCACAATAAAATGTAATCGCAGTTTTGTTGATGAGAACGAGTGAATTAGAACGTAAAAACTGTCCTGAAGTTCTTTGTGCAATACAGGATACGGGAATAGTGTAATATGTGGCATTAAAGTCATCGCTCCGCACAGCTAGCGGACGCCCCTCTAGATTGGTGTTACCCGCAACGGAAACACTATGTCTTATATCTATATTGCTATATTCCTTCGGGATAGACTTACATTATCTTGTATGTGTTATTGGAGGAGGAAACCGGAGTATCCGGAGAAAACCACCGACCTGCTGCAAGTCACTGACAAACTTTATCACATAATGTCGTTTCGAGCACACCTCGCCATGAACTGGGTTCGAATCGCAACGTTTGTGGTGATAAGCACTGATTGCACGGGTAGTTGTAAATCGTTTAACGCTAAAATGAGCAATTTTCAGCTATTTCACTATATCATGGCGGATAACATGTTATCTCCGATGTGATGATGATGATGAACACTTTGTACAAACACGCTTAACTGGATTTACATAGTGCTATCGCATTGAAACAACTGTCCTTAGGTAAATATGTCACTCACTCGGACACATTGTCCCGATCTTGAGACCAACAATCGTTGATTTCACTCCTCAATTATTCGTGCTTAGAGGAGAAGCAACAAACAACAATTGTATAGTCTTTGGTTTATCTCGAACGCACGATCTACCACTCGAACGCACGATCTACCACTTGAACGCACGATCTACCACTTGAACGCACGATCTACCACTCGAACTCACGATCTACCACTAGAACACACGATATACCACTCGAACACACGATATACCAATCTCAAAGTGGGCATGCTCACCATTACACTACCGATAGGGTTCAAGACAGACAAGACCATAAACAATTATTATCAAGATCTCTGTATGATTGACTTTCCACAGATGTAGTACACGGAGTACTGATGAAGGTTTCCATGGCTGAAACCCAACGAGCTGATCACTGCGTTCCCGGATGGTAGATAGGGCGAGCCCTCTTGCTTTGTTGGGGGATGTCAGGTTATAATACGGAAAGTCTGATCGTGATCCATTTCGGGTATGTGCTTGGATAGTGTCAGTCACCCTCCACGATAAATACCTCTTCTGTATATTTTGAACCAAAGTAAGCGCATTGTAGCCGATACAAAATACAAAGTTTTTCGTCCCTACCCAACTCTTCATACTTATTTAGTGGTCGTCGAATGTCATTGCCCCAACCCTTCCGTCATCCTTTTCGTCCCTACCCAACTCTCTATGCTTATTTAGTGGTCGTCGAATATCGTTGACCCTTTGCCCCATCCATTCCCTCATTTCTATTAGTATAATGTAGTTTTAATATGTTATTCAACTTAATCAAAATTGGAGGCAGTCGTGGCCGTGATCGTATGGTCGTTGGATTTACAACTACCTATGCAATCAGTGCCTATCACCACTGATGTTGTGAGTTCGAATCTCGATCAGGGCGAGGTGTACAACATTACGTGATAAAGTTTGTCAGTGACTTGCGACATGTCGGTGGTTTTCTCCAGGTCCTCCGGTTTTCCCCCATCAATACAACTGAACGCCACGATATAGCTGAAATATTGTTGAAGGTGGCGTTAAACATCATCTAACAAACAATTTATCAAAACTGTCCTCGTCCTGAATATAGCTGAAATACTGCTCGGTGGAGAATCCCACTTCGTCGACAATGCTAATAAATTTTATATCCTGTCTATTGTATTTTGACATAACAAAACGACGTTCGTTTACATACACGTGACGACGGATGGTATACATGACACAGTACCCTTTCAAAGTATCTGGTCTAGCTCTCAATTATTTTCTCTTGATATTTTTTCTGTATTATTCCATCCAAATGATTGATTGTTGTTTAACGTCAAGTGTTTCAGCTGTATTCATAATAAGACATTGCATACTCCTTGTGTTTTCTGTCTGTATAAATCGTTTATTCTCACAAATGTTCCCTCTAAAGTTGTGAGTTCGAACCCCGTTCATGGCGAGGTGTACTCGAATCAACATGATGTATTAAAGTTTGTCAGTGACTTGCGACATGTCAGTGGTTTTCTTCGGGTCCTCCGGTTTCCTCCACCAATAAAATCGACCGCCACGATATAACTGAAATATTGTTGAAAGTGGCATTAAACACCACACACCATAAATGTTACATATGATTATTATTACATTATATTGTATTGATATGAACATGGTCGGAATTATTTGCCCCTTGTGGAGCAGGAACTGCTTACCATTCTGGAACACCTGAGTTTACCCCTGATTTCTTTTAAATATATTAGTTGAGTTCATGTGGTTCATTTTATCAAATCACATGTCTTCACTTTTTTTGGTTCCATGTTGTGATGTACGCTACGATTTCAGCGTAAAAACGATGTTTGCGTCATCTTTAGTCCCATTTGTTTTGCCGGTAGTTTATATTTTCAGTAATCCGACGGGTGTCACATGTTGAGCAGGAATTGCAAACCTTTCCGGACACCTAAGTTCAACCCCGGATTTTAGTCGGATTCGTGTTGCTCGATGTTTATTTTTCTGTGCAATGTTTTGTACATCATTGTTTGTCCTTTTGTTTTGGGCACTTAATTGCCTGTCCTTCGATTTACAGTCTTTGATTGTCCCTTTCGTCCTTCGATTTACGGTCTCTGATTGCCCCTTTCGTGCTTAGATTTACGGTCTTTGATTGCCCCTTTCGTCCTTATATTTACGGTCTCTGATTGCCCCTTTCGTCCGTCGATTTACGGTCTCTGATTGCCCCTTTCGTCCTTCGATTTATGGTCTCTGATTGCCCCTTTCGTCCTTCGATTTACGGTCTCTGATTGCCCCTTTCGTATCTTCAAGCTTTTCCTTGCCTTGCAAGGAACCACAAACGATCATTCCTAACGAGCTATTTGCCATTGGGAACTTTTGGTATTTCAGAGATATTGGCCTTTGGGAACTGCTTTACTGTTTTACGCGTAGGGAGCATGATACATTCTGTACACGAGGAGTCAATAACGTCCAATCATCGTCCTGCACAGCTAGCAGACGCCCCTCTAGATTGGTGTTACAAGCAACGGAGACACTCTGTCTTATATTTATACTCCTATATTCCTTCAGGATTGACTTACATTATCTTGTATGTAATTAAAACATTTATATAGGGGTCGTCGTGGTCGTGATCATATACAATCAGTGCCTATCACCACTAAAGTTGTGAGTTCGAATCCCACTCATGATGAGGTGTACTCGATACAATATTATGTGATAAAGTTTGTTCTTGATTTACGACAGGTCGGTGGTTTCCTCCACCAATAAAAGTGACAGCCATGATATAGCTGAAATGTTGTTGATAGTGGCGTTAAATACCATTACCCTAATAAGCAAGTCTATAAATACGCATGATTAAATCCCTCCAATCTTCATTGATATTATTATATTCATGAAAAAAGTATTCAACCAAAAAAGAAATATTGATGGGATTGGTTTTCCTTGTCTTCTCCCACTGATGTGCAACATGACAAAGCGGAAAAGGATCTTGCCCAAATCCAGAAAAATAAAAATGGAGGTGCATGCATAGCAAGCCATATGAAATTTATTACTCAACACACATTGAGTCTACCGCCTCGATGGTTTAATTGTTACTGTGCAAGCCTCGGGTGGGGAATCGAGAGTTCGATCCCCGGTCGGATCAAGCTAAATATAAAATTGCGTAAAAACACGCAATATTCAACTACAAAGTCAAAGTCTGTTTGGCTGGAAGTCATGATAATGTGTCCGTGTGGAGCAACATGTCTACCTACTGGTTGCTGTTTATGTTTGCTAACAGCTTAAAATTCAGCACAACGCATTGGTCTAGTACAAAACAGATATCATCACCTCGCCATCTAATAACTTGTTCTCTCCATGAATAGTGACCGTCGTGGTCGTGATCGGATGATAATTGGTTGTAATCAATGCTTATCACCACTAAGTTATGAGCTGTACTCGATAGAACAGTATGTGATAAAGTTTGTCAGTGACTTGCGACAGGTTGATGGTGTTCTGCGGGTACACCAGTTTCCTCCATCAATAAACCTGACTCCCACGATATAACTGAAATATTATTGAAAGTGGCGTTTAACACAATAAGCCAAACATGAAGCTGAATAATTGCTCACATGTTGTTAAACCGCCATTTTGACATATACTCTATATAAATATTATATCTTATATGAAATTAATTACAAAGTTTTTAAAAGGTATCTAAAATGGCTGCTGGCAGCTATGGGAGGTATGCGGGATATATTTTCGATCCTGTTTTTATTCATATCTATCCCGAGCCCCGTGCTAATGCTTACATTGATTAAAGCATACTTTTCATTTATAACAAAAAAAAATGTAGATTAATTCAATTTATTTATAACAGATATCCAACAAATTCTGACCTTCTGTTTCCATATATAGTCTCATCAGGTTGACCCACCAAATGCCGTAGCATAATAACGTCGCCTTTTTCAAGATTAACAATAGCATTTATTGATCCAGTGGACTGAAAGTCAGGATATGACACTCCTCTTCCAATATCCTTGTCATTTTTCATCATTTGCAGATGTACTCTTCCACCTTCATTAAGAAAGGAGGTGGCAAAGTAGTACGTCCCATCACGTGGTACTGTAAAGTGACCCGTATATTTATTATACGCATATCCGTTATTTGTTACAACATCATCGAAGATAACAGTTTGAGCTGTACCAAGTGCAACATGTTTCGTCAATCTGGCATAAAACGATACTCTTCTTTTCTGAGAATATCCTATGATAAAATAGAAACAAAACATTATTCTCTAGACATGTTATAGACGTGTATGTTTCAGAATATTTGCTTTGTACATATATAGCTAAATATTATCATGGCCGTCTTATGAGATGCGGGCCTCAATTAAGTGCTGTTCTCTGTAAAACCTGCAGTGTGATGGTTTTTTACTTGAACAGCCGAAAGTAGGCGCGGGGGACCATTGGTTTAAGACCGGTCCTACATATGATATAATAAAACATTTGTATATCCTAATTAAATAAGAATATGTATATTCAGTGGCGCAAAAAATGCACGTGGATACACATCATTTGAACAGAGACAAAAAAGGAAAATGACTTAAGTTCATCACTGTAACTGGATGACAGGTGATAAAACACGCAGAAAAAACAAATAGTTATTATAGATGATTTTTGTGGCAAAAAGGGCACAATCTTATTAACATCTCTCACGTGATCTTCTTTACTGACATGTTGCGGCTATGAAAAAGAGATGCTTATTTTAAAGGTTAGTCTATTGAATAAGAGAGATCTTTAATTCACTGAGTGGAAATTTCATTAACTCAATTAGAGAGCTTTCTAAATCTCTAAATATGTTAAATAATATTACAACAACGTTCCATAAAAAAAAACATTTAACAAAATGATAACGATTAAAAATGACTACAGAGTATTAAATTACCGGGTATTCCAGCTAGTTTGTCCTCCAGGTTCTTCAGAGCAGATATCACATCAGTTGTAACAGCTTTTGTTTCATCTGAAAATAATAAGAAGAATGTTGTTTACTTTTAGAGTACAAGGTCATTATGGAAATATGGAACTGTTCGGACTGCGTGGTATTTCTGTTTATTTGATTAACATGAGGAATTAAATGTATTTGATGTACAATTATATATACAACCTGATGCAAAATATATGTGCGAATAGTTGCGTTTGGTGTTCTGTTCAGATTGTTTAAATTGGTATTTACCACGTCGTCGGTAACCGTCGGATTACTTAAATTAGTCTTTCCACATAGTCGATTACTGTCGGGTTGTTTAAATTGGTATTTCCACATCATCGGTAGCCACCGTTCCTTCTGATAAAGAGAGAAATCGACAGTGTATCATGCCGAAAATGTATTTTCCACATCTATGTGTCGAAATAATATTGAGATAGATACGTTACTTTTAATACTTACCTAGCTGAGTTTTGTATTTGTCACATTGTGTTTCGCTGTAACAGAACCGTGCGATCACAACAAAGAGAAAGCATTGGAACATTGAACAGCCCATGTTGGAAAATAGGTCTTCTACAAACAGTGGAACGTTCTTCGTTGAATGTAATATTTGATACAACGAAATACAATGTTGCTTGATATTGTTTACTGTTTTAAAGGTCAACTCGATATTGAATTTACAGAGTCTCAACAGATTGTACACGCAAGTACAAAATCGCAGTTGATTTCGCAGAAAAAATGTACATTTGTGTATTGAATTTCATAAAATTATTTAAGCTTAAAAAATATCCGAATGTCAAGCAAAAAACTGAAATAAATATGAGTAATATACACAAATTCAGGATGTCAAAATGAAAAATAAATAAAAATAAAAAATAAAAGTTTTATGAAACGCTGCATAACAGAACAGAAATAAAAACTTAACATGACCTCAGTAACCCTTGATTTGTAATGGACCCCGACATTTTTCGGACGGCAGCCCAGCTGGCTACTGAAATATTAAAAATGTCATGTGCAAAGTTAGTAACTAGGCCGAAACAAATTTTGCGTGGCCACCAAAATTATTATTTTAAGAAACCCAGCTGGCAGCTATAGCAAATTTGCCAAGTGTTGTTCCTATAGAACACGGAGACCAATATGAAACGTTATTACACATATTGTTTAATTATTCTACGCATAGATGATTATCGAAAAAACATTTAAACACTGATGGTCATTAATTCCACCAAAATCAACAAAACGTAAATCACCTCTTCCTTTCACTCACAACAGCATAATGCCACATATATATATATTCTTTAATTCCTCTTGTACAGATATATATACATAGCATTTTTCTTCAGTTATCAATTACAAATTTGGAGTTAACTATACTGAACAGTTCTTTAAAGAGAGAAAAAAAAATAATTAAAATAACTCAATTAATAATCCTGTGCGAAAAATATACGCGCAGTTTCGCGTAAATATTTGGCACAAATGTTTATAGACGTATTTATATCGTCTTTTATGTCTGGACAATGTGTCCTTAAATTATGTGCAAGTCCTAGAGGTATGCACAACTATTCTTCCGTCGATGAAGACTACAAATTGTCAAAATAAACATAAGGTGGACTTGAAGCAAAATGTTCAGTCGTATCAATAAAAGATGACAGGTATTTACTACAATCGTAAAGTCAGATTGTGGCACATATGTTGCAAATTATACCAGAAAATAGGCATTTGAAAGTTCAATTGTCGTGCTGGTTGCTAACCATCCACTGAAAATTGCATCAGTATGCACATATTTTGAACCGGGTAAAGTCAATGTCCTGTTCCGTACGCGATAAACGTTCAGAAATAGCTTAGCCTTTAATGACATTTGAAACTGTCATTTTCCATACCAATTTTGTTGGCAATTCCTTCGTTTGTACATTATTTTTAAAGCAATCTTCAAGTTTGTATTCTTATACAATTTGAACACGCTTTGGATAAAACGATACATGTCTCTTTTTCTATTTACAAACATGTAATTTCTGTTAAGACAAATATGCTTCACTGAAAACGGTACGTTCAGCGATGCTAACTCCTGGAAGAACATTAATTTCTTCCTATCAATTTTAAACTAAATGTCGAATAATCAGATCGTGTAAAATTACGCAAGTCCTGGATACGTTTAAGTGAATAATGCTGCATTTTACGCAAACTAAAAATGGTATGTATAAATAAAATATTGGACTCCTTAAGAATAACTCCATGGAAAACATTATTTATTGATCAGTATAATAAATATGGGGCTATAAAATATGAATGTTAGATCGATATGCAATCTCAAAAGACGCATCACATTTTAACAGATTTTGGACAGATATTTTTCAAAACTGAGGAAAATTAAGGGAGAGGTCTTCCGAAAGTGATGATAATCCCACAAATATTTTTTAAACCCAATCCATATGATTTAATAAAAAGTAAAAAATTGAAAATACAACTGTTTTTTTTTATTATAAATCGTGTGACGCAGGACTATTTTTCTTTATAAATGAATTCCTTGATGAGAACAATGAATTATTTTCCTTCAATCGATTTCAAGAAATTTATGGGATAGAAACCCCCTTTTGACAGTATATGGGAATGTTACATATGATACCACAAATTTGGAAGGTTAGAGTTAAACTTACAAAAACAAATCACAGTGATAACTTGTGCAAATTTTGAACATGTAGAAAAAACAAGAAATCGTGCCAATATTTCTACAGAAATTTTTTTTAAGCCACTTTGAACCACCAACAAAACAACAAGACAGATGGGAAAGAGGAATTAAACACAGATATTATGAACTGGGATTTGATATGCAAAATGTCTATCTATTTAACTAAAACGAATCAATTTACTGGGTTTTTTTCAATACAAAATATTGCATAGAATTTTGAGTACTGAATTCCCTCCTGTTTAAATGTAAATTAAAAGAAACACAACCGTGTAATTTTTGTAATGAAACAAAAGAAACAATTTTGCACTTATTTTGGAAATGTAATATTGTCAAAAATCTATGGTTTGAAATGGCAGAAATATTTAGAAAAAAAAGCAAGTGTAATGTAGAACTTCCTATATTAGCACAACATATAATACTTGAATCAGATGTGCTTGATTACTTCATTAATTTATTCATGGTTCTCATTAAGTATTACATCTACTCTTATAGATTTTCTGGACAAAAACCGTGTGTACCAGGTGTAATAAATATATTAAAACGCACATAAAAAAACGAAATTTAGTCTGTCTCTTTCTATCAGACCTCTGCAATTAGAGAAAGTATTGTGAAGAAATGTAATATATTAAGATAATATTGGTATAAGGAAAGTAACTCAAAATATATACTGTAAAAAATAAAATTATAAATGGATGCACCACAGATATGGACAGTAGGAAAGTGCATCCAAAATGACTATTATTGTATAATGGGAAAGTGCATCCAAATATAGTATTGTATTGTATTGTATATTATATAGTTCAGTTATTGCTGAAAACCACTTTTGAGTTGAGGAAGTATTTAATTTGTATTTCGAAAGCTAGATCTTTTAAAAATTATCTATTTTTATATTAATTAATTATTTAAATTAACAATGAGATGGCAACACAAGGAAACAATGTATTTGAATGTACACTCTATGACAATTTTTTGTAATGCCAATAGGTAACGACTAACACTGTCGTGCTAGTATATCTCTAATATATTATACGTGTAATGTGAAAGTAGAAAATAAAACATAGCAAATTTAAAAAAAGTTTTATCACTTTTGGATTCAATATAGTGAAAAATATCTGATTTAGTAGATTTCAGGTCAATATTTCCGATATAAAAGCTAGATGTTCTCTTCCGCCGTACTACACCGAGGAATACAACAGAGCTTCCATCTGTGGTCAAGGGATCAGACGAACTACGATCAATACACACCCGTATTCTATAATTTATATTTGCTTCATTATTCACCTCCGGTTTTTAGTTGGGTTCGAGTTACTCGATCTTCAGTTTGATATGTATGTTTTGTAGATCGGTGTTTCTCCTTTTGTACTATTTGTTTTGATCGTTGTGTTGTGTGTTCTTTTTCGATGTACGGATTCTGATTACCCCTTTAGTATCTTCAAATTCTTCTTTCTACATAGTCAGGATTCAATCTTGTTTCATTAGTTATTATATCAATAGATCTATTTAAAGGTGTGGTTTTTATGAATTTTTTTTGTCCTGTTCATTGTGTTTATAAGAAACCTTTATGTTGACTTCCAGCATCTGATTACTGGTATTGTTAGCATTGTCACATGACATATGACGTTGTGTTCCGTTATCTATGGTATGTGCGACTATTTCACTGATGGATGCTTTAGACAGATCTGGTGAAATGCGTTCACTCACAATAATAGGAATGTTATTTTCCGCACAGGTATTACGAGTTTGAGGTTCTGGTTGGGGTTTTATTTGTTACAGTTGCTTTCCTTAAACTACTACCATTTGTTGATTTTGTGCAACGTCTTATACCTTCTTAGAGATGAGTAATTTTCTTCTTGTAGATTTCAAAGTGAAATTCACCTATGATCTTCAATTTATCATCGATGGTCTTGTTGTATGAAATTAAATTGGTGACTTTGGGGCTTATTTCTGACATATGCTGCAGTAGCTGATGTTGGGAATTTAGCTATTAACTTATTCGCTTCTTTCAGACTAGATTTCTGTTGAACATCAATCTTTTTTCTATTTGTAGGTTACTTTCAAGCGTATCAATTCGATTACTTAAAGCTTCATGTATCTCAGAAGAATCACCCAAAATAAACTGGCCATTGCTGTGTCTGTTGTTCCGTTTACGGATGTTGATTACACCTTTTGTATTTTCAAACTCCTCTTCCCATTTGGACATTGTTCTAATCTAAGTGTCTCTTGTTTTGCTATGGAATTCGCTATCTAACATTTCAATGAAACTCTGAGTCAGAACTGTGTTCACTATATGTAATGTTGCCATATTGGGAGATCGGTGTTTTCGTATGAACGTTATATTTATCTATCGACTGTGGTCGACTGTGCGTCTTATCAGACGTACCAATACACTCATGTGTTTCCAAATCATTTCTATCCTTAATTCATTAGCAATCGGAAAGTAACTATCCTAGAATCAGCCATAATCCTATTTAAACTGGGGGACCATTTATGTCGTCGTTTTCCTCCATAGCAAACTAAACATTATGGTATAATACAAAACGTACATCATCATCATCTTATTGAATGGTATTTGTTCTCACCATGATATAGCGGGAAAATGGCTGATTTGGCGTTAAACAGTAATCACTCAATCATATACATTTTTGTATATGGATATGGTCGGAATTGTTTGTCACATGCGGAGTAGGAACTGCTTATCATTCTGGTGTTTACTCCCTTATTTAAATGTACATGTATTAGTGAGTTAGTGTGTTTACCCCCACCCCCCTGTGTTTTAAATGTACATGTATTAGTGAGTTATTGTGTTTATTCTCATTTGTTTTGTCGGGGGTTCATGTTTTATTTATTTTAGTTGTATTTTTACGTATACTGGTGTCCAACACGGTTTCCTTGTCAGATGATGTTGGTGTCCTTTAACAGTAACACGACGGGTATCACTAGTAGAGCAGGAACTGCTAACCTTTCCGGGAACCTAAGTTCATCGCCGCATTTAGTGGGATTCGTGTTGCTCGTTCTTTATTTGTTCGTGCTATGTTTTGTAGATTGTTGTTTTTCCGTTTGTTATTTTTCGTTTGACCATTGTATTATCTGTCCTTTTTCGGTTTACGGATTCTGATTACTCCTTTGGTATCTTCAAGATTTTCCTTGCCTTTCAAAAACGACCAAACCTAGTGAGTTATTGTGCATTTCACATTCGGAGCTTTTGGTATTTGGGAACTGTTGCAAGTCGTCTTTCACATGTAGGGAGCGAGATGCTTTCCCGTGTACTTTCTGCACACGAGGGAGTCATTAGTTTCCAGTCATCGTCCCGCAAAGCTAGCGGATGCCCTTTTAGAGGGGTGTTACCCACAATGGAGACACTATGTCTTATATAATCCAAATATTGGTTCAAGATTGACTTGGTAGTTAAAATTATCTTTTATTTTATTAAAACATTTATTATAGACACTGACTTACGGTGCCTATCACTACTAAATATGTGAGTTCAAATCCCGCTCATCACGAGGTGTACTCGATACAGAATTCTGTGATGAAGTTCGTCCGTGACTTACGACAGATCGGTGGTTTTCGCTGGGTACTCTGGTTTCCTCCACCAATAAAACTGACCGCCATGATATAACTGATATATTGTTGAAAGTGGCGTTAAATACCATAACCCAATTAAATATATTTATAAATATGCATGATTAAATACCTCCAATCTTCATTGATATATATTCATGAAAAAGTATTCAACCAAAGAAATAATATTCATAGGATTTGTTTCCTTTGTTTTCTTCCACTGATGTGCAACATGACATTGTTGAAAAAGGGTCAAGAAAAATAAAAAAGGGAGGTGCATATATATGACTATTTATTACACACCAGAGATTGAGTCTACCGCCTCGATGGCGTAATGGTTACTATGCTAGCTCCTAGTGCGGAAGGTCGAAAGTCATGATAAAATGTCCGAGTGGAACAACATGTCTACTTACTGGTTGTTGTTTATGTTTGCTAACAACTTAACATTCAGCATAACGCATTGGTCTAGTAAAACACGGGCATCGTCACATCGTTATATAGTAAGAAGAGTTTGAAGATACCAAAGGGATAACCAGAATCGGCAAATTGAAGAAGAACAGACAACGCAATGACCAAAAGAAAAAGTACAAAAGGACAAACAACGATCTACAAAAAAACGAACCCCAAAACCGGGGCTAACCTCAGGTGCTCCGGAAGTGTGGAAGTTCCTGCTTCACTAGTGGCACCCGTCGTATTAATCTAGTTACAAATCCGGTGATCTCATGTATGATGAAAGAACCGGAAAGTGCTAACGACAAGTGGAACATATACGTAGTCATTAGTGACACAAATATTCCATAACGGTCAACCAAGTCATGGTGGCGACCGTAAAATTTTCTATGCATAGTCCGGATATATCTTTAATAAATAAATGGAATGCATCATAAAGGTTTTTTTTAGATATCTAAGAAAAAAAACTGTTTAATATGGCTAAAATAATCCATGTCGACTGGCAGCTAAAAGAGGCATGCGGGAAATATTTTCGATCCTATTTTCATTTGTGACTTATCACTGGGTTTGTAGCAAGAGTAACATAACGAGTGTTATATGTTGAGCAAGAACTGCTTACCTTCCGGAGCACCTGAGTTCACTTCCGGACTTTAGTGGGGTTTATGTTGCTCAATCTTTTGTTTTCTGTGTAATGTTTTGTAGATCGTTGTTTTTCCTTTTGTACTTTTATTTTGGGCATTGTATTGTCTGTCCTTCGATTTACGACTGCTGGAGAGGGAAGAGAGAGAAAACCCTCGAACATCTTTTCCACAGCTGCCAGTCGTCAGGGATCAATGTAGCCAACAATGATTGTCATCATGTTCACAGTTTCCTTATATTTCTTCAAATGGAGAACTTTTAACAGTAATACGACGGGTGTCATTAGTGGGGTAGGAACTGCTAACCCTTCCGGAGCACAGGAGTTCACCTCTGGTTTTCATTGGGGTTCGCGTTGCTTAATCTTTTTTTTCGTTGTAGTGTTTTGTAGATTATTATTTCTCCTTTTGGTTATTGTATTGTCTGTCTCCGATTACCCCTTTGATATCTTCAACCTTTTTTCTATTACAGGTACACGCGGATAGGTCACACTTTTGCAACATTTTTCCTCAAAATAGCATTATATTAGTATCTGCGACGACTTATTAACCAACTGCAGTTAGTTCATTTATATTACAGCAAACTGTAATGGATGCTAATTTCATGTTCATTATTCATTACATAAATTACACCCCTTGTTTACTCTCTGTTTATGTAGGTACCATGTTGCTACCCCTTCCGAAGCACTTGACTTCACATCCGGTTTTAAGTGAGGTTCGCGTTCCTCAATATTGAGTTTTCTGTATAGTGTTTTATAGATCTTTCTTTTTTTTCTTTTTGACCTTTTTCTTTGGATCATTGCTTTGTCTACCCTCTTTGAATTACGGCCTCTAGTTATCCCCCTTTGGTATCTTCAATCTTTTCTTTCATAGAATTATTTAATATAAACACACTTCCCGATTCACTCCTTGTTTATTTGGGATCCGTGTTGCTCAATCTATAGTTTTTTTTGTGTAGTGTTTAGTAGATCATTGTTTGTCCTGTTATTTTTCTTTTTAGTCATTATAGTTTCTGACCTTCATTTATTTACAGCCTTTGGTTACCCCTGTGATTTCTTCAAACTTTTAGCACATTCTAAAATAAATGATCCAGGTTTTGGCTTTCCTTCTAGTCAGATTTGTAAATCCATATTCTGATAAATTTTCTCCCTGGAAATAATACTCCAAAAATGTCACTCGCTAATGGTCACAAAAAAACCCGACCATAAGAACTACCATATATATATTTATATAAATATTCCGAGCCCCTGTCTCAAAACTTACAATAATTAAAGCATATTTTTCATTTAAATCAAAAACACAATGTAGATTAATTCAATTTATTTATAACATATATCCAACAAATTGTGATCTTCTGTCTCCATAGATAGTCTCAGCACGCTCACCCACTAAATGTCGAAGCAAAATAACGTCGCCTTTTTTAAGATTAACAATAGCATTGATTGATCCAGTGGACGCATGATCCGGATATCCCACTCCCCTTCCAATATCCTTGCCATTTTTCATCATTTGCAGATGTGTGCTCCTACTATAATTAACAAAGGAGGTCGCAAAATAGTACGTCCCGTCACCTGGTGCTGTAAAATGACCCGTATGTTTATTATACGCATGTCCGTTATTTGTTAGAACTTCATCGAAGATTACGGTTTGAGTTGTACCAAGTACTACATTGTTTGTCAATCTGGCATAAAACGATACTCTTCTTTTCTGAGAATATCCTATTATAAAAAAGAAACAAAACATTATTATCTAGACATGTTATATACGTGCAAGTTTCAGAATGTTTGTTCGGTACATAACTACGTAAATATGATATAATAAATCATTTGTATATCGTAAGTAATTGAGAATATGTATATTCAGTGGCGTGGCTAAAATTAACGCAAATATGAGAGATTTCTAATTGACTATTTGCAAACCGTATTAACTAATGTAAATAGTAAGTCTAAGAGATATCTCTAAATATGTTAAATAATGTTACAACACCGTTCCATCAAAAACAAACATTTTGCAAAATAATTAGGATTAAAAATGATTATGAAGTATTGCATTACCGGGTATTCCAGCAAGTTTGTCTTCCAGGTTCTTCAAAGCGGATATCACATCAGTTGTAACAGCTTTTGCTTCATCTGAAAAAATAAGAAGAAAGTTGTCTACTTTTGAGTACAAGGTTTATTATGGAATTATGGAACTACGTGATATTTTTTGTCATTTTATTAACACGAGGAATTATATGCTTTCGATGTAAAATTATATATTCAACCTGATATGTGTTTAAAGTAGTCTTTCCACATCGTCGACCACCGTCGGATTGCTTATATTGATCTTTCCTTATCGTCGGTTACCGTCGGGTCGTTTACATTGGTATTTCCACATCTTCATTCCTTCTGATAACGTGCGCTATCAACTGTGGATTATACCGACGATTGTGTTGCCACATCTCTGTATCGAAGCTGCAACGATTTATTACTGAGATAGATATGTTAGTTTTAATACTTACCTAGCTGAGTTTTGTATTTGTCACATTGTGTTTCGCTGTAACAGAACCGTGCGATCAGAACAAAGAGAAAGCATTGGAACATTGAACAACCCATGTTGGAAAATAAGTCTTCTATAAACAGTGGAACGTTCTTCGTTGAATGTAATATTTGATACAACCAAATACAATGTAGCGGGATATTACTTACTGTTTTAAAGGTCAAATCGATATTGAATTGAAAGAGTCTCAACAGATTGTACACGCAAGTACGAAAATCGCAGTTGATTTCGTAGAAAAATGTATTTAATTTCATAAAGTTATTTAATTTTTAAAAATATCCGAATGTCAAACAAAAAACAAAATTAAATATGAGTAATATACACAAATTCAGAATGTCAAAATATGAAACGTTGTATAAAATAGCAGAGATAAAAACCTCACTGGACCTCAGTAGCCCATGATCACTAAAATTTGTAATGGACCCCAACATTGTTCAGACAGTAGCCCAGCTGTCTACTAAAATTTTGAAAATGTCATGTACAAAGTAAGTAGCTGGGCCCCCCGAAATTTTGCTTGGCCACCAAAATTATTATTTTAAGGAGTCCAGATGGTTACTCTAGCAAATATGCCAAGTACAATCCTACAGAACATGGAGACCAATGTGAAACGTTATAGCACATATTGTTTAAATATTCTACTATAGAAGATTATCGAAAGAAAGCTTAACCACTGATGGTCAACAAATCTACCAAAATCAACAAAGCGAAAAAGCACCTCCTCGTTTCACTCACAACATACTACCACACATATATTATATTAAAAAAGTCAAATGAAATCCGTATGCTGGTACATATAAAAGAAATTAGTAAAAAGAGAACAAAACGGATTTTTCACAACATTTTTGTACTAACGTTTTCACTGCTGTTGCAGATCTTCAGGTACAATGTTTATAAGTGTATATATATGACGTTAACAATAGTGTGACGTTAACAATATAAAGGGAGACTATGATGTTACGTTTTTGCGGTAAAACATATTACCTATACAACTAATGAACATCTTTAAAGTTGTTATAAGATTAATAAAAATCATTGTAAGATTAACGAAAATCTTTAAATATATATTCTTTATTTCGTCTTGTACAGAGACATATAAAATAACTTTTTTTTCAGCTATCAATTACAAAATTGGAGTTAAATATACTGAATAGTTCTCTAAAGAGAGAAAAAAACCAAAAACATTAACTCAATTAATAATCCTGTGAGGAGAATATACGCGCAGTATCACGTAAATATTTGGCACAAATGTTTATAAACGTATTTATATCGTCTTTTGTATCTGGAACATGTGTCCTTCAATTCTGTGCACGTCCTAGAAATAGGTACAACAATTTTTCAGTCGATTAAGAATATAAATAGTCAAGATAAACATATGTTGGAATTCAAATATATCCAGTATTGGTGTCCCGAATTTATCATTACCTTCTTCCGTTGCTGAACAACTTAAAGCAAACTGTGTAATCGTGTCCATAAAAGAGGACATGCATTTACTACAAATCGTCCAAGTCAGATTCTGGCACAACTGTTGTTAATTGTGCTACAAAATAGGCATTTGAAAATTCAATAGTAGTTCAGCTGGCTGCTAACCACCCACCGACTTTCTATCAGTATATTCATTTTCGAACCGTGTAAAGTCAGTGTCTTTAGTTTCATATGCATGTTTTGTAGATCGTTGTTTCTCCTTTTGTACTATTTATTTTGGCCATTGTGTTGTCTGTTCTTCTTCGATGTACGGATTCTGATTGCCCCTTTGGTATCTTCAAACTCTTCTTAAGCATCTCATACTTGTAACTCTTCTTACTACATTGTCAGGATTCAATCGTGTTTCATTAGTTGTCATATCAATATATCTGGTTAAGATGTGGTTTTCGTGTGTTTGTGTTTGTCCTGTTCATTGTATTTAGAATTGTCAGAAGACACCGTTACATTGACTTCCGGCGTCTGCTTATTGGTATTGTGATCATTTTCACGGGACAAATCACATGATGTTTCGCTATATATGGTATGTGCGACTACTTCACGGATGGGTGCTTCTAACAGATCCGGCTAAATGCGTTCACTCACAATAATAAGAATGTTATTTGTACAAGTATTACGACTTTGAGGTTCTGACTGGGTTTATATGTTACCGTTGATTTCCTAAAACTACTACCATTTGTTGATTTAGCACAACGTTTAATGCCTTCTTCAAGCCAAATTCACATATGGACTTCAATTTATCATCGATGGTCTTTTTGTATGAAATTAAGTTGGTGACTTTAGGGCTTATTTCGGACATATGTTGGAGTATATGATGGTGGAGTTCAGCTATTAACTCATTCGCGTCCTTACGACTATATTTAAGTTAAATTTCAACCTTTTTTTCTCACTAAAAGGATAAGCCAGTTCCTATTTTTAGGGATGGAAGATTTTCTTGTCTTGTACCCCCTATACTAGACAAGAAAAAAATTCCGCGCATTTTCGCGGAACAAATTTATTCATAGCTCTTCACCACGGTTTTCATCAATAAAACCACGATTCAACCACATAAGTATTTTTGAATTAAACTATGTATACTATTCTGCTAGCTAGCGATTTAACGATCTTGCACCTTTCTCTGCGTTTGACTTTTCCACATCCCTTTCTATAGTGTCAATGCTTGTTTACTTTGAGTAAGTAATAGAGTGTTCTCCCTTGTTAGTAGCTAACGAAAAGAAAGACATTATCTCCCTTCGACCAAAGTCAAATAAGTTTTACAGGTATTTATCGCTGCTGTAGTAGCATGTATAATGTATTCATAAAATACATTGTATTTTATTATGAAATACAATTAAAATACTGCCAATACACGGATGTATATCGATAAATCGACAATTTACTTCATCAACGGAAAACAATTTTGCGGGAAAACGCTCAATGAAATGTAAACAAAACAAAGGTGTTTAGTGAGAAATAAAATCAAACACTGGATAACGTACAAGATAGGGAAGACACTGGATAACGTACAGGATAGGGAAGCCTCGTAAGAGAACGATTGAAATCTTACCCTCGGGTGTCGGATATTTCCCTATCTTGTACTCCCCCGGTGTTAGATTCTATATTTCTTTCTTTTAGTTTACATTCAAGCGTATCAATTCGATCAACAAGTGAATGAACTAAAACGATTAAATCAATAGTATTTACAAAACCGTTAACACCCTCCTGAACCCCATTAACAGACTGTGTATATGATTTACTTAAAACTTCATGTATCTCAGAAAAATCACCAAACATAAACTGGTTAATAATATGGCAGTCTCTTGCATATTTATAACTACTAGTATTAGCTTTAGTTCTTTTTCTGTTGGTGAGTTTCCAATTTGGACATTTTTCTAATCCACAGATACGACTAGTCAATAAAGTCCAATACCAGGTTAAAGATTGTCTGTTGCATCGGTTAAATCTAATAGAGTTTCTATGTAAGTGTCTTTTGCTTTGTTGTGGAGTTCGCTATCTAACATTTTAATGAAACTCTGATTAGAAATATATGAGAGTTGAGAGTCAGAACTGTGTTAACTATATGTAATGTCGCTATATTTGGAGATCGGGATTTTTGTATGAAGTTATATTTATCTATTGACTGTGGTCGACTGGGTATCTTATTGGACATACCACCAAAACCATTTGTTTCCAAAATCATTTCTATCCTTGGTTCATCAGCAGTCTAAAAGGACCTATCCCTTGATTCAGTCATCATCCTATTTAATCTGTGACCATTTTTGTCGTCGACTAACACATCAGCCTCTCTAGTAAATTAAGCATGATGGTCTAGTACACAATGTATATCATAATCATCTTACTGAATGGTACTTGTTCTTGCCCTGATATAGCTGAACACGTGTTTAATAGGCGCTAAACAGTTATCACTCACTCGTTCACTCATGCACGTTTTTGTATATGGATATGGTCTGAATTCTTTGCCACATGTGGAGTAGGAACTGCTTACCATTCCGGAGCACCTGAGCTTACCCTCCCCTCCCCTGTGTTTTAAATGTACGTGTATTAGTGGGGTCAGTGTTATTCATGTTGTCAAATTACATGTCTTCACGTATTTGGTTCCGTGATGTTATGTACGATACGATTGCTGCGTGAAAACGATGTTTGGTTCGTTTTTAATCTCATTTGTTTTGTCGGGAGGTTATGTTTTATTAATGTTACATGTGCATTTGTATTTTTACGTATACTGGTGTCCAACGCGGCTTCCATTTCAGATTATATTTGTGTCGTTTAACAGTAGCACGACGGGTGAGGAGCAGGAACTGCTAACCCTTCCGGGGCACCTAAGTTCACACCCGGGTTTCAATGGGATTCGTGTTGCTCGTTCTTTAGTTTTCTGTGTAATGTTTTGTAGATTGTTGTTTTTCCTTTAGTTATTTTTCCTTTGACCATTGTGTTGTCTGTCCTTTTTCGGATTACGAATTATGATTACTCCTTTGGTATCTTCAAGCTTTTCCTTGCTCTGCAAGTGACCACAAACGACAATTTACGAGCTAATGGCCATTGAGAGTTTTTGGCAAATCGGAGCTATTGGTAGTTTACGAAAAAGGAGCGAAATACTTTCCCGGATACTTTCTACACACGAAGGAGTCATTAACGCCCAGTAATCGTCCCGCACGTCTAGCGGACGCCCTGTTAGAGGGATGTTACCCACAACGGAGGCACTATATCTTATAGCTATACTCCAATATTGGTTCAGGATTGACTTGGTAATTTACATTATCTTGTATGTTATTAAAACATTTATTTTAGGGTTCGTCGTGGTTGTGATCATATGCACTAAAGTTGTGAGTTCGAGTCCCGCTCATGACGAGGTGTACTCGATACAACATTATGTGGTTACGTTTGTCTTTGATTTGCGATAACCCTATTAAGCATATCTTCCTTGATATATATTCATGAAAAAGTATTCAACCAAAGAAATAATATGACAAAGTTGAAAAGGGTCGTGCCTAAATCCAGAACAAATAAAAAGGGAGGTGCATGCATAGCATGCCATATGACTATTTATTACACAACAAAGACCGAGTCTACCGTCTCGATGGGGTAATGGTTACTGTGCTAGTCTCCGGTGGGGAAGATCGAGACTTCGATCCCCTGTCGGGTCAAGCTAAAGACTATGAAAAATGCGTGAAAACACGGAATATTCAAGATCAAAGACAAAGTCTGCTTGAATCGAAGTCATGATGATGTGTCCGAGTAGAGCAACATGTTTACTTACTTGTTGTGGTTTATGTTTGCTAAAAGTTAAAAATTATTAAATGGAATGTATCATACAGTATTTTAAGGTATCTAAAATAATTCATGTCCACTGGCAGCCATAGGAGGTATGCGGGATGTATTTTCGATCCTGTTTTCATTCCTGACTTGTCACTGGGTTTGCAACAAGAATAATACGATGGGTGCCACACGTGGAGCAGGAACCTCCTACACTTCCAGCGCATCTGAATTCACTCCAGACCTTTAGTGGGGTTCTCGTTGCTCGATCTTTATTTTTCTGAGCAATGTTTTGTAGATCGTTGTTTGTCCTTAAATTTATGGCTTCTGACAACCCCTTTTGGTATCTTTAAACTTTTTTAATTATGAATGATGTCTAACAGTGTAATAGATAGTTAACGTCACTTTCAACATTATTTTATATTTAACTGAAATGCTTTTGGAGAAAAAATAAATGTTTGAGAGAGAGAGAGAGAGAGAGAGAGAGAGAGAGAGAGAGAGAGAGAGAGAGAGCTCTGGGTTTTAGTGACGTTCGTGTTGCTTAGTCTTTAGTGTGCTGTGCATTGATTCTTATATTTTTATTTTTCCTTTTAACATTTTTAGCATTTTTCTTTGGGTCATTGTATTGTCTGCCCTTCTTCGTATTACGGCCTCTGGTTACCCCTTTAGTATCTTCAATCTTTTCTTTCAGACACTCGCGAATATAAAAAAAACTGTAGTGGATACTCAATTCATGTAAATTATTTTATACACATAACACCCCCTGTTTACTCCCGATTTATGTGAGATCCGTGTTGCTCAATCTTTAGTTTTATTTGTGTAGAGTTTTGTAGATCATTGTTTGTTCTGTTATTTTTCTTTTTGGTCATTATATTGTCTGACCTTCATTTATTTACAGCCTCTGATTACCCCTTTGATATCTTCAAACTTTTCCCACATTCTAAAATAAATAATCCAGTTTTTTGCCTTCTTTTTACTTCTAATGCCTAATCAAGGAATTGGGCATAAATAGCAACACCTCTAGTAATACCACATACAATCCAACTTCGTTCGACAAAGATGAAATCCTAGCTAACCACAGATCATTCATGACCTCTTTAAGCATTCCCTCTGGTAAAGAGTCTGAGGATTTACCCTATTTATATTGGATACCTAAACTCCATAAGACACCATACAAAGAAAGGTACATAGCGGGATCATCAACTTGTTCGACGAAAGAATTGTCCATTCACCTGACAAAGATTCTGTCTGCTGTAAAAGAGGGCCAACAGAAATATTGTGAAACTGTTTACTCGCGTAGTGGTATAAATCACATGTGGATTTTGAAAAAACTCTAAAGATCTTTTGAATAACCTTAGATCAAGATCTTTCTCTCAGGTTTCCTCCATCAAAACTTTTGATTTTTCAACTCTATATACCATCCTACCGCATGACAAATTAAAAACCCGATTAAAAGAAACAATTCACAAAGCTTTCAGTCATAGAAACTATGGCTCAAAATTTGTTGTCTTAGGCTACAATTCCACATATTTTTCAAACAAAATTCTAAAAGGTAAAACATGCTACTCCGAGGAACAAGTGATCGGTATGCTGGAGTTCCTCATCGATAACATATTTGTCTCCTTTGGAGGGACACTGTTTCAGCAGGTCGTCGGAATACCAATGGGTACGAATTGTGCCCCTCTTCTAGCCGATTTATTTTTATACTCATATGAGTCGGAGTTTCTTCAAAAGCTTGCAAAATATAAGAAGATTCACGAGGCTAGAGCCTTTAATTTGACATACAGGTATATTGATGACGTTTTATCTATCAATATTTCTAGATTTGCAGAATTTCTTCCATTGATATATCCTCCAGAGCTGGAAGTTAAAGAGACCACCGATACAGCTTCGTCCGCATCATTTTTGGACTTATACGTCGCATTTGACGACAGTGGTCAACTCAGTACTAAAATTTATGATAAACGGGACGACTTCAATTTTAAAATCATAAATTTTCCAAATATGTGCAGCAATATACCAGCTTCTCCTGCATATGGTGTTTACATCTCGCAATTGATTCGCTATGCAAGGACCAGCAGCAATTATTCTGATTTCCTGAAACGTCATCTTCATCTGAGAAACAGGTTAATGGACCAGGGCTATAAAAAGATTCGCCTTATTCGATCTCATAAAAAAGTTTATATTCGGATAGCAAGATCTTGTCGAAATAAATTCCGTCTCTGCAGAGGCGATAATAAACGATGCATTTTCACATTGTGAAAATGTATAAAGATAAGGAAGTCAACACAAATGTCAAAAATATTGTTCTATCAATGTGTGACGTAAAATTGTTTTACTTTACTGAATTTGGTACTCCTTTGACAACTATTTTCCCTATTTTGTTTCAGTATTGTTATAAATACTGATATAGTGACAGCCGGAACCTTTGAGCCGTTATGAAAGCGGGAGGTTTGGCACTTTAAAATCTTATTCTTCCCACCATTTCTTTAGAAAGGCCTGTACCAAGTCAGGGTCATTACGGTTTTCACAGTTTTCCGGTTGTTGACTGATTTTGTCTGTTTATATACTTTTGAGTTTTGACTTTCCCTTTGTAAAATTGTTCGGAGTTCGGTAATTTTGTTATTACCCTTATTTCTTAGACAGATTTGCAAATCCATATTCCGATAATTTTTCCTTCTGGAAAAAATACTCCAAACATGTCACACGCTAATGGTCACAAAAACCGACCAAAAGAGCTACGGCTCCGCAGCTACCTTCTACCATATATATATTCATATATATATAAATATCCCGAGCCCCCGTATCAATACTTACATTAATTAAACCATGTGTTTCATTTACAACAAAAAACACAATGGAGATTAATTTAATTTATTTATAACATATATCCAATAAATTCCGACCTTCTGTCTCCATAGATAGTCTCAGCAGCAATACCCGCCCAATGTCGGAGCAAAACAACGTTCCCTTTATTTAGATTAACAATAACATTGATTGATCCAGTGGACTCATGATCCGGATATGCCGCTCCCCTTCCAATATACTGGCCATTTCTCATCATTTGTAGATGTGTACTTCTCCTATGTTTAAGAAAGAAGGTCGTAAATTAGTACGTTCAGTCACGTGGTGCTGTAAAGTGACACGTATGTTTATTATACGCATGTCCATTATTTGTTACAACTTCATCGAAGATGACGGTTTGAGTTGTACCAAGTTCTACATCACATCGGGTAATCTGAATTAAGAGAAGACATCTTAATAACAACAGACATCTGAATTAACAGGAGACATCTTAATAACAACAGACATCTGAATTAACAGGAGACATCTTGATAACAACAGACATCTGAATTAACAGGAGACATCTTAATTGTAACAGACATCTGAATTAACAAGAGACATCTTGATAACAACAGACATCTGAATTAACAGGAGACATCTTAATTACAACAGACATCCTAATTAACATCAGATTTCTTGATAACAATAGACATTTGAATTAACAGGAAACATTTTGATAACAGCAGACATCCGAATTAACAGCAGACATCTTAATAACAATAGACATCTGAATTAACAGGAGACATCTTAATTACAGGCGGACATCTGCTTCTGAATTAACAGGAGACATCTTGATAACAACAGACATCTGAATCTGAATTAACAGGATAATTCTGAATTAACAATCTGTCTGTACAAGGCATGTTTCACTACTAGGGTAAAATATTATGATTTCAAGTCACATAAAGTATGATCCTTGCATTCAAGCTATAAATACTGCATCGTTATCAGTAAATTATTATGCTGTCACAAAAAAACATCCAGAAAAATGAGAATCTCTACTGATATTGCATAATGAAACATAAAGTCGAAGTGCACGTGCATACATGTACATGTAGCTAATAAACGTTAGAGAATACCGAAAGAACAATCAACAATGGACAATCCAGAGAAACTGGCAACATAAGGTACACAAGACGAAGACAAACAAAGCAAAAACACAATATATGTTGGACACCACTATACACAAACAAACACAAATAACGTAAATAAGACATGAGCCCTCCTACAAACAACTGGAGGTAAAGACGAACCGAACAACGTTTTTATGCCCTAAAACGAAATTTGAAGAATAAGAAGATTTAGAAATAATATGTAATTACGATACTAGTACATATTTTTATCAAATATTTACTCTTTTAGAAACATATTACACCCTGATAGTAATATATTTACTTCCTGTAATACAAGTAAGATCAAATAACAGCATTGATCACGACATATATATGTACATTACATATATTATATCTATTTGGGGTTTTAGATATTTTTTCTTCAAGGTTATCGTTTGTTGTGATTTGTGAGGACGCAGTGATGGGTTTTGTCGTAAATTGGGTGAAGATTAACATATAGTGAGTGATTGTTGTTTAATGCCAATTCAGCAATTTGTCAGCTATATCATGGCGAGAACAAGTTATGAGGTCCTCTTTGTTCTAGACCATCACGCTGAGTTGGATTTTTTTATCGTGCTAGCTCACTGAAGCAACAGTCCGCGAATAGACATGTCGATCCACTCGGACATATTATTCCGATTCCGAGCCAACCAGCCGTTGCTGTTTCTCCTTAATGCTGCGTGCTTAGCGGAGAAACAGCAAATACCAATTTCATAGTCTTTGGTTTGACTCGACCAGGGTTCGAACCCACTATTTACCGCACTCGGGCCGAGCACGATAACCATAACACCACAGATGCGGTTCAGATTAACATGTAAGAAATACATCTATACAAGACTCAAATTAAAATGTTAAGTTAAGGAACAGTGATGTTATTGTTGTTCTGCCTCAGGAACAACAACATTAATAATAGCGCTTTTCCTGTTTTATTCACCGTGAACGTAAATCATGTTATGGTATAATTTCTTATACATTGTATATATATTTATGAACCCTTGTTAACAACAATAATATCAAAATACGTTTTTCATCTCTACAAGCAAAGAGGGGTAATTTAGTGGACAAGTAAAATAAATGAATGCTTCCTTGTTCTTTTTGCATAGAGCCTCGCCTTCATTCTAGCATAATTCTAGCGACCAACTCTGTTGGTCTTTTTTAATTCTAATGTATATTGTGTCCTTCCTAATTCTATCGACTATGGAATTCATCTCATTTCTATAGGGAATATTGAGTCCCTCTTCAATTCTAGCACTTCCGAGTCCCTTCTTAGTTCTAGATACTATGGAATAAACACCATTCTTTTTTGTGGAGTAGTTGGCGATTGTCTCCTGAGGACCCCCACACACACGCACACACAGACACACGTGCGCGCAGATACGACGGAGAATAGCATATGGAGTCTCTCTGCTGGGGAAGACAACCCCTCCGAATCAAATACACACATACCTCGATCTTCGTACATGACTTATCACAGGGTTTGTAACTAGATTAACATGACCGGTGTCACTAGTGGAGCCAGAACTGCTTATCCTTCCAGAGCATCTGAGTTCACCTCCGTTTATTAGTGGGGTTCGTGTTACTCGATCTTTAGTTTTATATGTATCTTTTGTAGATCGTTGTTTGTTCTTTTGTATTTTTTCTTGTGACCATTGTGTTTTCTGTTGTTCTTCGATATGCGGATTCTGGTTACTCCGTTGGTATCTTCAAACTCTTCTTAATGTCCCTTGTAAGAAGAATACAACACTATGTGTTCGCTAAGGACAATTCGCAGCTGAGCAATAGCTTATTAATGGTGGTTTGTGTTGGCTCATTGCAAGGCAAAATATTCCGACCATATTCAGCAACTCCTTATTTTATTTTGGCAACCAACAATTCAATCATATGACCTATGACCTATCACAGTGCTATATTTTTACGTCAATGATGTATTGTTTGTAAGCCTGTCCTCGTCATGAATAAAGCTGAAATACCGCCCACTAGACGTTAAACAACAATCAATCAATCACTCGATCTTCTGATGAATATTTGTAAGTTCGTTGAACAGGAAAAACTCTAAACGTAGAGAACATATACGCTTCCCTTAATATGTGACGGTATCCGGATTAGAGGCAGATGAACTCTTGATCAGCCACAGAAAACGCAGCTGATAAACTTTTAACAGCGCATTTCGCCTTTTCTTAGTGTTGCATCACAAACGTAAGGTAATCGGGTTGTGTCAGAAGTAAAAAGGGCAGGGACAGCGTATTAAGACAGCTGATATAATTGCAATAATGATCATATCAACAAATCCTAGGGGTATTTCTATTATTACCCCCCTATAATTTGATGGGAATATTAGAAAAAGAGAAAAACAATCTCCTATGTCAGCCAGGTAGGGGTAATTACCTAACTTAAAAGTAGTTTTAATATAATTTAACATTCCATAAAAATAGAGAGAAATAACTAACAAAAGAAAATTTAATATTGAAAGAAATACTTACATTCTGTGCCCGAGGGATGAGAACATTATAAATATTTGAATCAAAATATAAAGGATCATAAAATACTGGTCACTAAACAACAATCAATCAAATAAACAAATAACACCGTTTACTATTATTTAGCTATTAATATACTTATGACAACTTCTATGTCACGGGGGTCGTCGTGGCCGTGATCGTATGGTAGTTGGATTTGCAACTACCTATGCAATCAGTGCCTATCACCACTGATCAAATGATGTGAGTTCGAATCTCGATCAGGGCGAGGTGTACAACATTATGTGATCCCGTTTTTCAGTAATTTGCGATAGTTCTGTGGTTTTCTCCACGTCCTCCGGTTTTTTCCACCAATAAAACTGAACGCCACGATATATACAAGTTATAATTATATGTAATATTCATTAATGGGGAAAATGTGGTTGCCCTTTATAGACAGTGATTTGTTCCATAGATGTGCACTTCAATGTAGGTTTGTCTGTACTCGTAAAATACAGGGGCGGATCCAGGATTTTAAGTTAGGGGGGGTGGCACGTAAAAACATTTCGCCGAGCGGAGGGAGGCGCGAAAATATTTGGGGTATTTCGTGTGAAAAATCACGATTTTACGCCATAAAAACTTATTTTTTTCCAATTTTATGGGGGGGGGGGGGGGGGGGGGGCGGCGCCCCCCCCCCTGGATCCGCCGCTGAAATATAATAGTGTAAGAAAAATAAAGCTTACTTAACTCTAAAATATATTTTAAGCTTTTGAAACACGATATTTAGCCGATGTGGTTAGGTTAGGTTAGGTTTATTGTGTTTAACGACACTATCAACAATAGTGATGTAGCTGAAGTCATTCCTCTACTTTGAATATAGACGTAACAAATCAAGAGATCGAATTACACGTGTATGTACGAAGTACCCCCCATCCCCACCCCCACCATCCCCCAACTCCCATTCCAAGTGAGAGTCAAGATAGTGTGTAATAATAGTTATAATAATATCTTTATTATTACAGTGTATCTTGCTTGGGAACCGCACCGGTTGTGTAATGGTTACCGTGCTGGCCTCGAGGGCGGTAGATCGTGGATCTTGAGACCCGATCGGTTCAAACCAAAGACTATGAAATGTATATTTGTTGCTTCTCTGCTAAGCACGCAGTATTAAGGAGAAAGACTGGTTGGGTCGCAACCAGGATAATGTGTCCGAGTGGGGTGATATGTCTATCCGCTTACTGTTGCTTAAGTAAGCGAGCACTATTAAAATCAAACGAAGTGTGTTGGTCTAGTATAAAACGGACCTCATCATCCTCTCATAGAAAATTAACTTGTCCTCGCCATAATATGGCTGAAATATTTGCAGAGTTGTCGTTAAGCAACAATCACAAACTTACTAACTCTTGATTTTATCTAACTAATGTTCCACAAGACCCTCATATATAGATAAAATAATTACAACACACTTTTAAATAACATACAAATATGTACATGATTCACAAATACATGTATATCAATTGTATATCTAGGTTTATAGAACTAATACATGTACGTGTATATAAATAAGCTTTGAAATATAATTATTATTATTAAAAAAAAGTACGTATTTTTTGAAACAATTCTAAAGCTTTGGTCCACAATATGAAATAAAACTATATCTAACAATTTCTGTCCTAGGTTTGGGAGTTTGTAATGAACAAAATGTTCTTTGAATTTGAAAAATAGTATTGTAACAAGAAATGTCAGATGTCTTGTTGATACCGTATCAACAAGACGCTATTACACTTTCAGAATATGTGTATATAAGCAATTATTTCGAATTGATACCCCACTCATCAAATAGTTCATATGGAGGATTATACGACATGTCTGTGGGCTATTGTGTAGTGCACTAGTACTTTCTAAATCAATATAATCGCGTTGGCCTAGTACAAACCATGCAGACAGGCCTCTCATCATCTTATCGAAAGTAACGTGTTCTCGGCATGATATAGCTGTAAAATTGTTCTCTGAGCGTTCGTGAACTCGTTCCTCCATTCAACTGGAAATCAATCACCTCACATAAGATCAAATAACATGTTTAAATGTTAACTCAACGACTTCATATTTTACGTTTTCTACATGACCTTCACCTGAATTCACACCCAAACTCGTGACCCGAACCATGATCAATGGTGTGTAGAATAAACAAAAACTTACCATGCAAATTTCTTCCCCCACATTCTCGATCTCTTCCATGATGTTGAAATGTACACGGACGTCAATCATCTGTATCACCGTATCCATATGAATAAATAAACAGGTAAATAGAATAAATCATTAATAAAGTCTTCCATGTATGTTGTAAATCGATTGAATTTTAAACTCGATACTTTCAATTTAAATTAAAAAAATGTAAACATTTAAATGCCAGCCAGGTGAGAACACATGTGAAACTATTTAGGAATTGTCTGAATATTCTTTGGTGATAACAATTGCTGGAGAAATGTGAGTGATTGTTGTTTAACGCCAACTCGGTCAAGTTTTTAGCTATGGCGAGAACAAGTTAATTTTCAATGATGATGAGTTACACTTTGTACTAGACCAATTCGCTGAATTGGATTGTTATAGTGGTAGCTCCCTGAAACAACAGTCCGCGGATAGACATGTCGCTCCACTCGGGACACATTATTCTGATTCTGAGCCAACCAGCATTTGCTTTTTCTCCTTAATGCTGCGTGCTTAGTGGAGAAGCAACAAATTCCAATTTTATAGTCATTGGTTTAACCCGACCTGGGCTCGAACCCACGATCTACCTCACTCGAGGTGAGCACGCTAACCATTACGCCACTGATACGGTTGCTGGAGAAATGTTTGTGTGTGGTACTTATTAACACCAAGTGAGACGTTGTACAGCTCTATATGACAGACATGGTCAAGAGAACGTCTGTCTTCAGAACGATTCTGATTACATAAATCTTTAGCATTTTAGTGTCAAGAAGTTGACCTTTGACCAAATGCAACGTGTTTAAAATCCGACAGAAATCACAATGTTCTCGTGTATATAGACATTTAGGTAGGTTACGTTTAGGTTTATGGTGTTTAACGCCACTTCCAACTCTATTTCAGTTATATCGTGGCGGTCAGTTTTATTGGTGTAATCACTGGCAAGCTTTATCGCATACTGTTATATTGAGTGCACCTCGCCATGAGGGGAAACCGAACACACCACTTTAGTGGGGATAGTCACTAATTACACATGTAGTTGTAAATCCAACTATCATACCATCATGACCGCGGCAGCCCCCGTTAGAATTTAAAGTTGTAGTTTGTTTGTATGAATGTAGTTTAATACAATGTTTGTACATGTCGATAGATGAATATCTGGTAAGACCGACAAGAGTCGTTTAATTCCAAAATGAGCAATTATCAGCTATATCATGGCGGATAACGTTACCTTCGATGAGATCATGATGATGATTATGATGACCACTTTGTACTAGACAAGCACACTTATTTGGATTTGCATAGTGTTATGTCACTGAAACAACTGTTCTTAGATAAATAGGTCACTCACTCGGACACATTATCCCGATTCCGAGAACAACCATCTTTGTTTTTACTCCTCATTTCTTCGTGCTTAGTGGGGAAACAAGAAACATCAATTTTACTGTCTTTTGTTAAACACGAACTCACGATCGACCGCACACGCATGGGGAGAGTGTCCGGTTATAATACGGAAAGCCTGATCGTGATCCATTGCGGGTATGTGTTTGGAGAGTGTTAGTCACCCTCCACGATAAATACCTCTTCTGCATATTTTGGAGAAAAGTAAGCGCATTGTAGCCGCTACAATCGACAAGTTTTTCGTCCCTACCCAACTCTCCATACTTATTCAGTGGTCGTCGAATATCTTTGCCCCATCCCTTCCCTCATCTTTTTCATCCCTACCAAACTCTCCATACTTATTCAGTGGTCGTCGAATATCGTTGCCCCAACCCTTCCCTCATTTTTTTTAGTATAATGTAGTTTTAATATATTATTGAACTTAATCAAAATTGGGGGCAGTCGTAGTCGTGATCGTATGGTAGTTGGATATACAATGACTGCCTATCACCACTGATGCTGTGAGTTCGATTCTCGATCAGAGCAAGGTGTACAGCATTATGTGATGAAGTTTGTCGGTGATTTGCGACAGGTCTGTGGTTTTCTCCGTGTCCTCCGGTTTCCCCCCACTAATAAAATTGACCGCCACGATATTATGCAGTTATTTAATGGGAGTGCAGGCAATAGATCAAAATATTTTCTCCGAGGTATTGGGAATGACCAAAGTGTTCTATTTCCCGAGGTCAACGACCGAGGGCAATAGAACACTTTGGTCTTTCCCAATACCGAGGGGGAAATTGTTTGATGTATTGTCTGCACTCCCATTAAATAACTGTTTTATTACCTAATTATAATTGTTTTAGACAGATTAAAAATAACTACTGTTTTCAATATTTAAATATTGTTTTACAATTTTAACAAATAATACAAATTATCTTTTTCATAATAAACATGAAGATTCTTAATTTTTTTAAATCTGTGCTTGTTTTTAGAATGCGCGAGGGACATAATAATATATGTCTTTGGTTGATAGACTGTGCTAGGGTTATATATGTCCCTTTGGAAAGAAATATTACGTTTATTTTCTTTAAGAATAAGTTACGCAAATACGTTATAATTAGATTGCACAATTTGAAGTTAGATACAGTTATTGCACATACAAAATGTATATTATAGAACCTCTTCAGAATTAAAAAGAAATACGTCACATTGCTGTTAAAATGACGTCACTCTGCTGAAAGAACCATAACGTCAGGAATTGTACCGCACACAAAGTTATGATTATACACGAAACGTCACAGTCAAAGGGTTAAATCGTTTTAGATTACGACGCGTTCATACGGTGTAATCCGGTGTCGACTAGACAAGATTTCGGATTTGTAATAAATATTCATGAGATTGTTTTGACCAATCACAGTAAAGGGCAAAGGTAGCCAGGCAATAGAACACCAGACAATAGATCACCAGGCAATAGAACACTTGAAAGCAAAAAAAAAAAAAAAAGTTGAAAATAAAACATATTTTATAAAACATGTAAAACTTTACAATTAGGTAATACAACTATTTAAGCAAAATCAGCAATTGGATTTTTATGTGCAAAATAGTAATTTTATCTGCATTAAATTTTATATAGAAAATATATACTGAGGTATAATAATATACAGTTATTTAATGGATGTGGATGCAATAGACCAAACTGTTTGTCCTTCGGTGCTGGGAATGACAGAGTGTTCTATTGCATGAGGCCAATTGGTCATTCCCAGCACCGAAGGACAAATAGTTTGGTCTATTGCATCCATACCCATTACATAGCTGTTTTATTTCCTAATTAAACAGAAGCAAGGCAGCGGACATGACTTAAATATATTCATGCATATATTGTAGAAAAACTGATGCAAATGATTTATTTGTTGAATTAGATAACAATAAACAAGTGGAATACAGAGTAAAAAGTCCTTAGATTTTTCTATTACATGCTTTTCAATATTATTATTTAAATAATAAATTTTCAAATTTTATGAAAACTGAAATTTTTGAAATTTTTAATTTTTTTGAAATTTTTGAAATTTTGAAATTTTGAAATTGTTTTAAATTTTGAATTTTTTTCGAAATTTTGAACTTTAATTTTTTTTTTTTTTAATTTTAGAGTTTTTGAAGTTTTGAAATTTGTTGTCCAATGAAAAAAACGGTTCAAAGGTCAGTTTAATAGTCTGTCGTGCAATAGTCTGTGGAAGACTATTGACGCGTCAATAGATCACAGGGGAGCAAAAAACGCAAAAAGATCTTAAAATATGTAGTTACTTAATAAACAAGAAAAAATTTACAATTAGGTAATAAAGCTGAAAAATTGTTGAAGGTGGCGTTAAACATCATCAAACAAACAATTTATCAAAACTGTCCTTGTCCTGAATATAGCTGAAATACTGCTTGGTGGACGCTACGGAATAATGAATCATCAGGTGTAGCACAGAAATCTTTCACTGCGTCGACAATGCTAATACGTTTTTTATCCTATCTATTGTATTTTGACATAAAAAAACGGCGTTCGTTTACATACACGTGACGACGGATGTCATACATGACACAGTACCCATTCAAGGTATCTGGTCTAGCTCTCAATTAGTTTCTCTTGATATTTTTTCTGTATTATTCCGTCCAATTGATTGATTGTTGTTTAACGTCAAATGTTTCAGCTGTATTCATAATAAGACATTGTATACTCCTTGTGTTTTCTGTCTGCATAAATCGTTTATTCTCACAAATGTTCCCACTAAAGTTGTGAGTTCGAACCCTGTTCATGGTGAGGTGTACTCGATACAACATTATGTGATAAAGTTTGTCAGTAACTTGCGACAGGTCGGTGGTTTTCCTCGGGTCCTCCGGTTTCCTCCACCAATAAAATACACCGCCACGATATAATTGAAATATTGTTGAAGGTGGCATTAAACACCACAAACCGTAAATGTTACATAAGATTATTATTACATTATATTGTATTGATATGAATATGGTCGGAATTATTTGCCACATGTGGAGCAGGAACTGCTTACCATTCTGGAACACCTGAGTTCGTCCCTGATTTCTTTTAAATATATTAATTGAGTTCGTGTGGTTCACTTTGTCAAATCACATGTCTTCACGTTTTTTGGTTCCATGTTGTGATGTACACTACGATTTCAGCATAAACACGATGTTCGGGTCATCTTTACTCCGATTTGTTTGTCGGTAGTTTATTTTTTCAGTACCCCGACGAGTGTCACATGTTGAGCAGGAATTGCTAACCCTTCCGGACAGCTAAGTTCACCACCCACCCCTCTCCCCGGATTTTAGTGGGGTTCGTGTTCCTCGATCTTTAATATTGTGTGTAGTGTTTTGTACATCATTGTTTGTCATTTTGTCCTTTTGTTTTAGGCATTGTATTGCCTGTACCTCGATATACGGTCTCTGGTTGCTCCTTTCGTATCTTCCACTCTTTCGTCATTAGATTTATGGTCTCTGATTGGCCCTTTCGTCCTTCGATCTACGGTCTCTGATTGACCATTTCGTCCTTAGATTTACGGTCTCTGATTCCACCTTTCGTCCTTTGATTTACGGTCTCTGATTGCCTCTTTCGTCCTTAGATTTACGGTCTCTGATTGACCCTTTCGTCCTTAGATTTACGGACTCTGATTGCCCCTTTCGTATCTTCAAGCTTTTCCTTGCAAGGGACCACACACGATCATTCCTAACGAGCTATATGCCATTGTGAGCTTTTGGTAATTCGGAGCTATTTGCCATTGGGAGCTTTTGGTAATTCAGAGCTATTGACCTTTGGGAACTGTTACAAGTTTAACGTGTAGGGAGCGTGATACATTCTGTACACGAGGAGTCTTTAACATCCAGTCATCGGCACGCACAGCTAGTGGACGCCTCTCTTAATGGGTGTTACAAGCAACGGAGACACTATGTCTTATATTTATACTTCTATATTCGTTCGGAATTGACTTACATTATCTTGTATGTTATTAAAAGATTTATATAGGGGTCGTCGTGGTCGTGATCGTATGCAATCAGTGCCTATCACCACTAAAGTTGTGAGTTCGAATCCCGCTCATGACGAAGTGTACACGATACAATATTAGGTGATAAAGTTTGTTCTTGATTTACGACAGATTGCTGGTTTTCTCCGGGTATTCATGTTTCCTCTACCAATGAAACTGACAGCAACGATATAACTGAGAAATTGCTTAAAGTGGCGTAAAATACCATAACCCTATTAAGCATATTTAGCTAGATCCCTCCAATCTTCATTTATATATATATTCATGAAAAAAAGAAATCAACCAAAGAAATAATATGACAAAGTTGAAAAGGGTCTTGCCTAAATCCAGAAATATAAAAAGGGAGATGCATATATATACATTGTAGCAAGCCATGTGACTTTTTATTACACAACACAGATTGAGTCTACTGCCTCGATGGCGTAATGGTTACTGTGCTAGTCCCTAGTGCGGAGGATTGAGAATTCGATCCCCAGTCGGGTCAAGCTAAAGACTATCAAATTGCGTAAAAACACCCAATATTCAAGATCAAAAACAAAGTCTGCTTGACTCGAAGTCATGATAATGTGTCCGAGTGGAGTAACATGTCTACCTACTGGTTGTTGTTTATGTTTGCAAACAGTTTAAAATTCAGCACAACGCATTGGTCTAGTACAAAATAGATATCATCACTTCGCCATTTAATAACTTGTTCTCTCCATGATATAGCTGAATAGGGGCCGTCGTGGTCGTGGGATGTAATCAATGCCTATCACCACTAGGGTATGAGGTGTACTCGATACAACATTATGTGATAAAGATTGTCAGTGATTTGCGACAGGTCGGTTGTTTTCTCCGGGTACTCCTGTTTCCTCCACCAATAAAACCTGAAACCTCCTACGATATAACTGAAATATTGTTGAAAGTGGCGTTAAACACAATAAACCAAACCTGAAGCTGAATAATTGCTCACTTGTCGTTAAACCGCCATTTTAACATGCACTTTCTATAAATATTATATCTTATATGAAAGTATCTAAAATGGATAAATTAAACCATGTCGACTATATGAGGTATGCGGGATACATCTTCGATCCTGTTTTCATTCAAGACTTATCACTGGGTTTGTAGCAAGAGTAACACGACGGGTGCCATATGTGGAGCAGGAAATGCTTACCCTTCCGGAACATCCGAGATCACCTCCGGTCTTTAGAGGGGTTTATGTATATCTAATTTTCTGTATAATGTTTTGTAGATCGTTGTTTGTCTTTTTGTTCTTTTTCTTTTGGCCGTTGTATTGTCTGTCCTTTTTCTGCTTCTAATTACCCCTTTGGCTACCTTAACTTTTGTTATTGTGTATGATGTATAATAATGTATGATAATGTATGATAATGGATATATAACGTCACTTTCAACATTATTTTATATTAACTGAAACGAAAGCTTGAAGATACCAAAGAGGAAATTAAAAGCCGTAATTCGGATACATAATACAATGGCCAAAAGAAAAAGGAGCATTAATGAAATACAAAACACTACACAGAAAATGTCATAGCACACCAATTATTATAATTCAAAACATACACGTGTGTCGACACACCTTCCAGGATTTCTGGATTTTTAATGAGTACATTGTAATCGAAAAGAAAATGGAAATTGAACTGGTTTCCGACCATGTGGTGAAACAGATTGCCAACAATGATAATGTATATTTGTGAGAGAAAAAAATTCATGCATTTAGAGTACATATAATCTGATAGAGTACATACAATCTAGGTCCCTCTCCTCTTACAATAGTATTAAAACATTTGACTTCTCTACCCTCTACACAACTATTCCTCACTCTTAAGCTGAAGGACAAATTAAGGGAGTTGGTCCAACTGTGTTTCATGAAGAAGACTGGCCAACGTAGAAACAAATACCTTGTGCTAGGAATGGACAGATCTTATTTTGTAAACAAAACACTCTGATTCTACCAAAAAGTTCTCTGAAACTGATATCATCAACATGCTGGAGTTTTTGATTGACAACATATTTATTATCTTTGGTGGACGTGTTTTTCAACAGAAAGTCGGCATACCTATCGGTACAAACTGTGCTCCTCTTTTCGCCGACTTGTTCCTTTATTCGTATGAGGTAGACTTCATACAGGGACTCCTTAAAACGAAAAGAAACTAGCCCGATCCTCTAATTTCACGTTCCGCTATATAAATGATGTCTTTTCACTAAATAATTCTAGGTTTTGTGATTTCGTTGATCGCATCTATCCCATTGAGCTTGAAATAAGGGATATCACAGATACGTCGGCTTCATACCTTGACCTACACCTCGAAACTGACAGTGAGGGGCGGTTAAGAACGAAACTTTACGACAAAAGAGATGATTTCAATTTTCCCATTGTGAACTTTCCATTCATATGTAGCAAAAATCCAGCAGCACCTGCATATGGAGTATATATCTCTCAGTTGATACGATATTCCAGAGCTTGTGGTTCCTATCATGATTTCCTTGATAGAGGGTTGCTGCTAACAAGGAAGCTACAGAACCAAGGGTTCCTCTTAGTTAAGTTGACGTCATCACTTCGAAAATTTGCGTTCGCTACCACGACTTAGTTGACCGTTATGGAATATCTGTGTCACAAATGACCACGGATATGTTCCACTTGTCGTAAACACTTCCCGGTCCTTTTCTCGTTCATGACTTATCATCGGGTTTGTAACCAAATTAACATGACGGGTGTCACTAATGGAGCAGGAACTGCTTACCCTTCCGGAGCACCTGAGTTCACCCCCAGTTTATAGTGGAGTACGTGCTACTTTATCTTTAGTTTTATATGTATGTTTTGTTGATCGTTGTTTGTCCCTTTGTAACTTTTCTTTTGGCCATTGTGTTGTCTGTTCTTCTTCGATATACGGATTCTGACTGCCCCTTTGATATCTTCAAACTCTTCCTTTTAGGAGGTAGTAACGATGGGGAAAGAGAAAATAAACCTCGGACATCTCTTCCATAGCTTCCAGTCGGAAGGGATCAATGTTAACCTACACGACGGGTGCCACTAGTGGAGCAGGAACTTGTTACCCTTTCGGAGTTCACCACAGGTTTTAAATGGGGTTCGTGTTACTCGATCTTTTGTTTTATGTGTATGTTTTGTGGATCGTTGTTCTTCATTTTGTCCTTTTTCTTTCGGCCATTGCATTGTCAGTTCTTCTTCGATGTACGGATTCTGATTACCCTTTGGTATCTTCAAACTCTTCTTATTACATTATGTCTTGTTGCATTAGTTGTCATATAAATAGATATGTTTATAGATGTGGTTTGTATGTGTTTATTTTTGTCCTGTTCATCATATTTACATATTATTGTCAGAAGAAACTGTTACATTGACTTCCAGCATCTGCTTCTTTTGATATTGTGATCATTTTGATCATTGTGATCACGTGGTGTTCCGTTATCTATTCTTTTGGCCATTGTGTTGTCTGTTCTTCTTCGATTTACAGAATCTGATTACCCCTTTGGTATCTTCAATTTTACTCGCGGATAGCTCCCGCTTTTGCAACATTTCCCCCCAAGATCATTTAATAGCATTATATTGGAATCTGCGACGGTTTACTAACCAACTGTAGTTATTTCATTTATATTATAGCAAACTGTAGTGGATACTAAATTCATGCAATTTTTTTAATACACAAATAACACCCGAGTTCATTACCGGTTTATATAGTATCCGTGTTGCCCAATCTTTAGTTTTTTTGTATAGTGTTTTGTAGATCATTGTTTGTTCTCTCATTTTTCTTTTCTGTCATTATATTGTCTGACCTTCATTTATTTACAGCCTCTGAATACCCCTTTGATATCTTCAAACTTTTATCACATTCTACAATAAATGATCCAGGTTTTCGCCAGATTTAGACAGATTTGTAAATCCATATTCTGATCAATTTCCCCCTGGAAACAATACTTCAAAAATGTCACTCGCTATTATATGGTCACAATAAGAGTGACGGTTCCACAGCTACCTACTACCATATATATATTTATATAATTATCCCAAACCCGCGGATCAATATTAACATTAAGCTAAGCCTATTTTGTATTCACAACAAAAACACAATGGAGATTAATTCAATTTATTTATAACAGATATCCAACAAATTCCGACCTTCTGTCTCCGCATATGGTCTCAGCAGGCATTCCCACCCTATGTCGTAGCAAAACAACGTCACCTTTTCTAAGATTAACAATAGCATGGATTGAGCCAGAGGACCCATGATCAGGATATGCCTGTCCCCTTCCAATATCCTGTTCATTTTTCATCATTTGCAGATGTACTCTTCCGCCATTATTAAGAAAGGAGGTCGCAAAGTAGTACGCCCCGTCACGTGGTGCTGTAAAGTGACCCGTATGTTTATTATACGCATGTCCGTTATTTGATACAACTTCATCGAATATGACTGTTTGGGTTGTACCAAGTGCAACATGGTTCGACAATCTGGCATAAAACGATACTCTTCTTTTCTGAGAATATCCTATTATAAAATTTAAAGAAAACATTATTTTCTAAACATGCTATTGCCGTTATGTAAGTTTCAGAATGTTTGTTCTGTACTTATTGTAAATATTATCAAGGCCGCTCTTAGGAGGTGCGGAGGACAATTCAGTGCTGTTCTGTGTAAAACATGCAGTGGTTTTATACTTGAACAACTGAGAATAGGCGCGGGGACAAATTGGTTTACGATCGGTCCTGCATATGATATAATAAAGCATTTGTATATCCAAAGTAATTGAGAATATGTATATTTAGGTCAGGGGCGTGGCTAACGCTTACGCAAAAATGTACGTGGATACACATCATTTGAACAGAAACAAAAATGAAAAATCGTGTGTAAGTTCATCACCATATGCCGTAGCAAAATAACGTCACCTTTTTCAAGATTTACAATAGCATTGCTTGATCCAGTGGACTGAACGTCAGGATATGACACTCCGATTCCACCATCCTTGACATTTTTCATCATTTGCAGATGTACTCTTCCACTATCATTAAGAAAGGAGGTGGCAAAGTAGTACGTCCCGTCATGTGGTGCTGTAAAGTGACCGTATGTTTATTATACGCATGTCCGTTATGTGTTACAACTTCATGGAAGATAACAGTTTGAGCTGTACCAAGTGCAACATGTTTCATCAATCTGGCATAAAACGATACTCTTCTTTTCTGAGAATATCCTAGGATAAAATAGAAACAAAACATTATTCTCTAGACATGTTATAGACGTGTATGTTTCAGAATATTTGTTTTGTACATATATAGGTAAATATTATCATGGCCGGTCTTATGAGACGCGGGCCTCAATTAAGTGCTGTTCTCTGTAGAACCTGCAGTGCGTTGGTTTTTTTTACTTGCCGAGAGTAGGCGCGGGGGACCAATTTGTTTAAGACCGGTTCTGCATATGATATAATAAAACATTTGTGTATCCTAAGTAAATAAGAATATGTATATTCAGAGGCGCACAAATGCACGTGGATACACATCATTTGAACAGAGACAAAAAAGGGAAATCACTTAAGTTCATCACTGTAACTGGATGACAGGTGATAGAACACACAGAAAAACAAATTGTTGTTAAAGATGACTTTTGATGCAAAGAGAGCACAATCTGATTAGTATCAAATCTCTCACGTGATCCTCCTTACTGACATACCCGCCCCCCCCCCCCAAAAAAAAACAAATAAAAACAAACAAAAAAACAACCTAATATTACAAATCTGTAGTTTTGAGAACACTGAAAATATTTGCAATAACACAGGATACATTTTAATTTCCACTAGATATTTTATCATTTAACAGTCGAAATCTGTAATTAAATTAGAGAAATCAAATTTAAATTGTTGAGATCTTTAATTCATTTAGCACAACCGCAAGTGATAAAGTCTACCAGTTGCTTGCCCATGGTCGGTGGCTCTCTCCGGGTACTCCACCACTAAAACTTGTTGCCATCATATAGCTGGAATATTGCTGAAAGTGGCGTTAAAACACCAAAAATCAATCAAAATAATTAATTCATTTAATAATGTAATACAATTTTAAAAAGAGATGTCTATTTTAAAGGTTAGTCTATTTCAATAAGAGATATTTCTAATTGACTGGTTGGAAACTTCATTAACTCAATTAGAGAGCTTTCTAAATGCCAGTAATAATTCTAAGAGATCTCTCTAAATATGTTAAGTAATATTAAAACGACATTCCATAAAAAAACAGTTTGCAAAATAATTCGGATAAAACTGATTATGAAGTATTACATTACCGGGTATTCCAGCAAGTTTGTCTTCCAGGTTCTTCAGAGCGGATATCACATCAGTTGTAACAGCTTTTGCTTCATCTGGAAAAATAAGAAGAATGTTGTTATACTTTTAGAGTACAAGGTCATTATAGAATTATGGAACTACTCGGACTGCGTGGTATTATTATTCGTTTTATTAACGCGAAGAATTAAATGCCTTCGATGAAAAATTATATATTCAACTTGATGCGAAATGATTGTGAGAATAGTTGCGTGTAGTATTCTGTTCAGATTGTTTAAATTGGTCTTTCCACGTCGTCTGTAACCGTCGGGTTGTCTTAATTGGTCTTTCCACATCATCGGTTACCGTCGGATTGTTTACATTGGTCTTTCCACATTGTTGGCTACCGTCGGACTGTTTAAATTGGTTTTTCCACCTCATCATTGGCTGTCGTTCCTTCTGATAATGTGCGTTATCAACTCTGGATTATATTGACAATGGTCTTTCCATGTCATCTCTGTATCGAAGCTGAGTCAATTAATATTGAGATAGATATGTCAGTTTTAATACTTACCTAACTGAGTTTTGTATTTGTCACATTGTGTTCCGCTGTAACAGAACCGTGTGATCAGAACAAAGAGAAAGCATTGGAACATTGAATAGCCCATGTTAGAAAATAAGACTTCTACAAACAGTGGAATGTTCTTCGTTGAATGTAATATTTGATACAACGAAATACAATGTAGCTGGATATTGTTTACTCTTTTAAAGGTCAACTCGATATTGAATTTAAAGAGTCTCAACAGATTGTACACGCAAGTACGAATATCGCAGTTGATTTCGCAGAAAAAATGTATTTTATTTCATAAAGATATTTAAGTTTCAAAAATATTCGAATGTCAAACAAAAAACTGAAATAAATATGTGTAATATACACAAATACAGAATGTCAAAATAGAAAAATAAAAAAATAAAATAGTTTGTGAAACGTTTTATAACATTACAGAGCTAAAAACTTCGCTGTGCCTCAGTAGCCTTTGTTCGCTAAAATTTGTTAGGAGAATCGGAAATATCAGTATAATAATCATTAAAGACTTATTGTTGGATCACGGTACGTGATCTTGCTAGTCCGTTGTTCCTTGCAAATTGAATGTTTCTTTTTGGTATGACTTTTCCAAGGCTTCCAAAAGAGATGAATATTGCATTCAGCGGATTCCTCTATTTCTCGACATACTTCGGTTTGGTAATTATAATAAACAGAGTTTTGGGTGTTCGTAAACAGTCTCTTTGTAGCTTTATAGTTACGATAAGATGCATGTTCCATTCCACGGGGCCTACCTTCATTAATCCAAAGTTTATGTTTATCATGAGCTGCTTTATAGATTTCTCTTACTTCAGAAGTCCAGTATGGTTTTTATTTTGTATCGTTTCATATGATGTTATTAGCAGCAAATCTGTTATAGCCGTATTAAATTTTTCTACATCCGACAGGTGACCCGATATGCACAATATCTATATAATCAGTGTTAAAACGTTGCACAATAAAATGCAATCGCAGAACGATTCAGACACAAGAACATAATCAATGGTAGTTTGTAAAGGAGCAAACGCATAATTTTGGGAACGACTGAATTAGAACGTATAAACTGTTTGATGAGTCCTGATTTCCTTTGTGCTACATGATTTGATGATTTTATTTTATTTTTGGTGCTTAACGCCACTTTCAGCAATATCTCAGCTATATCATGGCGACCAGTTTTAGTGGTGGAAGAAGCCGGAGTACCCGGAGAGAGCCACCGACCATGGGCAAGCAACTGGTAGACTTTATCACTTGCGGTTGTGCTATGTGAGATACGGGAAGTGTCATATTGGGCATTAAAGTCTCCCGCAAAAATCACATTTCCTTACTTTGAGTAGAAATTATATAATTCCTCAAGATATTGAACACAATCTTCATTCTCCTTTATTATATATCACTTTATCTCACTGTTTTGCCCAACCCTTCAGATAGAATAATAAATTAAATGCAGACTATTTTCTATTCATTCTGATGGAGTGGAAAGCTAGACAACATAAAAAGAAAATATTATTATTGGCCAGTATGAGGAGGGAGGACAGTCGCATCACATTTTAACAGACTTTGTACAGATATCTCTCAAAACTGGGGACAATTACGGGAGAAGTCTTCCAAAGGTGATGTTAATCCCAGAAATATTTTAACCCAATCCATATGGTTTAATAAAAATTTAAAAATAGATAATACAACTGTTTTTTTATTATAAATGGTGTGACGCAGGAATATTTTTTATAAATGATTTGCTTGATGAGAACAATAGATACCTTAGCTTCAAACAAAAGAAATTTATGGGATAAAAACGACCTTTTTACAGTATATGGGAATTTTACATATGATATCACAATCTAGGAAAGTTAGAATTAAACTTACATGTGAAGATTTTGAAAATTTAAAAACAATAATTCGTGCCAATATTTCTACAGAAAAAATTGTTAAAACACTTTGAACCACCAACAAAACAACAAGAAAGATGGAAAGAGGAATTAATACAGAAATTGTGAACTGGGATCTCATCAGCAAAATTTGTTTCTATTGTACAAATAACAATCAATTTACTGTTTTTTTTCAATACAAAATATTGCATGCAATTTTGAGTACTAATTCCCTCCTGTTTAAATGTAAATTAAAAGAAACCCAGCTGCGTAATTTTTGTAATGAAACAAAAGAACCTAGTTTGCACTTATTCTGGGAATGTGATATTGTCAAATGTCTATGGTTTGAAATGGCAGAAATATTAAAAAACTAGTGTAATGGAGAATATCTATCTTAGCCTAACATATATACTTGAATAAGATGTGTTTGACAACTCCATTAATGTATTCATTGTTTTCATTAAGTATTCCAAAAGGCAGTATATTTCTGAGCATATCAAATACATTAATTCTCAACATGATTCTCGATTTCCAGTACTTAATTTATTTTATTTTATTAATAGTAATTGATGTGTTTGACTTATTATGCTTACAAAGTGGTCAGAGCTGACCTAAAAGGTGGTTCGATTTTACACTAAATATTGGTCCGAGTTGTCCTAGAAAGGTGGTCAGACCAGTTCCTATTTTTAGCGATGTGAGATTTTCTTATCTTGCACTAGTGCAAGACAAAAAAATCACGTGCGTTTTACCGGCAAATGCATGCTGTACAGTTTATGTCATCTGCCCCCCAATTCTCCATGCTTTTCCTTTTTAAATAAACAATTAACCACGATTCTACTACATAAGTATTTTTAAATTCATTTATGTATTATATTCTCCTAGCTAACGTGCACCTTTCACGTGTTGGATTCTTTTTTCAAGCTCTCTTCCAGTCAATGTTTGTTTACTTTGAGTAAATAATAGAGTGCTCTCCCTTGCTAGTAATTAACGTAAAGAAAGAAATTACCTCCCTTTGACCAAATTCAAATATTTTTTTACAGGTATTTATCTCTGTTATAGTAACATTTATAATATATTTATTAAATACATTGTACTTGATGATGAAATACATTTGAAATACTGCCGAGATACGGTTGCATATGGATAAATCGAATATTTACTTCAGCAATGGAAAAATAAATTGCGGGAAAACGCTCGATGGAATGTAAACAAAAACAATTAGGTGCTTAGTGAGAAATAAAATCAAACACCGGAAAAAGTACAAGATAGGGAAATCTCCGACACCCTTGGGTAAAATTACAATCGTTCTCTAACTCGGCAAGCCTCGTAAAGAAAACGATTGAAATCTTACCCTCGGGTGTTGGAGATTTCCCTATCTTGTACTCTCTCCGGTGTTAGATTCTATATGTCTTTAAAAGGTGGTCCGAGTTGTCTTTACAGTGTGGTCAGAGCTGACCTAAATATTGGTTCGAGTTGTCCTTAAAAAGTGGTCCGAGTTATCCATAAGGTGGTCCTAGTTGTCTTAAAAGTGGTCCGAGTTGTCTTCGTCCGAGTGGTCTTTGGTCCGAGTTGTCCTGTTTCCTAATAAATATATTAATCGGCACATGTGAAACCAAAATCCAGTCTGCCTCTTTCTATCAGACCCCTGCAATTAGAGAAAGAATTGTGGAGAAATGGGAAGATATTAAGATAATATTGGTATAAGGGAAGTAACTCAAAATATATACTGTTCTAGACAAATTCTAAATGGATGAACCACAGATATGGACAGGAAAGTGCATCCAAAATGACTACTATTGTATTCTATTGTATATTATATAGTTCAGTTATTGTCGAAAACCACTTTTAAGTTGATGAAGTATTTAATTTCTATTTCGAAAAGTAGATCCTTTAAAAATTATATATTTTCATATTAATTGATTATCTAAATTAACAATGAGATGGCAACACCAGGAAACAATGTGTTTGAATGTACACTGTATGACAATTATTTGTAATGTCAATAGGTAACGGCTATCACTGTCCTGCTAATATATCTGTAATATATTATACGTGTAATGTGAAAGTCGAAAATAAAGCATAAAAAATCATAAAAAAATCTTTATCACCTTTGGATTAAATAGATACCTGATTTAGTAGATTTATGGTCAATATTTCCGATATAAAAACTAGATGTTCTCTTCCTCCGTACTACACCGAAGAATACATTAGAACTTTCATCTGTGGTCAAGGGATCAGACGTACTACGATCTATACACAGCGGTATTTTATAATTTATATTTACTGCATTATTCACCCCCGGTTTTCAGTGGGGTTCGTGTTACTCGATCTTTAGTTTATGTGTATGTTTTGTAGATCGTTGTTTCTCTTTTTGTACTATTTCTTTTGACCATTATGTTCTCTGTTCTTCTTCGATGTTCGGATTCTGATTACCCCTTTGGTATCTTTTTACCATTGTGTTCTCTGTTCTTCTTCGATGTACGGATTCTGATTACCCCTTTGGTATCTTTAAACTCCTCTTATTACATTTTCAGGATTATATTTGTTTCATTAGTTGGCATATCAATATATCTGTTTAACGATGTGGTTGTCATGGATTTATTTTATCCCTGTTCATTGTATATAGAATTGTCAGAAGAAACCGTTACATTGACTTCCAGCATCTACCTATTGGTATTGTTATCATCTTCACGGGGCATATCACGTGGTGTTCCGTTATCTATGGCATGCGGGACTATTTCACGGATGGGTGCTTCTAACGGATCCGGTAAAATGTGTTCACTCATAATAATAGGAATGTTATTTCCCGTACAAGTATTACGACTTAGAGGTTCTGATTCGGTTTTATTTGTTACAGCTGATTTCCTTAAACTACTACCATTTGTTGATTTAGTACAACGTTTCATTCCTTCTTCAAGATGATTAATTTTCCTCTTGTAGCTTTCAAAAGTCAAATTCGTCTATGGACTTTTTATCATCGATGGTATTTTTGTATGAATTTAAATTGGTGACTTTGGGGCTTACTTGGGACATATGTTAAAGTAGTTGATCTTTGAGTTCAGCTATTAACTTATTTAAGTTTAATTTCAACCATTTTCTTTCTTTTACGTTACTTTCAAGCGTATCAATTCGATCAACAAGTGATTGAACTAATACGTTTACGTCAATGCTTGTATTCACACAACTGTTAACATCCTATTGAGCCCAACTAACAGATTGTGTACCTGATTTATTTAAAACTTCATGTATCTCAGAAGAATCACCTAAAATAAACTGGTTAATGACATAGCAGTTCTTACATATCTATAGTTACTAGAGCTAGCCTTTGTTGCTTTTTTGATTGGTGAGTCTTCTTTTTCTTCTGACCATTGTTTTCTCTGTTCTTCGATTTACGGATTCTGATTACTCCTTTTGTATCTTCAAACCCTTTATCACGTTGGGCATTTTTCTAATCATCGGGCACGACTAGTCAATAAAGTCCAATACCAGGTTAAAAGGTTATCTGTGGCATCGGTTAAATCTAATAAAGTTTCTATGTTATAAGTGTCTTTTACTTTGTTATGGAACTCTCTATCTAACATTTCAATGAAACTCTGAAAGTCAGAACTGTGTTCACTATATGTAATGTCGCCATATTAAGAGATCGGGATTTTCGTATGAACGTAATATTTCTCTATCGACTGTGGTCGACTGGGTGTATTATCAGACATACTACCAAAACCATTTGTTTCCAAAATTATTTCTATCCTTGATTCATCAGCAGCCGAAAAAGAAAGACATTCCAATTTACACTAGGGCCACTTATGTCGTCGACTAATACATCAGTCATGTTTTCCTCTCCAACAAACTAAGCATTACGGTCTAGTACAAAATGAATTATCTTATTGAATGGTACCTGTTCCTGTCATGATATAGCGGGGAAATTGCTCATTTGGTGTTAAACAGCAATTACTCACTCATTCACTCATACACATTTTTTGTATATGGATATGGTCGGAATTGTTTGTCACATGTGGAGTATGAACGTCTTACCATTCTGGAGGACCTGAATTTACCCCGTGATTTTAAATGTACATGTATTAGTGGTGTTAGTGTCGTTCGTGTTGTCAAATTACATCTCATCACGTTTTTAGTTCTGTGTTGTGATGTACGCTACGATTTCGCTTAGAAACGATGTTTGGTTCGTTTTTACTCTCAATTGTTTTGTCGAGAGGTCATGTTTTATTAATGTTACATATGTATTTGTATTTTTTTACGTATACTGGTGTCCAACACGGTTTCCTTTTCAGATGATGTTGGTGTCGTTTAACAGTAACACGACGGGTATTACTAGTGGAGCAGTAACTGCTAACCCTCCCGGGAACTTAAGTTCACCCCCGATTTTAGTGGGATTCGTGTTGCTCGTTCTTTATTTTTCTTTTTAATGTTTTGTAGATAGTTGTTTTTCCTTTTGTTGTTTTTGTTTGACCATTGCATTGTCTGTCCTTTCTCGGTTGACGGACTCTGATTACCTCTTTGGTATCTTCAAGCTTTTCCTTGCCTTTCCAGGGACCAAAAGTGACCAAACCTAGCGAGTTATTGCGCATTTCACATTCAGAACTATTGGTATTTAGGAACTGTTGCAAGTCGTCTTTCACATGGAGGGGGCGGGATACTTTCCCGGGTACTTTCTACACACGAGTCATTAATTTCCAGTCATCGTCCTGCAGAGATAGACGACGCCCCTTTTAGAGGGGTGTTTCTCGCAACGGATACACTATGTCTTATATACTCCTATTATCGTTCAGGATTGACTTGGTAATTTGCATTATCTCGTATGTTATTAAATCATTTATTTTAGGAACTGACTTGCGATGCCTATCATTACTAAATGTGTGAGTTCGAATCCCGCCGATGGTGATGTGTACTCGGTACAACATTATGTGATAAAGTTTATTCGTGACCTACGACAGATCGGTGGTTTTCTCTGGGTACTCGTGTTTCCTCCTCTAATCAAAAACTTTATGTGCAATATTTTGTAGATCGTTGTTTGTCCTTTTTTATTTTGGTCATTCTGTTGTCTGTCCTTCAATTTACCGATTACCCCTTGTGTATAATCAAACTTTTCTTTCACAGGTACTCGCGGATAGATCACCCTTTTTCCGATTGTTTGAGATATTAATTATAAATATTGAAGTTTCACTTGCATCAAACCAAGATCAATTAATAACACTTTGAGCATCTGCTATGGTGAACAAACCAGCTGCAGTTAGTTCATTTATTATATAGCAAACTGTAATGGATGCGAAATTCATGTAGATTATTTAATACACAAATAACACCCGAGTTCAGTCCCGGTTTATGTGGATCTGTGTTGCTCAATCTTTATGTTTTTGTGAAGGGTTTTGTAGATCATTGTTTGTTCTGTAATTTTGCTGTTGGTCACTGTATTGACCGACCTTCATTTATTTACAGCTTCTGATTACTTCAAACTGTTTGTGCATTCTAAAATAAATGATCCAGGTATTGGCCTTTTTGGAACCAAATTTACAAATCCATATTCTCCGAGCATTAACAAACAGGAAAAAGCAACCACTGGCATCTTAGCGAAATATGATCAGAAGTCAATGTACATTCAACCACATAACATGGTAGATCAGGTTTCCTTTTCACTGTCGTCCTTCAAACATGCCTCCATATTCTTTTTGCAAAAAGGGGAGTCAATGCAAACCAAGACACAACCTCAATATAAGATTGTCAGTAAATTCCTTCTATTGCAGAAAATACAATTATTGTATAAGACGGTTAGTATTTCTAGACAAAATATCAACACCAAAAAAGGGTATATACGTCTAAAATCCTAAACGAATGGAAGTTGCGTTTCAAGTCAACAATCAGAAGTTTGGCATCTCAAAACATCGTTCCATACAATCAGAGAAACAAATTTGACAAGCAAAATGGTCAAAGAGGTTTACATTGTTTCCCAAATCAAATAAACAGCATGAAGGGGGTTCAAAGCTTATCCATTTTCTATTTTGTTCATGGGGGTCGCAGTGGTCGTGATCGACATATGCAATCAGTGCCTGTCATGGCTAGATATACTCGGTACATTATCTGATAAAGTTTGTCAGACTTGAGACAGGTTAGGGTACTACGGTTTCCTCCACCAATAAAACTGACCGCAATGATATAGCTGAAATATTTTATATATACCAAGTCCCCCATGTCAATACTAACAATAATTAAAGCATATTTTACATTTACAACAAAAGCACAATGCAGATTAATTCAATTTATTTATAGCAGATATCCAACAAATTCCGACCTTTTCTTGCCAAAGATAGTCTCAACAGCAACACCCGCCCAATGTCGGAGCAAAACGACGTCGCCTTTTTTAAGATTAACAATAGCATTGATTGATCCAGTGGACGCATGATCCGGATATGCCAATCCCCTTCCAATTTCCTGGTCATTTTTCATCATTTGCAGATGTGTACTCTTTCCAATATTAACAAAGGAGGTGGCAAAGTAGTACGTCCCGTCACGTGGTGCTGTAAAGTGACCCGTATGTTTATTATACGCATGTCCGTTATTCGTTACAACTTCATCGAAGATAATAGTTTGAGCTGTACCAAGTGCAACATTTTTCGTCAATCTGGCATAAAATGATACTCTTCTTTTCTGAGAATATCCTATGATAAAAAAGAAACAAAGCATTATTTTCTTGACATGTTATATAGACGTGTAAGCTTCAGAATGTTTGTTCTGTACATATACAAGTAAATATTATCGTGTTCGGTCTTAGGAGGTGCGAGACCCAATTCAGTGCTTTTCTCTGTGACACTTTTTATATACTTGAACAGCCGATAGTAGGCTCTGGGAACAAATGGTTTCAGACCGGCCCTGCATATGATATAATAAAGCATTTGTATATGATAAGTAAATGATAATATGTATATCTAAGGGCGTGGCTAATATTAACGCAAATATTTGAGATTTCCAATTGACTGGTTGAAAGCTTCATTAACTCAATCAGAGAGCTTTCTAACTGCAAGTAATAAGTATAAGAGATATCTCTAACTATGTTAAATAATGTTAAAACGACGTTTCATAAAAAAAAACATTTTACAAAATAATTAGGATAAAAAATGATTATGTAGTATTACATTACCAGGTATTCCAGCAAGTTGGTCTTCCAGGTTCTTCAGAGCGGATATCACATCAGTTGTAACAGCTTTTGTTTCATCTTAAAAAATAAGAAGAATGTTGTTTACTTTTAGAGTACATGGTCTATTATGGAATTATGGAAGTGTTCGGATTGCGTGATAGCTTTGTCCATTTTATTAACACGAGCAATTAAATGCATTTGATGTAAAATTATATATTCAAAAAAGCTATGTGCGAATAGTTGCGTTTTGGTGTTCTCTTCGGACTGTTTAAATTGGTTTTTCCGCATCGGCGGTTTCCGTCGGACTATTTAAATTGGTCTTTCCTCATCGTCGATTACCGTCGGGTAGTTTAAATTGGTCTTTCCACATGGTCGGTACCCGTCGTTCCTTCTGATAGTGAGCGTTATCAACTGTGGATTATACCGACGATGGTCTGTCCATATCATCTCTGTATCGAAGCTGAGTCAATTAATATTGAGATAGAAATGTTAGTTTTAATACTTACCTAACTGAGTCAATTAATATTGAGAAAGATATGTTAGTTTTAATACTTACCTAACTGAGTCAATTAATATTGGGATAAATATATGTTTTTATAAAAGTTACCGTGGTATGTTTATAGTAGGATTTAAAAACGTGCTTTTGTTGATGTCAAGCACGTGTATTTGTTTATATATTGTCACATGTGTTGTTTGTATATGGATAAGAGGGGTTAATTCATTGGTATTAAACATGATACGATATAGGTGTATAAGAGAAAGTTCGTTCATGTCTAGCCCGTGCTAGAGCGGGAAAGAGAAATAAGTTTAGGTGGTAAATGTATTGCAGGATTTAAGTCATTCGAGGTTCGCATTCAGTACAGCAAAGTACTGCGGCATGTACAGTTGAAATAGATAGGAAGAATTTCCACAATATGTGGACAACTGATGAAGCTTTGGAAAGCTCAACAAGGCGAGAGTTAAAAGCCATAGAATTAGCACTTTGTTCTTTTCAGCATGTTTTCTCAGGAAAAAGTTTAAATTGGTATACTGATGACCAAAATTGTGGAAAAATTGTTGAGGCAGGCAGTATGAAAGAAAATTTACAAGCTATTGCAATGTCAATTTTATCTATTTGTTTAATAAATGGTATTTCTATTGATATTCAATGGATACCAAGAGAAGGCAATACACAAGCCGATTATTTAAGCAAGATTATAGATTATCAAGATTGGGGTGTTTCTGAATTTTTTTTAGATTTTATGAATGAATTATGGGCATATACACAATTGATCGCTTTGCCAATTCTACCAATGGTAAACTGTCAAGATTCAACTCTTTGTTTTGGAATGTAAATACAGAAGCAGTAGATGCTTTTTCTCAGAATTGGTATGGAGAAAATAATTGGTTGGTGCCATCAATTTACGCAATAATTAGAACAGTTACACATTTAGTAGCATATAAAGCTAAGGGTAATCTTATTATACCTAAATGGACTTTGATTTTTTCAAAGCACTGGTCGTACCATTCATATGTGAAAGATACAATAGAGTTTAAAAATACGACGTGTATTTATGTAAAAGGAACAAACTGTAATTCAATTTTTGGCACTAAGCCTTTAATAGCGCCAGTTGTGGCTGTCTTATTAGACGCAAATTGATCTCTGACATGGCCCTAGTACAATGTTGATTGCATTGTAGCTGGCGCGGTCACGTGGGGACAGGTTCTAATTTATATTCATATATTAGCTGGCATGGTCTGAGTACGATGACAAGGTACTATCATATATTCATATGTTGTAGAGACACGGTCAGTAGATACTAGAAGTCAAGATATTTTTTATCAATTATATATACGATACTTTTATCAGATGTTTATGTTTTATACGTTTTTCAGCAGTTTTTAATGTTGGAATATGGAATTTTGTCGGTGATTCTAAAGATGACGGAGAGATTTCTGCCTTGAAAAGAAAATTGCCTGAGTATTGTCGGGCCTGTCGTGGAGTAAATACGAAGACGGTGTACCAGAATGCCTTCATTACTTTCTGTAAGTGGTCAAAATTGCATAAACTTTCTTCTTTACCAGCATCAGACATTACTGTTTCAATTTATCTAATATATGTGGCTGAAACTGCAAATCAGGCAGTAAAATAGATCAAATAGTTTATGGCATCAGTTGGACGCTTAAGCTTGCTGAGTTGAAGAACCCTTGTCAATTTGATTTAGTTAACTTTGGACGTGAGGGAGCTCACAGGAAGATAGGTCACATGATCACTGAGAAAGAACAAATCACTCCAGATATTTTGAAAAAGATTGTTTGTACATATGGTAATACAAATTGTAATTTGAAAGATTTAAGAATAGCCTCTATGTGTTTAATATGTTATTCTGGTTTTATGCGATTTTAAAAATTAGTAAATTTGAAGAGATCCGATATCACATTTTTTCCTACTTACATTAAATTATTTTTGGCTAAAAGTAAGACTGATATTTACAGGGAAGGGAGAGATGTACTTATCGCCAAAACAGGGTTACCTACATGACCTGTTAACATGTTGAATCGGTACCTCAATTTAGCTAGTATTGAAAACACATCACAAGAATTTATATTCAGTTCTTTATATTTGTCTAAATCTGAAAATGTGTACAAATTACAAAGGTCTCGTCAACTTTCATATACAAAGTCTAGAGAAAATTTATTGTCCGCTCTTGAGGGTAATGGATTAGACAAGAAAACATTTGGACTGCATAATCTTAGGTCGGGCGCCGCCACAGCCACATCAGCTGCAGGTATAGATGATCGTCTATTCAAAAAACATGGACGTTGGAAGAGTGACAAGGCGAAAGGCGGTTATGTTAAGGAATCTATTACGGACAGATTACTTGTTTCCTACTAGCATTTGATCATTTAATTTTAATTGTACAACTAATTTCTTTACATCGAGAGCGTTGCTGTACGCTGTCTGGCGAACTGATCCTATAAACAGGTGTTGAGTTTTATTATATAAATTATTTAAGTTCACGAAATAGGACATAAATGTTTTTATAAAAGTTACCGTCGTATGTTTATAGTAGGATTTAAAACGTGCTTTTGTTTATGTCAAGCACGTGTATTTGTTTATATATTGTCACATGTGTTGTTTGTATATGGTTACGAGGGGTTCATTCATTGGTATTAAACATGATACGATATAGGTGTATAGGTGAAAGTCTGTTCATGTCTAGCCCGTGCTGAGCGGGAAAGAGAAACAAGCTTAGGTGGTAAAGGTATTGCAGGATTTAAGTCATTCGAGATTTGCATTCAGTACAGCAAAGACGTCTTGATTCCCCCACCCTAAATATATGTATAATAATAAAATCACACGCAAACACACACGTGATGAGAATTTTATGTACATTTTTTGTTTTATGTTTTTTGTAATTAACTGTTGTTGAAAGCTTATTTATAGCAATGTATGTTAGATAACGTTTACTTACAGTTGCTTTTCTTTGGTAGATTGGATTTTTGTATGTACTGTATAACCTATGTTACCTGCAGCGGCAAAGACAGACATTTTGATCTTTATTGTAATAAAGTAGAGCTTTGCTGTACGTTGTCTTCACGAAATAGAACATAAGTTAGTTTTAATACTTACCTAACTGAGTCAATTAATACTGAGAAAGATATGTTAGTTTTAATACTTACCTAACTGAGTCAATTAATACTGAGATAGATATGTTAGTTTTAATACTTACCTAGCTGAGCTTTGTATTTGTCACATTGTGTTTCGCTGTAACACAACCCTGCCATCAGAACAAAGAGAAAGCATTGGAACATTGAATAGCCCATGTTAGGAAATAAGTCTTCTACAAACAGTGGAACGTTCTTCGTTGAATGTAATATTTGATACAACGAAATACAATGTAGCTGGATATTGTTTACTGTTTTAAAGGTCAACTCGATATTGATTTTAAAGAGTCTCAACAGATTGTACACGCAAGTACGAAAATCGCAGTTGATTTCGCAGATAAAATGTATTTAATTTCATAAAGTTATTTAAGCTTAAAAAATATCCGAATGTCAAACAAAAAACTGAAATAAATATGAGAAATATACACAATTCAGGATATCAAAATAGAAAAAATATATAGTTTGTGAAACGTTGTATAACACAACAGAGATAAAACTGTATTGGGCCTTACTAAATTTGTTTATGGTCCCCGAATATTTTCCGACAGTAGCCCAGCTGTCTAACGAAATGTTGAATATTTCATGTGCAAAGTCAGTAGTTGGAACCCACGAAATTTTGCTTGGCCACCAAATTTATTATTTTAAGCTGGTAGCTATAGCAAATACGCTAAGTTTTGTCCTTGTAGAACATGCAATTAAAACATGCAAATACAATATTATTGTTACGGATGCTCCATCAATACGACTGACTTTCCCGTCGTAATTGTATATGCGAGTGACTTTCCCGTCGTAAAAGTACATGTTGATGAATTATCATCTGCTCGAATTTAGCAGCATAAATTGTGTGTGGCATTGTCCACAAACGTAAATATAAATTACCGTCTTCCAAATAAAGTAAATTACCGTATTTGTAATGTTAGACATATCAGAATCGAAATAATTCATGGAAGCCAGAATGTGTTTTGAGTTTTAACATGTGAAACGTTGTAATATATATTGCTTAAATATTCTACGTATAGATGATTATGTAAAGAGAGCTTAAACACTGATGGTCAACAATTCCACCAAAATCAACAAAGCGAACAATCAACTCTTCCTTTCACTCACAGCATACTGCCATTAATATATATAAATTGTTTAATTCCTCTTGTACATATATATAAATAACAAGTTGCAGTTATCGATTACAAAATTGGAGTTAAATATACTGAAGAGTTCTTTAAAGAGAAAACAATCCATTAACTAAATTAATTATTCTGTGACAAAAACATACGCGCAATATCACGTAAATATGTGGCACAAATGTTAATAAACGTAATTTCCATCGTCTTTTATATCTGGACAATTTGTCGTTAAATTCTGTACACGACCTAGAAGTATGTACAACTATTCTGCAGTCGATGAAGAATACAAATTGTCAAGATAAACATATGTTCGAATTCCAAATATAACAATTATTGATGTCCAGAATTTATCATGAACTTCTCCCGTTGCTGAACAACTTGAAGCAAAATGTTCAATCATATCCATAAAAGGTGACATACATTTACTACAAATCGTCAAGTCAGATTGTAGCTCACATGTTGCTAATTTTGTTAGTAGCAAAATAGACAAATGGATCTTTTTCGCATGCTTTTATGACAGCCTCAGTATTTTTCATGTCTGCCATTATAGGAATTCCAAGATGTCTGACACTATAGGAATTCCAAGATGTCTGACAATATGGGAATTCTAAGATGAACCTTTGTCTTTGTGCTTTGAATAAGTTCATTTACAAGTTTCAACACAAACGGATATGTACTCATAATTCTCCCACGACGGAAGATACGAATGTCAGTTTTTGGCGCTGCTAAATACTAACTTCCAATTCTGAGAATAGGTAGAACAATTGTTAATTAAAGTTTGTATAGATATAGGACTAAGTGCAAGCACTACACTGTCGTCTGCAAATGCTGGGTTACCACAATTAAAGTCTCTAAGTCTGATACCACAATTTGTCTTTTTTAATTGATTTAACTAGTCATCAATAAAGAGTTTGCATAGAAAGGTCGACAGCACACCGTGTTGTCTGTCGTATGCCACAGTTAACTGGAAACCAAGAAGATGTCGCGCCATTTAAGAATACTGCACTCTTCATGTCAGTATAACATTGATCAATTATTCGCAGTAGCAGTCCCTTAATACCAATGGGTTTCAGTTTATTAACGTGTCTTGCATGCCAAACCGTATCAAAAGCCCGCATAATGTCATGAAAGGCAGCAAATATAGTACTGTGAAGTTCGAAAACAGACAACATGACTTCAGAGAGAATACAAATCGTTGTAATACATTTTTAAGATTCGATGAATCCATGCTGCTGCTTGTTTGGTAATATAACTGAAAATGTTTCAAACCAATATTGAATTCTTGAGAATATAATCTTCTCAAAAAGTTTGGAAAAAGAACATAAAAGTGCAATAGGTCTGTACGATTCATATTTATGCGATGGCGTTGATCCTCCTTTATGCACTGGTATAGCAAGTCCTTTCTTCCATATTGTAGAAATATGACCAACTGTAATGATAACAGTGAACAACTTAGTAATTAATATTAAAAAATTGTTGTTCTGTGTATCTGGGGTGCTCATTTTGGATTTTATCTGCATTCGGTGATTTTTGTAATTTCAAGGATTTAACACCGGTATCAACTTCATTAAATGAAAATGTCTTATTTAGGATATGATTCTCAATTAAATACTACCGTAACCATTCGAATAACGCTCATCGTTGGAATCGGAAATGTCAGGATAATGATCAGAAAAGACTTCGGCTATTCATGTAGGATCACGGAACGTGATGTTGTTAGTAAGTAATTCATTGTAAATTGAATGCTTCTTTTTTTGGTATGACCTTTCCAAAAGAGATGCATATCACATTCAGTAGATTCATCTATTTCCCGACATACTTCGCTTTGGTAATTACAATTAGCGCAGTTTTGGGTGTTCATAAACAGTCTCTTTGCAGCTTTATAGCTACGATAAGATTCATGTTGCATTCCACGGGACCTGCCTTCATTAATCCAAAGCTTACGTTCATCACGAGCTACCTTGTGGGTTTCTCTTACTTCAGATGTCCAGCGTGGCTTTTATGTTGTATTGTTTCATATGATGCTATTAGCCGCAAATATGTTATTACTGTATTCAATTTGTTTATGTCCGACACTGAATCAATGCAGTTGAACTGATCACGCAACGATTTAGTTACAACATCTACTAGTAGTTGATAATTTAATAAATTGTCTATTGTAGCTTTGTTTCCATCCTAACAACAGTAGAATCGGCTTTGTATCGTCCAATTGGCACATTAAACTTGCAATAAACTGACAGGTGATCCGATGCAATATATATATAGTCAGTGCTAAAACCATTGCACAATCAAATGCAATTGCAGAATGATTCACACACTAGTTGACCCCTTAAAAATAGCTCCATGGAAAACATTATTTATTGATCAGTATTATAAATATGGGAAGGATAAAATATGGATGTAAGACCAATATGCAATCTCAAAAGTCGCATCACATTTTAACAGATTTTGGACAAATATCTTTCAAAGCTGGGGAAAATTAAGGGAGTGGTCTTCCGAAAATGATGTAAATCTCACAAATATGTTAACCCATTCCATATGGTTTAATGAAAAGCTAAAATTGATAATGCAACTGTTTTCTTTATTATAAATGGTGTGACGCAAGAATATTTTTTATAAATAATTTACTCGGTGGGAACAATGAATTCCTTTCCTTCAATCGATTTAAAGAACTTTATGGGATATAAACCACCTTTTTATAGTATATAGGAATTTTATTAATATATTCATTGTTCTTATTTAGTATTACATCTACTCTTGTAGATTATCCTGACAAAACCATGTGTATCAGGTGTAAAAAATATATTTAAATGCACAGAGGAACTGAAATTGAATCTGCCTCTTTCTATCAGACCCCTGCAATTAGAGAAAATATTATGAAGAAATGGGAAGATATTAAAATAATATTGGTATAAGGGAAGTAACTCAAAATATATACTGTTCTAGACAAATTCTAAATGGATGAACCACAGATATGGACAGTAGGAAAGTGCATCCAAAATCACTATTATTGTATTATATTGTATATTATATAGTTCAGTTATTGCCGAAAGCAAGTTTTATATTGATGAAGTATTTAATTTCTATTTCGAAAACTAGACCTTTTAAAAATTATATATTTTTATATTAGTTAATTATTTAAATTAACAAAGGTGGTAACACAAGCAAACAATGTATTTGAATGTACACTGTATGAAAATGTTTTTGTAATGACAATCAACAGGTAATGACTGACATTGTCCTGCTAAGTATATCTGCAATATATTGTATGTATAATGTGAAAGTAGAAAATTAAAGACAATTATAAAAAAACTTTATCACTTTTGGATTCAATATTGTGAACGACACCTTATTTAGTAGCTTTCTTGTCAATATTTTCGATATAAAAGCTAGACGTTCTCTTCCTCCGTACCACACCTAAGAATACACCAGGAATGTCATCTGTAGTCAAGGGTTCAGACGAACTACGACCAATACACACCCGTATTTTATGATTTATATTTGCTTCATTATTCACCCCCCCCCCCCCCCAGTTTTTAGTGGGGTTTGTGTTACTCGATCCTTAGTTTTATGTATATGGTGTGTAGGTCACTGTTCCTCTTTTTGTACTTTTTCTTTTGGCTATTGTGTTGTCTGTTCTTCTTCGATGTACAGATTCTGATTACCCCTTTGGTATCTTCATAGTCTTCTTACTTCATTGTCAGGATTCAATCTTGTTTCATTAGTTGTCATATCAATAGATCTGTTGAAAGATGTGGTTTTTATGTGTTTATTTTGTCCTGTTCATTGTATTTACAATTGTTCAGAATAAACCGCTACGTTGACTTTCGACATCTGTTCCTATTGGTATTGTCATCATTTTCATCATTGTGATCACGTGGTGTTCCGTTATCTATGGTATGTGCGACTAAAGCACGGATGAGTGCTTCTAACAGATCCGGTGAAATGCGTTCACTTACAATAATAGAAATGTTATTTCCCGTATAAATATTACGACTTTGAGGTTCTGATTGGGTTTTATTTGTTACCGTTGATTTCCTTTAAATACTACCATTTGTTGATTTAATATAACTTTTTATACCTTCTTCGGGATGAGCACTTTTCATCTTGTAAAACAGGAAGAATGTATGTTGTTTGATTTAAGAATTTCAAATATTCTGCACGAATCCGGGTCGTTTCGCCCCGAATCCCGTTCACCCCGTGAGTCGTTTCGCCCCTATTCCCATTCGCCCCGGGTCGTTTGGATCCGATTCCTTTTCGCCCCGGGTCGTTTCGCCCTCATTTATTAATAGTGTATTAAAAAATGAAATATGGAAAATACCATTGCAAATATTCGTATTTTGGATGTTGTAAGGCTTGTTCATGGGTATTTTATTTAAATTAATTAGTAATCGACAGATCAAAGAATAAAAATAATTACAATTTTCAATCTTTTTATTAATTTCTCTTTATTATTTGTTTGCAGTTTAATTAGTAATAACAAGGATTTATATAGTATATAAATCCTTGGTAATAATTGACCAATAATTATTAAATATTATAATATAACATCATGATGATGTTAACTCCGTTGTTTATCATATATTTTTATTATTTTTATTTTTATGTTATTATTTTTTTGTATACAACTAATAAATAAATAATTACCAAAACATTTTCGAAAAAGACTTCATCTATTAATATATAATAGCGATTAAGTGGGGCGAATCGACTCACTTTCCAGGGGCGAAACGACCCGTGGCGAACAGGTAATCTGGGCGAAACGACCCGGTACCTTCTGCACAAGCTACAAAAGGAATCATAGTCCACTATGCATATTTTAATTGTGATATTTCGTCTATGGACTTCAGTTTATAATCGGTGGTCTTTTTTGTATGAAGCTATATTGGTGACTATGGGACTTATTTCGGATATATGTTGGAGTAGCTGATGTTAGAATTCAGCTATTAACTCATTCGCTTCTTTAATACTATACATAAGTTGAACTTCCATATATTTTGCTTTCTTTTACGTTACTTTCAAGCATATGAATTCGATCAACAAGTGAATGAAATAAAACGTTGAAGTCAATGCTCGTATTTAAAAAAACTGTTAACACCCTCCTGAGCCCCACTAACAGACTTTTGTACCTGAATTACTAAAACGTCTTGTATCTCAGAAGAATCGCCCAACATAAACTGGTTAATGATATAACAGTCTCTTGCATATTTATAGCTACCAGGTTAAAAGGTTGTCAGTGGTATCGGTTAAATCTAATAAAGTTTCTATATAGGTGTCTCTTGCTTTGTTATAGAGCTCGCTATCTAACATTTTAATGAAACTCTGATTAGGAATCTGTGAGAGTTGAGAATCAGAACTGTGTTCACTCTATGTAATGTCACCATATTGGGAGATCTGTTTTTTTTTTATTAACGTTATATATATCTATCGACTGTTGTCGACTGGGTGTCTTATTAGACATACTACCAAAACCATGTGTTTCCAAAATCATTTATATCCTTGATTCATCAGCAGTCGAAATGGAACTATAATTGAATCAGTCATAATCCTATTTAAACTGGGACCATTTTTGTCGTCGACTAACTCATCAGCCATTTTTTCATCCCTAGCAAACGAAGCATGATGGCCTAATACAAAATGTACATCATAATCATCTTATTGCATGGTATTTGTTCTCACCATGATAGAGCTGAAAAATTGTTCATTTGGAGTTCAACAGTAATCACTCACTCATTCACTCATATACATTTTTTGTATATGGATATGGTCGGAATTATTTGTCACATTTGGAATAGGAACTTCTTACCATTCTGGAGCACCTGAGTTTACCCCTCCCGTGTTTTAAATGTACATTGTTTGTCACATGTGGAGTAGGAACTGCTTACCATTCTGGAGCACCGGTGTTTACCCCCTCCCCCATGTTTTAAATGTACGTGTATTAGTGGGGTTAGTGTTGTTCATGTTGTCAAATTAGATGTCTTTACGTTTTTGGTTCCGTGTTGTGATGTACGATACGATTTCTGCGTGAAAATAATGTTTGGTTCGTTTTTAATCTCATTTAGAAACGATGTTTTGTCGGAAGGTCATGTTTTATTAATGTTACATATGTATTTGTATTTTTTACGTATACTTGTTTAACAGTAACACGGCGGGTATCACTAGGGGAGCAGGAACTGCTAACCTTTCCGAGGCACCTAAGTTCAACCCCGGATTTGAGTGGTGTTCGCTTTGTTCGATCTTTATTTTTCTGTGTAATTTTTTGTTATTTTTCGTTTGACCATTGTATTGTCTTTCCTTTCTCAGTTTACGGAATCTGATTACCCCTTTGGTATCTTCAAGCATTTCCTTGCCTTTCAAGGGACAAAAAAACGACCAAACGTTATTGGGCATTGTCCATTCAAAGCTATTGGTAATATGGAACTGTTGCAAGTCGTCTATTACGTGGTAGTGGATACATTCCCGGGTACTTTTTACACACAAGGGAGTCATTAACTTCCAGTCATCGTCCTGCATAGTTATAGGACGCCCCTTCTAGAGGGGTGTTACCCACAATGGAGACACTATGTCTTATATACTCCTATTTTCGTTCAGTATTGACTTGATAATTTACATTATCTAAAATATTATTAAAACCAAGATCAATTAATCCATATTCACCGAGAATTAGCAAGCAGAGAAAAAAAACAACCAATGGCGAAGAAAGGCATTTTTAACGAAATATGATCAGAAGTCAATGTACATTCAACCACACGGTAAATCATGTTTCCTTTTCACTATCGTCCTTCAAACAAGCCTCCATATTCTATAAAAAGGGGAGTCAATGCAAACCAAGAAACAATCTAAATATAATATTGTCATTAAATTCCTTCTATTGGAGAAAATACAATTATTGTATTAGATGGGTAGTATGTCTAGACAAAATATCACCACCAGAAAAAGGGGCAAACACGTCAAAAATCAGCAACAAACGGAAATGGCGCTTCAAGTCAACAATCAGAAGTTTGGCATCTCAAAACATCGTTCCATACAACCAGACACAAAAATTTGACAAGCAAAATGGTCAAGGATGTTTACATTGTTTCGGAAACCAAACATCAACAAAAAAGGGGGTCAAAACTTATCCATTTTTTATTTTGCTCATGGGGGTCGTAGTGGTCGGCATCAGTGTCTATTACAACCAAAGTTGTGAGTTTGAATCCCGCTGATGGCGAGATGTACTCGATACAACATTAACTGATAAAGTTTGTCAGAGACTTCAGACAGGTTTGGGTACTCCGGTTTTCTCCACCAATAAAACTGACCGCCACGATATAACTGAAATATTGTATATATATATATATATACAAAGGAGATAAAATAGTTTATGATGTTGTAACGTCATGTTGTTTGTTTTTCATATATATGTAATAAACTTCCGGTGAGGAAGGCCGCAAGGGCGCAACGTATCGGAAATTAATCTACAGATGTTTGTGTATATATATATATATATAAATGTCTAAAATGGTTTGTAAAACAACACCAAGTACACAAAACAAAGTGATAACGAATTAAACACTTCGTTGAATGAGAAAATTTTCGTCCCACCGAGGGACTTTATCAATGTCTAATTAAATAAAATCTCGAAACAATATAGCGACTTTTCAAATTTAAAAAAAGGTTTTTGACGGTCCATGTACGGCACAAAAGAACCAGAAGATGCACATATGAAACTACATGCATAAAAGAATGGAAATCCTACATATAAAGTAATAAAAGTACCATTTTAGACGTTTATAATTGTTTTACTTGTATAGTATCGTTATACCGTAACGATCCATCACCCCGTAAGATTGATCGTTGACTGGTTTTTCAGAGGTGGTATATATATTGATATATATATATACGTCTGAAATATATATATATATATACGTCTGAAAATTAAACCAAACAGTGTTAGAATTAGATTTTAGAGCTGTCAAATTTTTGTTCTTCCTTCGACGGGATTTGAACCCACACCATTGATACACTGCAGCACCATTCGCTTAGCCTTACGTCCAGCGCCCTAGACCGCTCGACCGTTGTATCAAGTACACCTCGTCTTGAACGGGGTTCGAACTCACAACTATAGTGGTGATAGGCACTGATTGCACATGTAGTTGTTAATCCAATTACCATATGATTACGACCACGATGGTCCCCTATATACAAACGATAAAAAAAAATGCACAGATTCGCATTCACTCAGAAATCTAACTGACTGTTTTTACGTTTAGTCATACTCTAGCTGTAACTAACATTTAGACCATTTACCAGGATAATTTATAAATATATACTCCTCTCAAAACATATTGTATATGAAATGTGAATGATAAATTCTAGTAACTCTGGTTATTTGTACATGAAATATTACCTTCACATTTCATCCCTTGTCCTTTTAATTACATCAAAGGTCTTACTTATGACTTGTCAGTAATCGTTGAAAAGTGAACAGCGAGTCACGGTGATACTGGTTCACACAACAGGCTCGACCTGACACAGGTCTTGTACCAACACACTATGTATGTAATGGATATATATCCCACTGTTTCTTCTATTTCCGGTTTGGCATTAACTAACAATCAACAAACCACCTGACATCAGAGAAATACTGGGAGTTTTTGGGGAATAAAGAAAAATTACCCACCGATACTGGTATAAGAAATACTGAGCGCCTTTTGAGAACATAGCAAAATTACCAAACATATGAGAAATACTGAGCGCCTTTTGAGAATATAGAAAAATTACCAAACATATGAAATATATTGAGCACCTTTTGAGAATAAAGAAAAAAATACCCAACATAGGAGAAATATTCAAGAACGCCTTTTGAGAATAAAGGAAAATTATCCACCGATGTGAGAAATACTGAGCGCCTTTTGAGAATATAGGAAAATTACCCAACAATATATGAGAAATACTGAGCGCCTTTTGAGAATAAAGAAACAATTTCCAACATTCCATATCTGTCCCCATTTGTTGGTCAAATTAAAGTCTTGAAATCGATTGTACCATGATTTAGCTGAGGGTGATATTTTTTTTCTCCCTTATATTGTGTTTTAAAAGACGGTGATTTTCATTTGTATAAATTCAATTTCACATTCCTAGTAACACGACACAAGTTAATATTTGTCTTTACAATAAACTAAATTCACACTTAAAAGCAAATAAATTAAATAGATAGCATTTCAAGTGCATATTTCAAGCAAATTATTATGAAATTACGAATATTCACGGCAGGATGTCAATAGATTGACACCATATTCCATTTTTCCCCGTGGTCTGCAACTACAACTTCGTCTGCTTCGAGTTCCATTTGAAAAGAATTACCCAAGATGTAATTCGGATGACGTAATAATGGGCCATATGAAAATAAATAAAAAGATCCCGGTTTCACCGGATAAATGGATTTAAATGCACAACACATACATCCTATTACCCAACAATATGTGAGAAATACTGAGCGCCTTTTGAGAATAATGAAAAATTCCCCAACAATATATGAGAAATACTGAGCGCCTTTTTAGAATAACGCAAGATTACCCAACAATATATGATAAATACTGAGCGCCTTTTGAGAAAAAAGAAATATTACCCACTGCTATGAGAAATAGAGCGCCTTTTGAGAATAAAGAAAAAATACACACCGATATGAGAAATACTGAGCCCCTTTTGAGAATAAAGAAAAAATACCCAACGATATGAGAAATACTGAGCGCCTTTTGGGAATAAAGAAAAAAAAATCCACCGATATGAGAAATACTGAGGGCCTTTTGAGAGTAAAGAAAAAATACACAACGATATGAGAAATACTGAGCGCCTTTTGTGAATAAAGAAAAATTATCCAACAATATATGAGAAATACTGAGCGCCTTGTGAGAATAAAGAACAATTATCCACCGATATGAGAAATACTGACCTTTGGCTTTGAGCGTACCTGATGAGTTATTCCAGACCTGCGTCGTGTGTACTAAACAAGACGTCTAGGTTTTTTTGTTGTGTTTTTTTTTTCTACTTTTTCATTGTCTCGTAGTTCATAGACTTATATATTGTGCTTACTTACTTATGATGCAGTCGCTTCCGTTCCAGATATATTGTTCACGGCATTGACATTTCCCGGCAAGACACACAAGCTTTGCAATACATTCCTGAGATTCAAAACACGTGAAATTCATCGTTTTTTCTAAAGTAAATTCGTTTATCTTAATTATTAATAATACAATATTTTTTTGCAAAATAAATAAATGAACCGCATCGGTGGCGTAATGGTTAGCATTCTCTCCTCGAGTGTGGTAGATTGTGGGATCGAGCCCCGGTTGGGTCTAACCAAAGACTATAACATTGGTGTGTGTTGCTTCTCTGCTTAGAAAGCAGCACAAAGGAAAAATGTGTTTAGTTTAAACAAATTTTATATGACAATTAAATAGACAAAACGGATAAGACACAAGTTAAACAAACTTATGAAGTCTTCTCCAAATTACAATTTGTAACATTAAATAAGTACATAAAAGGCATACAATTACTATATATAGCACTAATAACGAATCAATGATGAATATTCACAAACAAGGAAAAATAAAATTAAGATGGATGCATATGATGTGCATGTTCACCCAATTTAATTCCAGTTAAACGATAAGGAATCTTTTTGAACATTTAATTTAATCAAAAACATGTTTAAATATAATACAATTTTCTTCATAAGTTTAATTGTCATTGCCACATGTCAGAAATTTGACATCTAGAAATATAGCAGGTTGTAGCCATGTTGATATTATCAATCAATGTAGTTCTGGCTTGTAAGTATATTGGACAATCCAATAAGAAATGTTTTAGGCAGCACCACATCGACAAGATGGGTCAGATACAATTCCTACTCGAAATAAATCATAATTCAAAAACGAAGCTGAACTTCTTAGCTGGGTTAAAAAAATATTCAATTTACGAGGACCATAACAAATTATGTTTAGGAACAGCATGATTTTCAGTTTCATCAATTTTCTTTAATTCTGATTTAAATTTTGATAAAGTATCAACGTTTCGAATAGTGTTATTTAAACTAATCCACAGTTTTATTGTGGAGGGGATAAAAGAATCTTTAGTATGAACACAGTCTACAGAAAGGTAAAATAATATCATTCCCATTTCTCAGTGGATACACTGATGTACTTTGCATAGTGGGGGAATCAATGTACAAAGATAATTAGGGGTATTTTTATTAACTATATTATAAAAAGTTGGAGTTTCCTTCATTCTTCCGTCTCACAGATAGTAATTCCCAACCTGTCTTTATATATAAACTTTCAGTTTTTGTGAAAATAGGTAGACCTGTAACAATCCTGGGAGCTTCCAGTTGAAGTTGTTCCAGTTTTCAATCCTACAGTTATCCCATAGTTCACATGCATATTCAAAAAGTGGTCTAATATACACCAGATATAGTTTATCTAAATTATTTCGACTAAGACGGTACTTAAATCTACGTAGAATATTCAAATGTTTAGATACACTACTCTGAATATTATCAACATGGGTGTTCCACTTAGCATCGTTATTAAATGCAACACCCAAGTGTTTACGAGAAGTAGAATAATGTGTCCGAGTGGAGCGACAGGTCTCCCCGCGGACTGTTGTTTCAGTGAGTTAGCACTATAAAAATCCAACTGGGCGCGTTGGTCTAGTACAAAGCGGACCTCATCATCAACTCATTGAAAATTAAATTGTTCTCGCCATGATATAGCTGAAAAATTACTTAATTGGCGTTAAACAACAATTACTCGCTCAAATACATAAATTAGGATTATGCGTGTGTTCAGGGCCTCCAAGAGAAATTTTGAGAGGCGGAACAAGACTGCTTCAAATGGGGCCACGGAGACAGACTGACAGTCCAGTGGGAACGCCTTTAAAAGAAGATAATTAATTCTTTGCAAGATTTTATTAATGGCGACCAGTTTTAGTGGTGGAGGAAGCCAGAGAGAACCGCCGACCCTGGGCAAGCAACTGGTATACTTTATCACTTGCGGCTGCTAGTCGAGTGCACTCTTTTTGTAATTTACAAAGTTAGGCGCGAACCCACACCGTATTGGTGATAGGTTTGTATGAGCTGTTAGATCCAACGACCTAACTCATTGAGCCACCCAGGCCTCTCCCAAATTTTATCTTTTAGCTTAAAATTGAAAATTTAATTAAAAAAGGAAGATAATGTAACATTTAACGAAAAGAGTATGATTTTAGGTTACGATAAGGGTACAGAAAAGGGGGTACTTTCTGGGAAATTTACTTATAAATGTCACAAAAAGGACAATTTGGAAACAAAGAAATAAAATAAAATACCAGAATATATTATGTCAAACAGCAAGAATTACTAGAATATATAAAAATCTGAACTGAAAGAAAATACTATCATAATACTTCAGCTAATATTGATAAAGAAATAAATGCTATTATTCTAAAATTGAATTAAATAACTTACTTATAACATTCGAAAAAACCTTTCAGCAAACTGCAATATATCTCATTCATTGTAGAATGTAAAATCACCGATGCACGTGGTCGTTCGATCTCTTTTTTCATAACTTTATACAGGTTGTATTGTTGATATATTGGTGTGAATAAAAAAAAATGTGGGACAAAATCTAATTTATTGGGAAATTACGAACTTTGAATTATTAATATTATTATTATTATTATAAAATATAGCTCTACTGTACTGTCCATGCGACAAGTGTTGGCGTTTAATTTATAAATTATTTAAGTTGTGAAGGTCGAATTAGAACATAACTACACGAGTTATGGTTAGTAACATTATTCTCTAAATTAATATAGAGGGCGCCGTGGTCGTCATCGTAACTACCTATGCAATCAGTACCTATCACCACTAAAGTTGTGAGTTGGAATCCCGCTCAGGTCAGTTGTGCTCGATACAACATTATGCTATAAAGTTAGACAGTGACTTACGCCAGGTCGGTGGTGTGTGTGTGTGTAAGTCTGTGTGTGCGTCCTCAAACTTTTGTTATATATGCGCAGCTTTCACAATATACACAATATACCAAAATGCACGTTTACTGCATACATGAAAATGTATCGATATAATACCTTTTTCATGTGAAAGGTTTCACTCGATTTGACGATTCATTTTTTATAGATGGTAGATCGTCGGAACTATCCCCCATTCGGTTCCAACCAAGACTATGAATATGACATTTCTCAACGTACATCATGCAAAAATACATATATATGTTAGAGAAGTGGCTGGTTTGGATCCGAATCAGTAGCAGGGGTTACGAGGGCCGCCCTTATTTAGCTCAGCTCTAGACTGGTAAAAATGTATTTTAACAGAATTGTTCAATTACTTTTTTTTGCAATTTTCATTTTGAATTACGACACGATTTCTTTTGATATTTCATAAAGCAAATTGTTTTGAAATCTGATTTTTTTTCTTTAAAGAAACAGACTCCTTGGTGGAAATATCTGTTTCCGTCTCTAATATTATTAGGTAAAAAAAAAGGAGAGTTGGTGGCCTTAACTGTCATTTAAATATTAGATAGAGGGCCTCATAGAAGATTAGTTATTAACTAACTGTGTAACTATCTATAAATAAAGAATTTATTATTATTCTTATTATTATTATTATTATAAAATAATTTACAAATGTTGACTTACCATTTATTCCGTGATCAGTACCGTTATAATCCTGACTTACCATTTATTCCGTGATCAGTACCGTTATAATCCTGACTTACCATTTACTCCATGATCAGTACCGTTATAATCCTGACTTACCATTTATTCCGTGATCAGTACCGTTATAATCCTGACTTACAATTTACTCCATGATCAGTACCGTTATAATCCTGAGAAATATTCCTCAATGTTTTACTTTCAACATACAAAACAAAGAACGAAAGCACGAATACGTGAAATAAAATCATTATGAAAATGAAATGTGTTATAAAGAACGTTCTCAGAATTAAACCTGCCCGGGGAACTTGCTCAAACTGTTATTTTATACTCTATGTCATACCAAGGTATAGAAAGGCTAGTTCACGTAGAGAATAATAATATTTTGCAGAAATGGTATCGAAAGATTATCGAAAGCTGTGAACTGATATTGTCTTAATAATTTATTATTGTAAAACGAAAAAAATGTTTCTTTTCTTTTTTACCCTCTTTCGCCTCAATAGAAATTCCTTCGAAATCTTTAAAATTGATATATTATATTTTAGCTACATGAAATCCTTGATAATATATATTTCAACATACAAAAATCTGGGAAGATACCTAGAACAATTGCCAAAGAAAATGGAGTATTCGTCATATTTAAGTGCTTTCACGAGATGTTTTGTAATTGTGAAGAGATACCGGAGGGTTGCACTAAAATTTAATTTCATCAAATTGTCCTTTCACAAAATGTGCAGTCTCTCGAAACCTTAAATAATGCATCGTTTATTAATTTTTTGGTCGGAATCCTTTAAATTTGCACTAAAGGTTTATATTTGCCAAAGTTAACTTTTGACACAAAATACGTTCCTTAATCGCCTCAATTAAAATTCCTGTAATTCTTGTATATTTATAAATTTTACTTTTTCAAAACATAACACTTAATATAAACTGCAACATCCTGTTTACTTAAGAGTGTTGCTATTATGTTATAACTAGGTTTATGGTTCATGGTGTTTAACGCCACTTTCAACAATATTTCAGTTATATGGTGGCGGTCAGTTTTATTGGTGCGGTAAACCGGAGTACCCGGAGAAAACCACCGACCTGTCGCAAGTCACAGACAAACTTTATTACATAATGTTGTATCTAGTACACCTCGTCATGAACGGGCCTAGAACTCACAACGTTAGTGGTGATAGGCACTGATTGCAGAGGTAGTTGTTAATCCAACTACCATACGATTACGACGGTTCCCTATATATAGACTAGTTCACGCTGAGAATAATAATATTGCGGAGAAAAGGTATCGACAGATTATCGAAAGCTGTGAACCTAGGACAAACTATGAACTGGTATTGTTTTAAAAATATATCATTGTGAAATGAAAAATGTTTCTTTTCTTTTTTACCCATTTTTGTCTCAATGGAAATTCCCTCGAAATCTTTAAATTGATATATTATATTATACACACAATCTACGACAGAAAGACATGTATATTGTAGTGGGGTGAACCTAAACGGCTGTTGTAATTAACTCTGTTAATAGAAAGAGATAATGAACACACACAGGGCCTATGAGAGGGGGTGGGGGTTTAATCGATACAAGGCCAATAATTGGTCTGTGAACCTCTGAAGGGCCTCATATCCTTACCCATAGACGTTTTATTTAGATTTTTTGCCTCAATTTTTGGGGGTTATTTCCGACTATTTTTAGCTTATTTAGATAAGATACTGACCTCAAATCCTCAAATTTGAGAGAAATATGTCCCCGGGTCCCCAAAGCAGTCTTGTTCCGCCTTGCAAAAAAAATCTCGTCGAGGCTCTGAGCACACATAATGCAAATTTTTTTTTTCATCCTATCTATTGTATTTTGACATACAAAACGACGTTCGTTTACATACACGTGACGACGGATGGCATACATGACACAGTAACCTTTTCAAAGTATCTGGTCTAGCTCTCAATTATTTTCTCTTGATATTTTTTCTGTATTATTCCGACCAATTGATTGACTAATTGTTGTTTAACGTCAAGTGTTTTAGCTGTGTTCATAACAAGACATTGTATACTCCTTCTGTTTTCTGTCTGTATAAATCGTTTATTCTCACAAATGTTCCCACTAAAGTTGTGAGTTCGAACCCCGTTCATGGCGAGATGTACTCGATACAACATTATGTGATCAAGTTTGTCAGTGACTTGCGACAGGTCGGTGCTTTTCTCAGGGTACTCCGGTTTCCTCCACCAATTAAATCGACCGCCACGATATATCTGAAATATTGTTGAAAGTGGCATTAAACACCACAAACCGTAAATGTTACATGTGATTATTATTACATTATATTGTATTGATATGAATATGGTCGGAATTATTTGCCACATGTGAAGCAGCAACTGCTTGTCATTCTGGAACACCTGAGATTACCCTTGATTTCTTTTAAATGTATTAGATGAGTTCGTGTGGTTCATTTTGTCAAATCACATGTCTTCACGTTTTTTGGTTCCATGTTGTGATGTACGCTACTTTTTCAGCGTAAAAACGATGTTCGGATCATCTTTACTCCCATTTGTTTGTCGGTAGTTTATATTTTCAGTAACACGACGGGTGTCACATGTTGAGCAGGAATTGATAACCCTTCCGGACACCTAAGTTCACCCCCCGATTTTAGTGGGATTCGTGTTGCTCGATGTTTATTTTTCTATGTAATGTTTTGTACATCATTGTTTGCCATATTGTCCTCTTCTTTTGGACATTGTATTGTTTGTCCTTCTTCGATTTACGGCATTTGATTACCCCTTTGGTATCTTCAAACTTGCAACGGACGACAAACTACCACTTCGAGCGAACTATTGGCCATTGAGGGCTATTGACCTTTCGGAGCTATTGGCCTTCCGGAGCTATTGGCCCCCTCCCCCCTCCCCCCGGATTTTAGTGGGATTCCTGTTGCTCGATCTTTATTTTTCTGTGTAATGTTTTGTACATCATTTTTTGTTATTTTGTCGTTTTGTTTTGGGCATTTTATTGCCTGTCCTTCGATTTACGGTGTCTGATTACCCCTTTCATATCTTCAAGCTTTTCCTGGCCTTGCAAGGGACCGCAAACGATCATTCGTAACGAGCTATTTGCCACTGGGAGCTTTTGGTAATTCGGAGCTATTGGCCTTTGGGAACTGTTGCACATTTTACGTGTAGTGAGCGTGATGCTTTATGTACACGACGAGTCATTAACGTCCAGTCATCGTCACACACAGCTAGTGGACGCTCCCATTAGAGGGGTGTTACCCGCAACGGACACATTATGCCTTATATTTATACTTCAATATTGGTTCAAGATTGACTTAATAATTAAAATTATCTTGTATTTTATTAAAGCATTTATTTTAGACACTGACTTGCGGTGCCTATCACTACTAAATATGTGAGTTCTAATCCCGCTCATCACGAGGTGTACTCGATACAGCATTCTGTGATAAAGTTCGTCCGTGACTTACGACAGATCGGTGGCTTTCGCTGGGTACTCCGGTTTCCTCCACCTATAAAACTGACCGCCATGATATAACTGATATACTGTTGAAAGTGGCGTTAAATACCATAACCCAATTAAATATATTTATAAATACGCATGATTAGATACCTCCAATCTTCATTGATATATATTCATGAAAAAAGTATTCAACCAAAGAACTAATATTAATAGGATTTGTTCTCTCGTCTTTTTCAATTGGTGTCCAACATGACATTGTTGAGAAAAGGGTATTTCCCAAATCAAGAAAGAGTAAAAAGGGAGGTGCATTATGACTATTTATTACGCAACAAAGATTGATTCTACCGCCTCGATGGCGTAATGGTTACTGTGTTAGCCCCTAGTGCGGAAGATTGAGAGTTCGATCCCCGGTCGGGTCAAGCTAAAGACTATCACATTGCGTAAAAACACGCAATATTCAAGATCAAAGTCAAAGTATGCTTGGCTGGAAGTCATGATAATGTGTCCGAGTGGAGCAACATGTTTACTTACTGGTCGTTGTTTACGTTTCTAACAGTTGAAATTTAGCACAACGTATTGGTCTAGTAATCTTCACCTCGTCGTATATAATAACTTGTTCTCTCCATGATATAGCTGAATATGGGCCGTCGTGGTCTTGATCGAATGATATTTGGATGTAATCAATGCCTATCACCACTAAGTTAGGAGGTGTACTCGATACAACACTGTGATAAAGTTTGTCAGTGACTTGCGACAGGTCGGTGGTTTTCCCCGGGTACTCCAGTTTCCTCCACCAATAAAACCTGAAACCCCCTACGATATAACTGAAATATTGTTGAAAGTGGCGTTAAACACAATAAACCAAACCTGAAGCTGAATAATTGCTCACTTGTCGTTAAACCGCCATTTTAACATATACTTTCGATGGCGTAATGGTTACTATGCTAGCCCCTAGTGCGGAAGGTCGAGAGTTCGGTCCCCGGTTGAGTAACACGAGGACTATCAACTTGCGCAAAACACGCAACATTTAAGATCAAAGACAGAGTCTGTTTGACTTAAAGTCATGATAAAATGTCCGAGTGGAATAGCATGTCTAGTTACCGGCTTGTTGTTTATGTTTGCTAAGAGCTTAAAATTCAGCATAACGCATTGGTCTAGTACAACACAGGCATCTTCACATCGTCATATAATAAGAAGAGTTTGAAGATACCAAAGGGATATCCAGAATCCGTAAATCGACGAAAAACAGACATGATTGATTGATTGGTGTTTAATGTCCAGCGAGCAATTTGTCAGCTATATTCAGGACGAGAACATTTAAAAATTTAAACGCCACGGGACTCGAAACAAGGAAAGGTGATGGGTAGGGACGGATAATTTTCCCAGTGCAACAGGTCTCTTATGGACAACTCATCATGCGCATAATGCTCATAATGAGCTGTTACACGGGGGTCTTTAACGTGCGGAGAGGGTGGCAATCTCTCAACACGGGACCTCGGTTTTATTTACGTCTCATCCGCAGGACGGGTTGGTTGTGGATTTATACATCCCCCACAACCGACGAACGCCCCTTCAAGCCGAAGAAGCTCTCGGTCCCATTTAAATACCCCGGGGTATAGAAGAACAAACAACACAATGACCAATAGAAATAGTACAAAAGGACAAACAACGATGAACAACAAAAAACTAGCCCCAAAACCGGGGCTAACCTCAGGTGCTCCGGAAGGGTGAAAGTTCCTGCTTCACTAGTGGCACCCGTCGTATTAATCTAGTTACAAATCCGGTGATCTCATGAATGATAAAAGAACGGAAAGTGTTAACGACAAGTGTCATTTGTGACACAGATATTCCATAATGGTCAACCAAGTCATGGTGGCGACCGTAAAACTTTCGAAGTGATGATATGACTGAATAATTAACTCACTTGTTAAACCGCCATTTTAACATATATTTTCTAAACATAGTACCGACATATCTTTAATAAATAAATGGAATGCATCATAAAGTTTTTTTTAAGATATCTAAGGAAAAAAACTGTTTTATATGGCTAAAATAATCCATGTCGACTGGCAGCTATGAGAGGCATGAGGGAAATATTTTCGATCCTATTTTCATTTGTGACTTAGCAAGAGTAACATAACGGATGTCATATGTTGAACAGGAACCGCTACCTTCCGGAGCACCTGAGTTCACTTCCGGACTTTAGTGGGGTTTATGTTGCTCAATCTTTGTTTTCTGTGTAATGTTTTGTAGATCGTTGTTTTTCCTCTTGTATTTTTATTTTGGGCATTGTATTGTCTGTCCATCGATTTACGACTGCTGGAGAGGGGAGAGAGAGAAAAACCCTCGGGCATCTTTTCCACAGCTGCCAGCCGTCAGGGATCAATGTAGCCCACAATGATTGCCATCTTGTTCACAGTTTCCTTATAGTTCCTCAAATGGAGAACTTTTAACAGTAATACAACGGGTGTCATTAGTGGAGTAGGAACTGATAACCCTTCCGGAGCACAGGAGTTCACCCCCAGTTTTTAATGAGGTTCGCGTTGCTCAATCTTTTTGTTCGGTGTAGTGTTTTGTAGATCATTATTTCTCCTTTTGGTCATTGTATTATCTATCTCCGATTACCCCTTTGGTATATTCAATTTTTTTTCTTTTACAGGTACACGCGGATAGGTCACACTTTTGTAACATTTTTCCTGAAGATCATTTATTAGCATTATATTAGTATCTGCGACGGCTTACTAACCAACTGCAGTTAGTTCATTTATTTTACAGCAAACTGTAATGGATACTAATGTCATGTTAATTATTTACTACATAAATTACACCCCCTGTTTACTCCCTGTTCATGTAGGTACCGTTTTGCTAGCCCTTCCAGAGAACCTGAGTTCATCTCCGGTTTTAAGTGGGGTTCGTGTTCCTCAATCTTTAGTTTTCTGTATAGCGTTTTGTAGACCTTTATTTTTCCTTCTAACATTTGTCTTTGGATCATTGTATTGTCTGCCCCTTCTTTGAATTACGGCCTCTAGTTATCCCCCTTTGGTATCTTCAAACTTTTCTTTCATAGACACTTCACGGATATGACCCCCTTTGTCCCACTTGAAGTATTCCTTCGATTGCTTGAGGTATTAATTATAAATATTAAAGTGTCACATCAAATCAAGGTCAACTAATAACATTATTTTAGTATCTGCTATGGTTATCTGACCAACTGTAGTTAGTTCATTTATATTATGGCAAACTGTAGTGGATACTAAACTCATTCGAATTATTTAATACAAACAAACTTCCCGATTCACTCCTTTTTTATTTGGGATCCGTGTTGCTCAATATTTAGTTTATTTTTGTGTAGTGTTTAGTAGATCATTGTTTGGTCTGTATTTTTCTTTTTAGTCATTATATTGTCTGACCTTTATTTATTTACAGCCTTTGATTACCCCTGTGATTTCTTCAAACTTTGATCACATTCTAAAATAAATGATCCAGGTTTTGGCCTTCCTTCTGGTCAGATTTGTAAATCCATATTCTGATAAATTTTCCCCCTGGAAACAATTCTCAAAAAATGTCACTCGCTAATGGTCACAAAAAAAAACACCATAAGAACTACCATATATATATATCTATATAAATATTCCGAGCCCCCGTGTCAAATCGTACAATAATTAAAGAATATTTTTCATTTACAACAAAAACACAATGTAGATTATAATTCAATTTATTTATAGCATATATCCAACCAATTCCGACCTTCTGTTTCCATAGATAGTCTCAGCACCCACACCGGGTAGATGTCGAAGCAAAATAACGTCGCCTTTTTTAAGATTAACAATAGCATTGAGTGATCCAGTGGACGCATGGTCCGGATATCACGTTCCCCTTCCAACATCCTGGTCATTTTTCATCAGTTGCACATGTGTACTTCCACTAACATTAAGAAAGGAGGTCGCAAAGTAGCATGTCCCGTCACGTGGTGCTGTAAAGTGACCCGTATGCTTATTATACGCATGTCCGTTATTTGTTACGACTTCATCGAAGATGACGGTTTGAGTTGTACCAAGTGCAATATGTTTCGTCAATCTGGCATAAAACGATACTCTTCTTTTCTGAGAATATCCTATTATAAAAAAATAAAAAAAATATTATTCTCTAGACATGTTATAGGCGTGTAAGTTTCAGAATGTTTGTCCTGTACATAGATAAGTAAATATGCTATAATAAATCATTTGTATATCATAAGTTATTGAGAATATGTATTTTCAGTGGCGTGTCTAAAATTAATGCAAACATAAGAAATATTTAATCGACTGGTTGAAAACTTCATTAACTCAATTAGAGAGCTTTCTAAATGTAAGTAATATATATCAGAGAGATATCTAAATATGTTAAATAATGTTAAATTGACGTTCCATAAAACAAAACATGTTGTAAAATAATCAGGATTAAAAATGATTATGAAGTATTACATTACGGGGTATTCCATGAAGTTTGTCTTCCAGGTTCTTCAGAGAGGATATCACATCAGTTGTAACAGCTTTTGTTTCATCTGAAAAAATAGGAAACATGTTGTTTACTTTTAGAGTACAGAATGGTATTTTTCTTCATTTTATTAATACGTGGAATTAAATGCCTTTGATGTAAGATTATATATTCAACCTGATGCAAAATGTATGTGCCAGATTGTTCAAAGTTATTTTTCCATAACGTCGACCACAGTCGGATCGTTTAAATTGGTATTTCCACATCATTGATAGCCGTCGTCCCCTCTGATAACGTGCGTTATCAACTGTGGATTATACCGACGATGGTTTTCCACATCTCTGCATCGAAGCTGAGTCGATTAATATTGAGATAAATATGTTAGTTTTAATACTTACCTAACTGAGTTTTGTATTTGTCACATTGTGTTCCGCTGTAACAGAACCGTGCCATCAGAACAAAGAGAAACCATTGGAACATTGAACAGCCCATGTTGGAAAATAAGTCTTCTACAAACAGTGGAACGTTCTTCGTTGAAAGTAATATTTGATACAACGAAATACAATGTAGCTGGATATTGTTTACTGTTCTAAAGGTCAACTCGATATTGAATTTAAAGAGTCACAACATATTGTACACGCAAGTACAAAAATCGCAGTTGATTTCGCAAAAAAATGTATTTAATTTCATAAATTTATTTAAGCTTAAAAGATATTCGAATGTCAAACAAAAAACTGAAATAAATAAAAGTAATACACACAATTCAGTCTGTCAAAATAGAAAAGTTGAAATAGAAAAAAATGAAAATCGTTTGTGAAACGTTGTATAACATAACAGAGATAAAAATCTCACTGTGCCTCAGTAGGTCAAGATGATAACAATTTGCTAGGGGCCCCGGAAACTTTCAGACAGTAGCCCAGCTGTCTACTGAAATATAGAAAATTTCATGTTATGTGCAGTCAGTTGCTGGGCCCCAAGAATTGTTGCTAGGCTACTAAAATTATTATTATTTTAAGGAACCCAGATGGTAGCTTCTTTGAAATAATTATCAATCATGGGTCTCTAATTTTCGCTGATTTCGTGGTGCACTTAAACCACGAAAATGAAAATCCAAAGAAATACAATTTTTCCATTGATTGTTGCCAGTAATGTTTGAAACCGTGCTGGGCTATTACATTTATGTATTGAAGGACCAGTTGGTAGCTATAGCAAATATACCATGTGTGGTGTCACAGAACATGGAGACCAATGTGAAACGTTATTACACATATTGTTTAAATATTCTACGCATAGATGATTATCGAAAGAACATTTAAACACTGATGGTCAACAAATCTAATAAAATCAACAACACGTAAATCATCTCTTCCTTTCACTCACAACAGCATAATGCCACATATATATATATATATTCTTTAATTCCTCTTGTACAGAGATATATACCTAGCATTTTTTCTCCAGCTATCAATTACAAATTTGGAGTTAACTATACTGAACAGTTCTTTAAAGAGAGAACAAAATAATAAAAAAAATAAACGTATGTACATCGTCTTCTATATTTGAACAATTTGTCGTTAAATTCTGCACACGTCTTAGAAGTATGTACAACAATTCTTCAGTCGATGAAGAATATCAATTATCAAGATAAGCATATGTTGGAATTCCAAATATATCCAGGATTGATGTCCAGAATTTGTCATGAACTTCTTCCGTTGCTGAACAACTTAAAGCAAGATGTTCAATCGTGTCCATAAAAGATGTCGGGCATTTACTACAAATCGTCAAGTCAGATTGGAACACACATGCTGTTAATTTTGCTAGAAAATAGGCATTTGAAAGTTCAATTGTCGTTCTGGCTGCTAATCACCCACTGACTTCCCATCAGTATGTACATGTTTGAACCAGGTAAAGTCAGTGTCCTGTTGCGTGCACCATAAACGTTCAGAAGTAGCTAAGCTTTTAATAACGTTTGAAACTGTCCTTTTCAATACCAATTTTGTGGGAAATTCCTTCGTGTGTACATAATTTTAAAAATAATCTTCATTTTTTTATTATACAATTTGAACACGTTCATACATTTCTCTCTTTATAAACATGTACATTTTGTTCAGCAAAATATGCTTCACAGTAATCGATACACGCAGCCACGCTAACGTCTGGAAGAACATTACTTTCTTCCTTTTAATTTCAAACGGGGGCCGTCGTGGTCGTGATCGTATGTTAGTTGGATATCACCACTAAAGTTATGAGTTCGAACCTCGTTCATGAGGAGGTGCACTCGATACAACATTATGTGATACAGTCTGTGAGTGACTTGCGACAGATCCACCAATAAAACTGACCGCCACGATATGACTGAAATATTGTTGAAAGTGATGTTATGCACCATAGACTAACCAAACCAGCCAATCAATTTCAAAGGAGATACCGAATAGTCAGATCGTTTAATTTTACGCAAGTCCTGGATACGTTTCAGTGCGCAATCCTGCATTTTACGCAAAGAAGTAGTGTTATTTGTTGTCGAATTAGTCCATAGCTCACAGCCATACAATGATGATGATAGAACAATGTCAAGATATAGTTTTATATGGGTTATAGGGTTAATGTTTCTTTGAAAGTTACAAATTCCAAATAGAACTTTATCGCGTGAATTTATGACAGCCTCAGTATTTTTCATGTCTGACATTATAGGAATTCCAAGATGAACATTATTTCACGACGGAAGATACGAATGTCAGTTTTTGGCGCTACTAAATACTAACTTCCAATTCTTAGAATAGGTATAACAAATGTTAATTAAAGTTTGCATATATATAGGACTAAGTGCAAGCACCACAATGTCGTCTGCAAATGCTGGGTTACCACAATTAAATTTTCTAAGTCTGATACCACAATTTGACTTTTTTAATTGATTTAACTAGTCATCAATAAAGAGTTTGTATAGAAAGGTCGACATCACACCGTCTTTTCGTTTCGCCACGGTTAGCTGGAAACCAAGAAGATGTCGCGCCATTTAAGAAAACAGCACTCTTCATGTCAGTATAACATTGATCAATTATTCGCAGTAGCGGTCCCTTAATACCAATGGGTTTCAGTTTATTAATGAGTCCTGAATGTCAAACCGTATCAAAAGCCCGCATAATGTCATGAAAGGCAGCAAATATAGCACTGTGAAGTTCGAAAACAGACAACATGGCTTCAGATAGAATACAAGTCATTGTAATACAATTTTAGGATTCGGTGAATCCTTACTACTGCTTTTTTGGTAATATAACTGAAAATGTTTCAATCCAATATTGAATTCTTGAGAATATAATCTTCTCAAAAAGTTTGGAAAAAGAACATAAAAGTGCAATAGGTCTGTACGATTCATATTTATGCGATGGCGTTGATCCTCCTTTATGCACTGGTATAGCAAGTCCTTTCTTCCATATTGTAGAAATATGACCAACTGTAATGATAACACTGAACAACTTAGTAATTAATATTAAAAAATTGTTGTTCTGTGCATCTGGGGTGCTCATTTTGCATTTTATCTGCATTCGGTGATTTTTGCAAGTTCAAGGATTTAACACCGGTATCAACTTCATTAAAAGAAAATGTCTTATTTAGGATATGATTCTGAATTTTATCTTAAATACTACCATAACCATTCGAATAACGCTCATCGTTGGAATCGAAAATTTCAGGATAATAATCAGAAAAGACGTCGGCTATTTATGTAGGATCACGGTACGTGATGTTGTTAGTCAGTAATTCCTTGTAAATTGAATGCTTCTTTTTTTGTATGACCTTTCCAAAGCTTCCAAAAGAGATGAATATCACATTCAGCAGATTCATCTATTTCCCGACATACTTCGCTTTGGTAATTACAATTAGCGCAGTTTTGGGTGTTCATAAACAGTCTCTTTGTAGCTTTATAGCTACGATAAGATTCATGTTGCATTCCACGGGGCCTACCTTCATTAATCCAAAGCTTTCGTTCATCACGAGCTACCTTATGGGTTTCTCTTAATTCAGATGTCCAGCATGGGTTTTATGTTGTTTGTTTCATATGATGCTATTAGCCGCAAATATGTTATTACTGTATTCAATTTGTCTACGTCCGACACTGAATCAATGCAGTGAACTAATCACGCAATGATTTAGTTACAACATCTACTAGTAGTTGATAATTTACTAACTTGTCTATTGTAGCTTTGTTTCCATCCTAACAACAGTAGAATCGGCTTTGTATCGTCCAATTGCCACATTAAACTTGCAATAAACTGACAGGTGATCCGATGCAATATCTATATAGTCAGTGATAAGACCCTTGCACAATCAAATGCAATTGCAGAACGATTCACACAATATTGGACCCCTTAAAAATAGCTCCATGGAAAACATTATTTATTGATCAATATTATAAATATAGGGTGGATAAACTATGGATGTTAGACCAATATGCAATCTCAAAAGTTGCATCACATTTTAACAGATTTTGGACAGATATATTTCAAAGCTGGGGAAAATTAAGGGAGTGGTCTTCCGAAAATGATGTAAATCCCACAAATATTTTAACCCATTCCATATGGTTTAATAAAAAGTTAAAATTGATAATGCAACTGTTTTCTTTATTATAAATGGTGTGACGCAAGAATATTTTTTATAAATAATTTACTTGATGGGAACAATGAATTCCTTTCCTTCAATCGATTTAAAGAACTTTATGGGATATAAACCACCTTTTTACATAGGAATTTTATTAATATATTCATTGTTCTTATTTAGTATTACATCTACTCTTGTAGATTATCCTGACAAAACCATGTGTATCAGGTGTAATAAATATATTAAAACGCACAGAGGAACTGAAATTCAATCTGCCTCTTTCTATCAGACCCCTGCAATTAGAGAAAATATTGTGAAGAAATGGGAAGATATATATTAAAATAATATTGGTATAAGGGAAGTAACTCAAAATATATACTGTTCTAGACAAATTGTAAAGGGAAGTAACTCAATAATAAATTTTAAATGGATGAACCACACATATGGACAGTAGGAAAGTGCATCCAAAGTGACTATTATTATATTGTATTGTATTGTATTGTATTGTATATTATAAATTTCAGTTATTGCTGAAAGCCACTTTTAAGTTGATGAAGAATTTAATTTCTATTTCGAAAACTAGACCTTTTAAAAATGATAATTTTTTTTATATTAATTGATTATCTAAATTAACAATGAGATGATAGGACAAGCAAACAGTGTATTTGTAACGACTGACACTGTCCTGCTAGTATATCTATAATATGTTATGCGCGTAATGTGAAAGTAGAAAATTAAAAAAGTAGAATAAAAATGTATCACCTTTGGATTCAATATATTTAACCACATCTGATTTAGTAGATTTCTGGTCAATATTACCGATATAAAAACTAGATGTTCCCTTCCTTCGTACTACACCGACGAATATACCAGGTCTGTCATCTGTGGTCAAGAGATCAGACATACTACAATCAATACACACCGGTATTCTATCATTTATATTTGTTTCGTTATTCACCCCCGGATTTTAGTGGGGTTCGTGTTACTCGATCTTTAGTTTTATGTGTATGTTTTGTAGATCATTGTTTCTCCTTTTGTACTCTTTCATTTGGCCGTTGTGTTGTCTGTTCTTCTTCGATGTACGGATTCTGATTACCCCTTTGGTATCATTAAACTCTTCTTATTACATTGTCAGGATTATATCTTGTTTCATAAGTTGTCATATCAATAGATGTTGTCCTGTTCATTGTATTTATAATTGTCCGAAGAAACCGTTACATTGACTTCCGGCATCTGCATATTGGTATTGTTATCATTTACAGGGGATGTATCACGTGGTGTTCTGTTATCTATGGTATGTGCGACTATTTCACGGATGGGTGCTTATGACAGATCCGGTGAAATATGTGCACTCACAATAATAGGAATGTTAATTGTACAAGTATTACGACTTTGAGGTTCTGACTGGGTTTTATTTGTTACAGTTGATTTCCTAAAGCTACTACCATTTGTTGATTTAGCACAACGTTTTATACCTTCTTCAAGATGAGTAATTTTCTTCTTGTAGATTTCAATGTCAAATTCACCTACGGACTTCAATTTATCATCGATGGTCTTTTTGTATGAAATTAAATTGGTGGCTTTGGAGCTCATGTCGGACATATGTTGCAGTAACTGATTTACGGATTCTGATTACCTCTTTGGTATCTTCAAACTCTTCTTCCCATTTGGACATTTTTCTGGTCCACGAGCACGTCTAGTCAATAACGTCCTATACCAGGTTAATAGATTGTCGCCATATTGGGAGATCGAGGTTTTCGTATGAACGTTATATTTATCTATCGACGGTGGTCGACTAGGTGTCTTACTACCAAACCATTTGTTTACCAAATCATTGTTATCCTTGATTCATCAGCAGTCGAAAAGGAACTATCCCTTGAATCAGTCACATTCCTATTTACACTGGATCCATTTTTGTCTTCGACTAACACATCAGTCATTTTACCATCCCTTGCAAACTAACCATGATGGTCTACTACAAAACATACATCATAATCATCTGATTGAATGGTATTTGTTCTCACCATGATCTAACGGGGAAATAGCTCATTTGGTGTTAAAGAGCAATCACTCACCGATTCACTGATACACATTTTTGTATACGGATATGGTCGACATTTGTTGCCACATGTGGAGTAGGAACTGCTTACCATTCTCAGGGACCTGAGTTTACACTACTGTTTTAACCCCCCCCCCCCCCCCCCCCCCGGTGTTTTAAATGTACATGCAATAGTGGTGTTAGTGTTGTTCACCTTTGTCTTCTTCATGTGTTTGGTTCCGTGTTGTGATGTACGCTACGATTTCCTCGGTTCGTTTTTACTCTCATTTGTTTTGTCGGGAGTTCATGTTTTATTTACGTATACTGGTGTCCATCATGGTTTCCATTGCAGATGATGTTTGTGTCGTTTAACAGTAACACGACGGGTATCACTAGTGGAGCAGGAACTGCTAACCTTTCCGGGAACCTAAGTTCACCCCCGTATTTTTGTGGGGTTCGTGTTGGTGAATCTTTAGTTTTCTGTGTAATGTTTTGTAGATTGTTGTTTGTCATTTTGTACTTTTTCTTTTGGCCGTTGTATTGTCTGTCCTTTTTCGATTTACGACTTCTGATTATCTCTTTGGTATCTTAAACTTGTGTTATTGTGTATAATGTATAATAATGTATAAAAATGGATGCTTAACGTCTTTCAAAATTATTTTATTTTAAATCAAATGAAAGTTTCAAGATAACAAAGGGTAAATTAGAAACCGTTTAAAATCGGATACATAATACAATGGCCAAAAGAAAAAAAGGCAGCATTAATGAAATATAAAACACTTCACAGAAAATGTCGTAGTACACCAATTATAATAAATCGAAATATACACATGTTTCGACACCCTTCCCAGGATTTCTGGATTTTTAAAGACTATTCGAGCAGAAAATGTTAATTGAACTGGTTCCATGTCATGTTGTGAAACACATTGCCAACGATGAAAAGCTATATTTGTGAGAGAAAAAATGCATGCATTTAGTAGCGTGTGACGATGGAGAGACAAACAAAACTCATCGAACATCTCTTCTACAGTCTTCAGTGGACAGGGATCAATGTAATCTACAATGATTGTCCTCTTGGTTCATGATTTCCTCACATTTCTTCAAATGGAGAACGGTTAACAGTAACACGACGGGTGTCATTAATGGAGTAGGAACTGCAAACCCTTCCGGAGCACCTGAGTTCCCCTCTGTTTTAGTGGCGTTCGTGTTGTTCAGTCTTTATTTGTCTGTGTAGAACTGTTAACAGTAACACGGCAGGTGTCATTAGTGGAGTAGGAACTGCTAACCCTTCCGGGGCACCTCAGTTCCCCTCTGTGTTTTAGTGGCATTCGTGTTGCTCAGGTTTTTGTTGTCTGTGTAGAACTGTTAACAGTAACACGTCAGGTGTCATTAGTGGAGTAGGAACTGCTAACCCTTCCGGAGCACCTGAGTTCCCCTCTGTATTTTAGTGGCATTCGTGTTGCTCAGATTTTTGTTGTCTGTGTACTGATTCGTATGTTTTTATTTTTTACTTTTAACATTTTTCTTTGGGTCATTGTATTGTCTGCCCGTTCTTTGAATTACGGCCTCTGGTTATCCCCCTTTTGTATCTGCAAACCTTTATTTCACAGACATTCACGGATATGACCCCCTTTTTCCCACTTATATTATAACAAACTGTAGTGGATACTAAATTCACGTGGCATCTGTGTTGCTCAATATTTAGTTTTTTTTCTGTAGTGTTTTGTCGATCATTGTTTGTTCTATAATTTTTCTTTTTGGTCATTATATTGTCTGACGTTCATTTATTTACAGCCTCTGATTAACCCTGTGATTTCTTCAAACTTTTCTCTCATTCTAAAATAAATGATCCGGTTTTTGACCTTCTTTTTAGGCAGATTTACGAATCCACATTCTGATAAAGTTTCCTCCTGGGAACAATGCTAAAAACATGTCACTCGCTAATGGTCACAGAAAACGACCATCGCAGCTACCTACTACCATAAATATATGTATATATAAATATCCCAAACCCCTGTGTCAATACTCAATAATTAAAGCGTATTTTCCATTTACAACAAAAGCGCAATGTGGATTAATTCAATTTATTTATAACAGATATCCAACAAATTCTGACCTTCTGTTTCCATAGATAGTCTCAGCACCCACACCCACTAAATGTCAAAGCAAAACATCGTCGCCTTTTCTAAGATTAATAAAAACATTGATTGTCTATATTAGCTTTATTTCAACCTAACAACAGTGATCGTTCAGTAGAGCCGGCTTTGTATCCTCCAATTGACACATTAAACTTACAATAGACCGACAGGTGATCCGATGTGATATCTATATAGTCAGAGCTAGCCACTTTGTATTGTCCATTAAGCTTACAATAGACCGACAGGTGATCCGATGTAATATCTATATAGTCAGTGCTAGCCACTTTGTATTGTCTATTAAGCTTACAATAGACCGACAGGTGTTCCGATGTAATATCTATATAGTCAGTGCTAGCCACTTTGTTTTGTCCATTAAGCTTACAATAGACCGACAGGTGATCCGATGTTATATCTATATAGTCAGTGCTAGCCACTTTGTATCGTCCATTAAGCTTACAATAGACCGACAGGTGATCTGATGTAATATCTATATAGTCAGTGCTAGCCACTTTTTATTGTCCATTAAGCTTACAATAGACCGACAGGTGTTCCGATGTAATATCTATATAGTCAGTGCTAGCTACTTTGTATTGTCCATTAAGCTTACAATAGACCGACAGGTGATCCGATGTAATATCTATATAGTCAGTGTTAGCCACTTTGTATCGTCCATTAATCTTACAATAGACCGACAGGTGGTCCTTTATAATATCTATATAGTCAGTGCTAGCCACTTTGTATCGTCCATTAAACTTACAATAGACCGACAGGTGATCGGATGTAATATATATATAGTCAGTGCTAGCCACTTTGTATCGTCCATTAAACTTACAATAGACCGACAGGTGATCCGATGTAATATCTATATAGTCAGTGCTAGCCACTTTGTATTGTCCATTAAGCTTACAATAGACCGACAGGTGATCCGATGTAATATCTATATAGTCAATGCTAACCACTTTGTATCGTCCATTAAGCTTACAATAGACCGACAGGTGATCCGATGTAATATCTATATAGTTAATGCTAACCACTTTGTATCGTCCATTAAGCTTACAATAGACCGACGGGTGATCCGATGTAATATCTATATAGTCAGTGCTAGCCACTTTGTATTGTCCATTAAGCTTACAATAGACCGACAGGTGATCCGATGTAATATCTATATAGTCAGTGCTAGCCACTGTGTATCGTCCTTTAAACTTACAATAGACCGACAGGTGATCCGATGTAATATCTATATAGTCAGTGCTAGCCACTTTGTATCGTCCATTAAGCTTACAATAGACCGACAGGTGATTCGATGTAATATCTATATAGTCAGTGCTGGCCAATTTGTATCGTCCATTAAACTTTAAATAGACCGACGGGTGATCCGATGTAATATCTATATAGTCAGTGCTAGCCACTTTGTATCGTCCATTAAGCTTACAATAGACCGACAGGTGATCCGATGTAATATCTATATAGTCAGTGCTAGCCACTTTGTATCGACCATTAAACTTACAATAGACCGACAGGTGATTCGATGTGCACAATATCTATATAGTCAGTGCTAAAAACGTTGCACAATAAAATGTAATCGCAGAACGATTCAGGCACAAGTACATAATCAATGGTAGTTTTTAAGGGAGCAAACGTATAATTTTGACCAGTGCAAATTTCAGTTTTGTTGATGAGAACGAGTGAATTAGAACGTATAATATGTTTGATCAGTCCTGAAGTCCTTTGCGCAATACGAGATACGGGAATAGTGTAATATTGGGCATTAAAGTCATCGTCCCGCACAGCAAGCGGACGTCCCCTCTAGATTGGTGTTACCCGCAACAGAGACACTATGTCTTATATCTATATTCCTATATTCCTTCGGGATAGACTTACATTATCTTGTATGTTATTAAAACATTTATTTAGGGGCCGTTCGCAATTATACAATTCGAACAACATTAACTTGTAAATGAAATAAATTTGTTCCCATCGGCCCGATTAATGAATAAAATCCTCGCTATAATAGTAATATCAGGTTATCAGTTTCTGCCAGACATTGACAATATAGAAATTAAACTATCGATCTGCTTTGTTTTGATATACGAGTTCAAGGTGTATATTACATTACAGGTAAATAATATAACATCTGAGATCTGACAACAAAGTGACAGAATAAACGTGTTTATAATTTCATGTGAATTTTTGAAAAAGAGAAAAACGATCTCCTATGTCCTCCAAGTAGGAGTAATTACCTAATTTAAACGTAGTTTTAATATCATTTAATATTCCATAAAAATAGAGAGAAATGACAAACAAAATAAAATCAGATTAAATGTTGAAAGAGAAATGTTTACATTATAAATATAAATAATAAAACATTGATATCTAATTTAGTGCACACGACCCATTTCTTGAGGTAACCTCAAAACCGAAGGATTGGAAAGCCAAATAACTTAAAACTATTTCAGAGTAATAAAACCAAAGGGCCTAAACAGGATCCCCAAAATCTGCTAAGGTCACATATTTGCATGAGGGAGGAGAATCTTAGCTTTGATATCAATTATATTATAAATATATTAAGTCAAAATATACAGGGTCGTGAAATAAAGTCCACTCGACGCTAAATAACAATCAATCAAATAAAAATAATAACCTGCTTAGGGAACGACCATTTAACTTGAAAGGGGGGGGAGGGATTATGTTTTTTTTCTAAAAAAATATTCTGATTCCCAATGTTGCTGAAAAAAATATTCTGATTTTGGTGGAGGAAAAACAAAATAATCTGATACAGTTTTTGTCATATAACCTAATGTTAAATTCTGCAAAAAAAATTCGAACGCGACAAGAGAAATACATATTCTAACTCTTGTGTTGTCCGAAAATTCAATTCTGAACGAAACAAAAATTCATAACCCCCCACCCCCTTCAAGTTAAATGGTCGGTCCCTTACTAAGTATTATTTAACTAATATTATACATATGACAACTTCTGTGTCACGAATATCAAATATATTTTAAAATAAACATCAAGAATGTATCTGACAGCGTGCATTTAATACTCACAAATGGAAACCAGCTATATGACCGCATCATTTCAATAAAGGTTTGGTTTAGGTTTATGGTGTTTAACGCCACTTACAACACTATTTCACTTATATAATGGCTGTCAGTTTTATTGGAGGAGGAAACCGGAGTATCCGGAGAAAACCACCGACCTGCCACAAGTCACTGACAAACTTTATAACATAATGTCGTATCGAGCACACCTCGCCATGAACGGGGTTCGAATCGCAACGTCTATGGTGAGAAGCACTGATTGCACGGGTAGTTGTAAATCGTTTAACGCCAAAATGAGCAATTTTCAGCTATTTCACTATATTACACTTTACGTTTTTATTTTCCCTATTTGTCTTTGTTAGCGCAGCGGTCATTATTTTCGTATATGGACCGGTAGTATATGGACCGGCCAGATACCTGCATTATTTTAGATAAAAAGTATAATATAGCAAATAGTTCATGTCACTTCGGGTGATACGGCAGTATATGGACCGGTCCGTCACCAAAAAAATATTATATGGACCACAGAAGCTTCGGTCCATATAAAAACAATTTGGTGACGGACCGGTCCATATACTGCCATATGACCCTCAGTGCCATGAACTATTTGCTATATATCATGGCGGATAACATGTTAACTTCGATGTGATGATGATGATGAACACTTTGTACAAACACGCTTAACTGGATTTACATAGTGCTATCTCATTGAAACAACTGTCCGAAGGTAAATATGTCTCTCACTCGGACACATTGTCCCGATCTTGAGACCAACAATTGTTGATTTTACTCCTCAATTATTCGTGCTTAGAGGAGAAGCAACAAACAACAATTGTATAGTCTTTGGTTTTTACTTGAACGCACGATCTACCACAAGAACGCACGATCTACCACTAGAACGCACGATCTACCACTCGAACACACGATATACCACTCGAACGCACGATCTACCACTCGAACGCACGATCTACCACTCGAACGCACGATATACCAATCGAACGCACGATCTACCACTCGAACGCACGATATACCACTCGAACGCACGATATACCACTCTCAAAGTGGGTATGCTCACCATTACCCTACCGATATGGTTCAAGACGGACAAGACCATACACAATTATTATCAAGATCTCAGTATCATTGACTTTGCACTGATGAAGGTTTCCATGGCTCAAACCCACCGAGCTGCTCACTCTGTTCCCGGATGATAGATAGGGGGAGCCCTCTCGATTTTTTTTGGGGGGTGTCAGGTTATAATACGGAAAGCCTGATCGTGATCAGTTGCGGGTATGTGCTTGGAGAGTGTCAGTCACCCTGCACGATAAATACCTCTTCTGTATATTTTGGGAAAAAAAGTAAGCGCATTGTAGCCGATACCAAATACAAGGTTTTTCGTCCCTACCCAACTCTCCATACTTATTTAGTGGTCGTCGAATATATCGTTACCCCATCCCTTTCCTCATCTTTTTCGTCCCTTCCCAACTCTCCATACTTATTCAGTGGTCGTCGAATATCGTTGCCCCATTCCTTCCCTCATCTTTTTCGTCCCTACCCAATTCTCCATACTTATTCAGTGGTCGTGGTCGTCGAATATCGTTACCCCATCCCTTCTGTCATCTTTTTCGTCCTTACCCAACTCTCCATATTTATTCAGTTGTTGTCGAATATCGTTGCTCCATCCCTTCCCTCATTTTTTATTAGTATAATGTAGTTTTAATATATTATTGAACTTAATCAAAATTGGGGGCAGTCGTAGCCATGATCGTATGGTAGTTGGATTTACAACTACCTATGCAATGACTGCCTATGACCACTGATGTTGTGAGTTCGAATCTCGATCAGGGCAAGGTGTACAACATCATGTGATGAAGATTGTCGGTGATTTGCGACAGGTCTGTGGTTTTCTCCGGGTCCTCCGTTTCCCCTCACCAATAAAACTGACCGCCACGATATAGCTGAAATATTGTTGAAGGTGGCGTTAAACATCATCAAACAAACAATTTATCAAAACTGTCCTCGTCCTGAATATAGCTGAAATACTGCTCGGTGGACGCTACGGAATAATGAATCATCAGGTGTAGCAGAGAAATCTTTCACTGCGTCGACAATGCTAATTCGTTTTTTATCCTATCTATTGCAATTTGACATAAAAAAACGACGTTCGTTTACATGCACGTGACGACGGATGGCATACATGACACAGTACCCTTTCAAAGTATCTGGTCTAGCTCTCCAAAAGAATTGTCTATTCACCTGACAAATATTCTGTCTGCAGTAAAAGAGGGACAGCGGAAATATTGTGAAACTGTTTACTCGCGTAGTGGCATAAATCACATGTGGATTTTGAAATACTCTAAAGATCTTTTGGATAACCTTATATCAAGGTCTTTCTCTCAGGTATCCTCCATCGAAACTTTTGATTTTTCAACTCTATATACCACCCTACCGCATGACAAATTAAAAACCCGGTTAAAATAAACAATGCACAAGGCTTTCAGTCATAGAAACTGGCTCAACATTTGTTGTGTTAGGCTACAATTCCACATATTTTTCAAACAAAATTCAAAAAAGTAAAACATGCTACTCCGAGGAACAAGTGATCAGTATGCTGGAGTTCCTCATCGGTAACACATTTGTCTCCTTTGGAGGGACACTGTTTCAGCTTCATCTGAGAAACAGGCTACTGGACCAGAGCTATAAAAAGATTCGCCTTATTCGATCTCTTAAAAAGTTTATATTCCGATACCAAGATCTTTTCGATATACATTCCGTCTCTGCAGAGACGATGATAAACGATGCATTTTCACATAGTGAAAATGTATAAAGATAAGGAAGTCAACAAAAATGTCAAATATATTTGTTTATCAATGTGTGACGTAAAATTGTTTTTGCCATTTCCTTCACTGAGTTTGGTACTGCTTTGACAACTATTTTACCTATTTTGTTCCAGTATTGTTGTAAATACTGTTATAGTGACAGCCGGAAACATTCAGCCGTAATGAAAGCGGGAGGTTTGGCACTTTAAAATCTGATTCAACCCACCATTTCTTTAGAAATGCCTGTACCAAGTCAGGATCATTACGGTTTTCACAGTTTTCCGGTTGTTGACTGATTTTGTCTGTTTATATAATTATGAGTTTTGACTTTCCCTTTGTAAGATTGTTCGGAGTTCGGTAATTTTGTTATTACCTTTATTTCTGTCTGTATAAATCGTTTATTCTCATAAAAGTTCCCACTAAAGTTGTGAGTTCGAACACCGTTCATGGCGAGGTGTACTCGATACAACATTATGTGATCAAGTTTGTCAGTGACTTGCGATAGGTCGATGCTTTTCTTCGGGTCCTCCGGTTTCCTCAACCAATAAAATCGATCGCCACGATATAACTGAAATATTGTTGAAGGTGGCATTAAAAACCACAAACCGTCAATGTTACATATGATTATTATTATATTATATTGAATTGATATGAATATGGTCGGAATTATTTGCCACATGTGGAGCTGGAACTGCTTCCCATTCTGGAACACCTGAGGTTACCCCTGATTTCTTTTAAATATATTAGTTGAGTTCGTGTTGTTCATTTTGTCAATCACATGTCTTCACGTTTTTTGGTTCCATGTTGTGGTGTACGCTACGATTTCAGCGTAGAAAACAATGTTCGGGTCATCTTTACCCCCATTTGTTTTGTCGGTAGTTTATATTTTCAGCAACCCGACGGGTGTCACATGGTGAGCAGGAATTGCTAACCCTTCCGGACACCTCAGTTCAACCCTGATTTTAGTGGGATTCGTGTTGTTCGATCTTTATTTTTCTGTGTAATGTTTTGTACATCATTGTTTGTCATTTTGACTTTTTGTTTTTGGGCATTTTATTGCCTGTCCTTTTTACGGTCTCTGATTGCCCCTTTCGTCCTTCGATTTACGGTCTCTATTTGCCCCTTTCGTCCTTCGATTTACGGTCTCTGATTGCCCCTTTCATCCTTCGATTTACGGGTCTCTGATTGCCCCTTTCGTCCTTCGATTTACGGTATCTGATTGCCCCTTTTGTTCTTCGATTTACAGTCTCCGATTGCGCGTTTCGTCCTTCGATTTACGGTATCTGATTGCCCCTTTCGTCCTTCGATTTACGGTCTCTGATTGCCCCTTTCGTCCTTCGATTTACAGTCTCTGATTACCCCTTTCGTCCTTCGATTTACTGTCTCTGATTGCCCCTTTGGTCCTTCGATTTACGGTCTTGATCTTGATTTACGACAGATCGGTGGTTTTCTCATGCTTTTCCGGTTCCATCCACCAAAAAAACTGACCGCCACGGTGAGGATCGCGTTGCTCAATCTTTTTTGTTGTAGTGTTTTGTAGATCATTATTTCTCCTATTGCATTGTCTACCTCCGATTACCCCTTTCGTATCTTCAATCTTTTTCGTTCACATGTACTTGCGGATAGGTCACGCTTTTGCAACAAGATCATTTAATAGCATTATATTAGTATCTGCGATAGTTTACTAACCAACTGCAGTTAGTACATTTATATTATAGCAAACTGTGGTGGCTACTAAATTTATGTAAATTATTTTATACACAAATAACACCCTGTTTATGTTGTACCGTGTTGCTCAATCTTTATGTTTTTGTGTAGTGTTTTGTAGATCATTGTTTGACCTGTCATTTTTCTTTTGATCATTGTATTGTCTGACCTTCATTTATTTACAGCCTCTGATTACTTTTTTTCTTTTGATCATTGTATTGTCTGACCTTCATTTATTTACAGCCTCTGATTACTTTTTTTCTTTTGATCATTATATTGTCTGACCTTCATTTATTTACATCCTCTGATTACTTTTTTTCTTTTGATCATTGTATTGTCTGACCTTCATTTATTTATAGTCTCTGATTACTTTTTTCTTTTGATCATTGTATTGTCTGACCTTCATTTATTTACAGCTTCTGATTACTTTTTTCTTTTGATCATTGTATTGTCTGTCCTTCATTTATTTACAGCCTCTGATTACTTTTTTCTTTTGATCATTGTATTGTCTGACCTTCATTTATTTACAGCCTCTGATTACTTTTTTTCTTTTGATTATTGTATTGTCTGACCTTCATTTATTTACAGCCTCTGATTACTTTTTTTCTTTTGATCATTGTATTGTCTGACCTTCATTTATTTACAGCTTCTGATTACTTTTTTTCTTTTGATCATTGTATTGTCTGACCTTCATTTATTTACAGCCTCTGATTACTTTTTTTCTTTTGATCATTGTATTGTCTGACCTTCATTTATTTACAGCTTCTGATTACTTTTTTTCTTTTGATCATTGTATTGTCTGACCTTCATTTATTTACAGCTTCTGATTACTTTTTTCTTTTGATCATTGTATTGTCTGACCTTCATTTATTTACAGCTTCTGATTACTTTTTTTCTTTTGATCATTGTATTGTCTGACCTTCATTTATTTACAGCCTCTGATTACTTTTTTTCTTTTGATCATTGTATTGTCTGACCTTCATTTATTTACAGCCTCTGATTACTTTTTTTCTTTTGATCATTGTATTGTCTGACCTTCATTTATTTACGGCCTCTGATTACTTTTTTTCTTTTGATCATTGTATTGTCTGACCTTCATTTATTTACAGCCTCTGATTACTTTTTTTCTTTTGATCATTGTATTGTCTGACCTTCATTTATTTACAGCTTCTGATTACTTTAAGCGTTTTGTGCATTCTAAAATATATGATCCAGGTATTGGCCTTTTTGGAACAAGATTTACAAATCCATATTCTCCGAGCATTAACAAACAGAGAAAAAAGCAACCACTGGCCTCTTAGGGAAATATGATCAGAAGTCAATATACATTCAACCACATAACATGGTAGATCAGGTTTCCTTTTCACTGTCGTCCTTCAAACATGCCTCCATATTCTTTCTGCAAAAAGGGGAGTCAATGCAAACCAAGACACAACCTCAATATAAGATTGTCAGTAAATTCCTTCTATTGCAGAAAATACAATTATTGTATAAGACGGTTAGTATTTCTAGACAAAATATCAACACCAAAAAAGGGGATATACGTCTAAAATCCTAAGCAAATGGAAGTTGCGTTTCAAGTCAACAATCAGAAGTTTGGCATCTCAAAACATCGTTCCATACAATCAGAGAAACAAATTTGACAAGCAAAGTGGTCAAAGAGGTTTACATTGTTTCGCAAATCAAATAAACAGCATAAAGGGGGTTAAAAGCTTATCCATTTTCTATTTTTTTCTCATGGGGGTCGCAGTGGTCGTGATTGACATATGCAATCAGTGCCTGTCACAACTTTGGTATCTTCAAACTTTTCTCGCATTCTAAAATAAATGATCCAGGTTTTGGTCTTATTTTTCTTAGACAGATTTGCAATTCCATATTCTGATCAGTTTTCTCCTCGAAACAATACTCCGAAAATGTCACTCGCTAATGATCACAAAAAACCCGTAATACTACCTACTACCATATATATACTACCAACCGGTCCATATAACAGTAGATAGACCGGGCCCAGTCCATGATACGTCTTCGCCAAGGTTCACCATTATGATGTAAATTTTATTTCCGGTTTCTCCGAGTCTTTATGACGGGAGACAATTGGGCTTGTTCTTGGAGGCGAAGTATAATATAACAAATAGTTCGCGCCAAATAGTAGTTTATTGACCGGTCTGTCACCCACAAAATATTATATTGATCTCAGCTTCGCTTCAGTCCATATATTATTTTGTGCGTGACATCCCGGTCCATAAACTGCCATATGACCCTCATTACCATGAACTATTTGTTAAATATATAAATGTCCCGAGCCCCTGTATCAATACTAATAATAATTAAAGCGTAATGTACATTTACAACAAAAACACAATGTAGAATAATTCAATTTATTTATAATATATGCCCTATGAATTCGGAATATCTGTTTCCCTGGATACCCTCATTGCTCGCAGACACCATATGGCGTAGCAAAACAACGTCGCCTTTTCTTAGATTAACAATAACAATGATTGATCCAGTAGATTTAAAGTAAGGATAGGCCACTCCCCTTCCAATTTCCTTGTCATTTTTCATCATTTGCAGATGTACACTTCCACCAGAACAAGTAAAGGAGGTCGCAAAATAGTACGTGCCGTCACGTGGTGCTGTAAAGTGACCCGTATGTTTATTATACGCATGTCCATTATTTGTTACAACTTCATCGAAGATGACGCTTTGAGATTCACCAAGTTCAACATTTTTCGTCAATCTGGCATAGAACGATACTCTTCTTTTCTGAGAATTTCCTATTATAAAAAAGAAACAAAACATTATTCTCTAGACATGTAATAGGCGTGTAAGTTTCCGAATGTTTGTTCTGTTCATATATAGCCAAATATTATCATGACCGGGCTTATGAGATGCGGGCCTCAAATAAGGGCTGTTCGCTGTAAAACCTGCAGTGAACAACTGAGAGTGGGCGCATGACCAATTGGCTTAACACCGGTCTTGTATATGATATAATAAGACATTTGCATATCATAAATAATTGAGAATAGGTATATTCAGAGGCATGGCTAATATTAACGCAAAACTGAGAGATCTCTAATTGACTGGTTGAAAACTTCATTAACTCAATTAGAGAGCTTTCTAAATGTAAGTAAGAAGTCTAAGATCTCCCTCAAAATATGCTAAATAATGTTAAAACGATGTTCCATAATTTTGTTTGCAAATTAGGATAAAAATGGTTGTGAAGTATTACATTACCGGGTATTCCAGCAAGTTTGTCTTCCAGGTTCTTCAGAGCGGATATCACATCAGTTGTAACAAATTTTGCTTCATCTGAAAAATAATGAGGAGACTGTCGTTTACTTTTAGGGTACAAGGTCATTATGGAATTATGGAACTGTTCGGTATTTTTGTTCATTTTATTAACACGTGGAATTATATGACTTCGATGTAAAATTATATATTCAACCTGAGGCAAAAGGTATGTGCGAATAGTTGCGTTTGGTGTTCTGTTCGGATTGCTTAAATTGGTCTTCCCACGTCGTCGGTAACCGTTGGGTTGTTTTAATTGGTCTTTCCAAATCTTCGGTTACCGTCGGACTGCTTAAATTGGTGTACCACGTCGGTGGCTGTCGTTTCTTCTGACAATGAGCGTTATCAACTCTGGATTATACCGACACTGGTCTTTGAGGTAGATATGTTAGTTTTAATACTTACCTAGCTGAGTTTTGTATTTGTCACATTTGGTTCCGCTGTAACACAACCGTGCGGTCAGAACAAAGAGAAAGCATTGGAACATTGAACAACCCATGTTAGAAAATAAATCTTCTACAAACAGTGGAACGTTCTTCGTTGAATGTAATATTTGATACAACGAAATACAATGTAGCTGGATATTGTTTACTGTTTGAAAGGTCAACTCGATATTGAATTTAAAGAGTCTCAACAGATTATACACGCAAGTACAAATATCGCAGTTGATTTCGCAGAAAAAAATGTATTTAATTTCATAAAGTTATTTAGCTTTCAAAAATATCCGAATGTCAAACAAAAAAGTGAAATAAATATGAGTAATATACACAAATTCAGGATGTCAAAGTGAAAAATTAATAAACAAAAAAACAATATTTATAAAACGCTGCCTAATAGAACACATATGAAAAACTTCACAGGACCTCAGTAACCCATGATTTGTAATGGACCCCGAAATGTGTCAGTCGGTAGCCCAGCTGGCTACTGAAATATTAAAAAGTCATGTGCAAAGTTAGTAGCTGGGCCCAAAGAAATGTTGCGTGGCCACCAAAATTATTATTTTTAGAAACCCAGCTGGCAGCAATAGCAAATATGCCAGGTGTTGTCCCTACAGAACACGGAGACCAACGTAAAAGGTTATTACACTTATTGTTTAAATATTCTACGCATAGATGAATATCAACAATGGTCAACAATTCCACCAAAATCAACAAAACGTAAATCACCTCTTGCCTTCACTCACAGCATACTGCCACAAATACATGTATGTATATTCTTTAATTCCTCTTGTACAGATATATATAAATAGCTTTTTTTTCAGCTATCAATTACAAATTTGGAGTTAACTATGCTGAACAAGTGAGACTGTGACACACATGCTGCAAATTTTGATAGAAAATAGGCATTTGAAACTTTAATTGTCGTTCTGGCTGCTAATTAACCACTGATTTCCCATCAGTATGTACATGTTCGAACCAGGTAAAGTCAGTTTTCTGTTCCATGCACGATAAACGTTCAGAAGTAGCTAAGATTTTAATAACCTTTGAAAATGTCCTTTTCCATGCCAATTTTGTTGGAAATTCCTTCGTGTGTACATAATTTTAAAAATAATCTTCATTTTTTATTATACAATTTGAACACGTCCATACATGTCTCTCTTTATAAACATGTACATTTTGTTAAGCAAAATATGCTTCACAGTAATCGATACGCGCACTTCTGGAAGAACATTAATTTCTTCCTATTAATTTCAAACAGGGGCCGTCGTGGTCGTGATGGTATGGTAGTTGGATTTATAGCTACTATGCAATCAGTGCCTATCACCACTAAAGTTATGAGTTCGAACCTCGTTCCTGAAGAGGTGTACTCGATACAACATTATGTGATAAAGTTTGTCGGTGACTTGCGACAGATCGGTGGTTTTCTCCGGGGACTCCGGTGTCCTCCACCAATAAAACTGACCGCCACGATATAATTGAAATATTGTTGAAAATGACGTTAAGCACAATAGACTATCCAAACCAACCAATCAATTTCAAACGAAATGCCGAATAGTCATATCGCTTAAGCTTACGCAAGTCTTGGATACGTTGCAATGAGTAATGCTGCATTTTACGCAAAGAAGTAGCGTTATTTGTTGTCAAATTAGTCCACAGCTCACAGCCATACAATGATGATGATAGAACAATTTCATAATATAGTTTTATATCGGTTATAGGGTTAATGTTCCTTTGAAAGTTACAAATTCCAAATAGACCTTTGTTGCGTGACTTTAGGACAGCCTCAGTATTTTTCATGTCTGACATTATAGGAATTCCAAGATGAACCTTTGTCTTTGTTCTTTGTGTAAGTACATTTACAATTTCAACACAAATGGATATGTACTCATAATTCTCCCACGACGGAAGCTACGAATGTCAGTTTTTGGCGCTACTAAATACTAACTTCCAATTCTCAGAATAGATAGAACAAATGTTAATTAAAGTTTGTATAGATGTAGGACTAAGTGAAAAGACCACAATGTCGTCTGCAAATGCTGGGTTACTACAATTAAAGTTTCTAATTCTGATACCACAATTTGACTTTTTTAATTGATTTAACTAGTCATCAATAAAGAGTTTGCATAGAAAGGTTGGCAGCACACCGTGTTGTCGTTTCGCCACGGTTAACTGGAAACCAGGTAGATGTCGCGCCATTTAAGAAAACTGCAGTCTTCATGTCAGTATAACATTGATCAATTATTCGCAGTAGCGGTCCCTTAATACCAATGGGTTTCAGTTTATTAATGAGTCCTGCATGCCAAACCGTATAAAAAGCCCGCATAATGTCATGAAAGGCAGCAAATATAGTACTGTGAAGTCCGAAAACAGACAACATGGTTTCAGACAGAAAACAAGTCGTTGTAATACAATATTAGGATTCGGTGAATCCTTACTACTGCTTCTTTGGTAATATAACTGAAAATGTTTCAATCCAATATTGAATTCTTGAGAATAAAATCTTCTCAAAAAGCTTGTTAAAAGAACATAAAAGTGCAATAGGTCTGTACGATTCATATTTATGCGATGGCGTTGATCCTCCTTTATACACTGGTATAGCAAGTCCATTCTTCCATATTGTAGGAATAGGACCAACTATAATGATAACACTGAACAACTTAGTAATTGATATTAAAAAATGTTGTTCTGTGCATCTGGAGTGCTCATTTTGCATTTTATCTGCATTCGGGGATTTTTGTAATTTCAAGGATTTAACACCGGTATCAACTTCATTAAATGAAAATGTCTTATTTAGGATATGATTCTCAATTAAATACTACCATAACCATTCGAATAACGCTCATCGTTGGAATCGGAAATGTCAGGATAATGATCAGAAAAGACTTCGGCTATTCATGTAGGATCACGGAACGTGATGTTGTTAGTCAGTAATTCCTTGTAAATTGAATGCTTCTTTTTTGGTATGACCTTTCCAAAGCTTCCAAAAGAGATGAATATCACATTCAGCAGATTCATCTATTTCCCGACATACTTCGCTTTGGTAATTATAATTAGCGGAGTTTTGAGTGTTCATAAACATCCTCTTTGTAGCTTTATAGCTACGATAAGATTCATGTTGCATTCCACGGGGACTGCCTTCATTAATCCAAAGCTTACGTTCATCACGAGCTACCTTATGGGTTTCTCTTACTTCAGATGTCCAGTATGGTTTGTATTTTGTATTGTTTCATATGATGCTATTAGCCGCAAATCTGTTATTACTGTATTCAATTTGTCTATGTCCGACACTGAATCAATGCAGTTGAACTGATCACGCAATGATTTAGTTACAACATCTACTAGTAGTTGATAATTTAATAAATTGTCTATTGTAGCTTTGTTTCAATCCTAACAACAGTAGAAGCGGCTTTGTATCGTCCAATTGGCACATTAAACTTGCAATAAAATGACAAGTGATCTGATGCAATATCTATATAATCAGTGCTAAGACCATTGCACAATCAAATGCAATTGCAGAACGATTCACACAATATTGGACCCCTTAAAAATAGCTCCATGGAAAACATTATTTATTGATCAGTATTTTAAATATGGGGTGGATAACATGTGGATGTTAGACCAATGTGCAATTTCAAAAGTTGCATCACATTTTAACAGATTTTGGACAGATATCTTTCAAAGCTGGGGAAAATTAAGGGAGTGGTCTTCCGAAAAAGATGTAAATCCCACAAATATTTTAACCCATTCCATATGGTTTAATAAAAAGCTAAAATTGATAATGCAACTGTTTTCTTTATTATAAATGGTGTGACGCAAGAATATATTTTATAAATAATTTACTTGATGGGAACAATGAATTCCTTTCCTTCAATCAATTTAAAGAACTTTATGGGATATAAACCACCTTTTTACATAGGAATTTTATTAATATATTCATTGTTCTTATTTAGTATTACATCTACTCTTGTAGATTATCCTGACAAAACCATGTGTATCAGGTGTAATAAATATATTAAAACGCACAGAGGAACTGAAATTCAATCTTCCTCTATCTATCAGATCCCTGCAATTAGAGAAAATATTGTGAAGAAATGGGAAGACATATATATTAAAATAATATTGGTATAAGGGAAGTAACTCAAAATATATACTGTTCTAGACAAATTCTTAATGGATGAACCACACATATGGACAGTAGGAAAGTGCATCCAAAATGACTATTATTATATTGTATTGTGTTGTATTGTATATTTTCAGTTATTGTTGAAAACCACTTTTAAGTTGATGAAGTATTTAATTTCTATTTCGAAAACTAGACCTTTAAAAAATGATATATTTTTTATATTAATTGATTATCTAAATTAACATTGAGATGGTAACACAAGCAAACAGTGTGTTTGAATATACACTGTATGACAATTTTTTGTAATGCCAATAGGTAGCGATTAACACTGTCCTGTTAATATATCTGTAATATATTATGCGTGTAATGTGAAAGTAGAAAATTTAAAACAAAATAGAATAAAAATGTATCACCTTTGGATTCAATATATTTAACGACATCTGATTTAGTAGATTTCTGGTCAATATTACCGATATAAAAACTAGATGTTCCCTTCCTTCGTACTACACCGACGAATATACCAGGTCTGTCATCTGTGGTCAAGAGATCAGACGTACTACGATCAATACACACCGGTATTTTATCATTTATATTTGTTTCATTATTCACCCCTGGTTTTTAGTGGGGTTCGTGTTACTCGATCTCTCGTTTTATGTGTATGTTTTGTAGATCATTGTTTCTCCTTTTATACTATTTCATTTGGCCATTGTGTTTTCTGTTGTTCTTCGATGTACGGATTCTGATTACTCCTTTGGTATATTCAAACTCTTCTTATTACATTGTCAGGATTATATCTTGTTTCATAAGTTGTCATATCAATAGATATGTTTAAAGATGTGGTTTTTATGTGTTTTTTTGTCCTGTTCATTGTATTTATAATTGTCCGAAGAAACCGTTACATTGACTTCCGGCATCTGCATATTGGTATTGTTATCATTTACCGGGGATGTATCACGTGGTGTTCTGTTATCTATGGTATGTGCGACTATTTCACGGATGGGTGCTTATGACAGATCCGGTGAAATGTGTTCACTCACAATAATAGGAATGTTAATTGTACAAGTATTACGACTTTGAGGTTCTGACTGGGTTTTATTTGTTACAGTTGATTTCCTAAAGCTACTACCATTTGTTGATTTAGCACAACGTTTTATACCTTCTTCAAGATGAGTAATTTTCTTCTTGTAGATTTCAATGTCAAATTCACCTACGGACTTCAATTTATCATCGATGGTCTTTTTGTATGAAATTAAATTGGTGGCTTTGGGGCTCATATCGGACATATGTTGCAGTAACTGATTTACGGATTCTGATTACCTCTTTGGTATCTTCAAACTCTTCTTCCCATTTGGACATTTTTCTGGTCCACGAGCACGTCTAGTCAATAACGTCCTATACCAGGTTAATAGATTGTCTGTGGCATCGGTTAAATCTAATAAAGTTTCTATATAAGTGTCTTTTGCTTTGCTATGAAGCTCACTATCTAGCATTACAATGAAATTCTGATTAGGAATCTGTGAGAGTTGAGAGTCAGAACTGTGTTCACTATATGTAATGTCGCCATATTGGGAGATCGAGGTTTTCGTATGAACGTTATATTTATCTATCGACTGTGGTCGACTAGGTGTCTTACTACCAAACCATTTGTTTACCAAATCATTGTTATCCTTGATTCATCAGCAGTCGAAAAGGAACTATCCCTTGAATCAGTCACATTCCTATTTACACTGGATCCATTTTTGTCTTCGACTAACACATCAGTCATTTTACCATCCCGTGCAAACTAACCATGATGGTCTACTACAAAACATACATCATAATCATCTGATTGAATGGTATTTGTTCTCACCATGATCTAACGGGGAAATAGCTTATTTGGTGTTAAAGAGCAATCACTCACCCATTCACTGATAAACATTTTTGTATACGGATATGGTCGAATTTTTTGCCGCATGTGGAGTAGGAACTGCTTACCATTCTCAGGGACCTGAGTTTACACAACTGTTTTAACCACCCCCCCCCCCCCCCCGGTGTTTTAAATGTACATGTATTAGTGGTGTTAGTGTTGTTCACCTTTGTCTTCTTCATGTTTTTGGTTCCGTGTTGTGATGTACGCTACGATTTCCTCGGTTCGTTTTTACTCTCATTGTTTTGTCGGGAGTTCATGTTTTATTTACGTATACTGGTGTCCATCATGGTTTCCATTGCAGATGATATTTGTGTCGTTTAACAGTAACATGACGGGTATCACTAGTGGAGCAGGAACTGCTAACCTTTCCGGGAACCTAAGTTTACCCCCGTATTTTTGTGGGGTTCGTGTTGCTGAATCTTTAGTTTTCTGTGTAATGTTTTGTAGATTGTTGTTTGTCTTTTTGTACTTTTTCTTTCAGCCATTGTATGGTCTGTCCTTTTTCGATTTACGGCTTCTGATTATCCCTTTGGTATCTTAGACTTGTGTTATTGTGTATAATGTATAATAATGTATAAAAATGGATGCTTAATGTCTTTCAAGATTATTTTATTTTAAATCAAATGAAAGTTTCAAGATAACAAAGGGTAAATTAGAAACCGTTTAAAATCGGATACATAATACAATGGCCAAAAGAAAAAAAAGGCAGCATTAATGAAATACAAAACACTTCACAGAAAATGTCGTGGTACACCAATTATAATAAATCAAAATATACACGTGTGTCGACACCCTTCCCAGGATTTCTGGATTTTTAAAGACTATTCGAGCAGAAAATGTTAATTGAACTGGTTCCATGTCATGTTGTGAAACACATTGCCAACAATGAAAAGCTATATTTGTGAGAGAAAAAATGCATGCATTTAGTAGCGTGTGACGATGGAGAGAAAAACAAACCTCATCGAACATCTCTTCTACAGCCTTCAGTGGACAGGGCTCAATGTAATCTACAATGATTGTCCTCTTGGTTCACGGTTTCCTCACATTTCTTCAAATGGAGAACTGTTAACAGTAACACGACGGGTGTCATTAATGGAGTAGGAACTGCTAACCCTTCCGGAGCATCTGTGTCCACCTCTGGTTTTCAGTGGCGTTCGTGTTGTTCAGTCTTTAGTTGTATGTGTAGAACTGTTAACAGTAACACGACGGGTGTCATTAGTGGAATATGAACTGCTAACCCTTCCGGAGCACCTGAGTTCCCCTCTGTGTTTTAGTGGCATTCGTGTTGCTCAGGTTTTTTGTTGTCTGTGTACTGATTCGTATGTTTTATTTTTTCCTTTTAACATTTTTCTTTGGGTCATTGTATTGTCTGCCCGTTTTTTGAATTACGGCCTCTGGTTATCCCCCTTTCGTATCTTCAAACCTTTATTTCACAGACATTCACGGATATGACCCCCTTTTTCCCACTTATATTATAACAAACTGTAGTGGATACTAAATTCATGCAAATTATGTAATGCACAAAAAACACCCGAGTGCACTTCCGGTTTACGTGGCATCTGTGTTGTTCAATATTTAGTTTTTTTTCTGTAGTGATTTTTCGAGCATTGTTTGTTCTGGTATTTTTCTTTTTGGTCATTATATTGTCTGACCTTCATTTATTTACAGCCTCTGATTAACTCTGTGATTTCTTCAAACTTTTCTCTCATTCTAAAATAAATGATCCGGTTTTTGACCTTCTTTTTAGACAGATTTGCGAATCCACATTCTGATAAAGTTTCCCCCTGGGAACAATACTCCAAAAATGTCACTCGCTTATGGTCACAGAAAACGACCATCAGAGCTACGATCTCGCAGCTGCCTACTACCATAAATATATTTATATATAAATATCCCAAGCCCCCTTATCAATACTCAATAATTAAAGCGTATTTTCCATTTACTACAAAAGCGCAATGTAGATTAATTCAATTTATTTATCACAGATATCTAACAAATTCTGACCTTCTGTTTCCATAGATAGTCTCAGCACCCACACCCACCAAATGTCAAAGCAAAACATCGTCGCCTTTTTTAAGATTAACAAAAACATTGATTGTCTATTGTAGCTTTATTTCATACTAACAACAGTGATCGTTCAGTAGAGCCGGCTTTGTATCCTCCAATTGACACATTAATCTTGTAATAGACCGACAGGTGATCAGATGTAATATCTATATAGTCAGTGCTAGCCACTTTGTATCGTCCATTAAACTTACAATAGACCGACAGGTGATCCGATGTAATATCTATATAGTCAGTGCTAGCCACTTTGTATTGTCCATTAAGCTTACAATAGACCGACAGGTGATCCGATGTAATATCTATATAGTCAGTGCTAGCCACTTTGTATCATCCATCAAGCTTACAATAGACAGACATACGATCCGATGTAATATCTATATAGTCAGTGCTAGCCACTTTGTATCATCCATTAAGCTTACAATAGACCGACAGGTGATCCGATGTAATATCTATATAGTCAGTGCTAGCCACGTTGTATCGTCCATTAAACTTACAATAGACCGACAGGTGATCCGATGTAATATCTATATAGTCAGTACTAGCCACTTTGTATCGTCATTAAACTTACAATAGACCGACAGGTGATTCGATGTAATATCTATATAGTCAGTGCTAACCACTTTGTATCGTCCATTAAACTTACGATAGACCAACAGGTGATTCGATGTGCACAATATCTATATAGTCAGTGCTAAAAACGTTGCAAAATAAAATGTAATCGCAGAACGATTCAGGCACAAGTACATAATCAATGGTAGTTTTTAAGGGAGCAAACGTATAATTTTGACCAGTGCAAATTTCAGTTTTGTTGATGAGAACGAGTAAATTAGAACGTAAAAACTGTCCTGAAGTCCTTTGTGCAATACAGGATACGGGAATAGTGTAATATGTGGCATTAAAGTCATCGTCCCGCACAGCTAGCGGACGCCCCTCTAGATTGGTGTTACCCGCAACGGAGACACTATGTCTTATATCTATATTCCTATATTCCTTCGGGATAGACTTACATTATCTTGTATGTGTTATTGGAGGAGGAAACCGGAGTATCCGGAGAAAACCACCGACCTGCCGCAAGTCACTGACAAACTTTATCACATAATGTCGTTTCGAGCACACCTCGCCATGAACTGGGTTCGAATCGCAACGTTTTAGGTGATAAGCACTGATTGCACGGGTAGTTGTAAATCGTTTAACGCTAAAATGAGCAATTTTCAGCTATTTCTCTATATCATGGCGGATAACATGTTATCTTCGATGTGATGATGATGATGAACACTTTGTACAAACACGCTTAACTGGATTTACATAGTGCTATCTCATTGAAACAACTGTCCTTAGGTAAATTTGTCGCTCACCCGGACACATTGTCCCGATCTTGAGACCAACAATCGTTGATTTTACTCCTCAATTATTCGTGCTTAGAGGAGAAGCATCAAACAACAATTGTATAGTCTTTGGTTTAATTCGGACGCACGATCTACCACTCGAACGCACGATCTACCACTCGAACGCACGATCTACCACTCGAACGCACGATCTACCACTCGACCGCACGATCTACTACTCGAACACACAATATACCACTCTCAAAGTGGGTATGCTCACCATTACCCTACCGATAGGGTTCAAGACAGACAAGACCATAAACAATTATTATCAAGATCTCTGTATGATTGACTTTCCACAGATGTAGTACACGGAGTACTGATGAAGGTTTCCATGGCTGAAACCCAACGAGCTGATCACTGCGTTCCCGGATGGTAAATAGGGCGAGCCCTCTTGATTTGTTGGGGGATGTCAGGTTATAATACGGAAAGTCTGATCGTGATCCATTTCGGGTATGTGCTTGGATAGTGTCAGTCACCCTCCACGATAAATACCTCTTCTGTATATTTTTAACCAAAGTAAGCGCATTGTAGCCGATACAAAATACAAAGTTTTTCGTCCCTACCCAACTCTTCATACTTATTTAGTGGTCGTCGAATGTCATTGCCCCATCCCTTCCGTCATCCTTTTCGTCCCTACCCAATTCTCTATGCTTATTTAGTGGTCGTCGAATATCGTTGACCCGTTGCCCCATCCATTCCCTCATTTCTATTAGTATAATGTAGTTTTAATATGTTATTCAACTTAATCAAAATTGGAGGCAGTCGTGGCCGTGATCGTATGGTCGTTGGATTTACAACTACCTATGCAATCAGTGCCTATCACCACTGACGTTGTGAGTTCGAATCTCGATAAGGGCGAGGTGTACAACATTACGTGATAAAGTTTGTCAGTGACTTGCGACATGTCGGTGGTTTTCTCCGAGTCCTCCGGTTTTCCCCCATCAATACAACTGAACGCCACGATATAGCTGAAATATTGTTGAAGGTGGCGTTAAACATCATCTAACAAACAATTTATCAAAACTGTCCTCGTCCTGAATATAGCTGAAATACTGCTCGGTGGAGAATCCCACTTCGTCGACAATGCTAATAAATTTTATATCCTGTCTATTGTATTTTGACATAACAAAAACGACGTTCGTTTACATACACGTGACGACGGATGGCATACATGACACAGTACCCTTTCAAAGTATCTGGTCTAGCTCTCAATTATTTTCTCTTGATATTTTTTCTGTATTATTCCGTCCAAATGATTGATTGTTGTTTAACGTCAAGTGTTTCAGCTGTATTCATAATAAGACATTGCATACTCCTTGTGTTTTCTGTCTGTATAAATCGTTTATTCTCACAAATGTTCCCTCTAAAGTTGTGAGTTCGAACCCCGTTCATGGCGAGGTGTACTCGAATCAACATGATGTATTAAAGTTTGTCAGTGACTTGCGACATGTCAGTGGTTTTCTTCGGGTCCTCCGGTTTCCTCCACCAATAAAATCGACCGCCACGATATAGCTGAAATATTGTTGAAAGTGGCATTAAACACCACACACCGTAAATGTTACATATGATTATTATTACATTATATTGTATTGATATGAACATGGTCGGAATTATTTGCCCCATGTGGAGCAGGAACTGCTTACCATTCTGGAACACCTGAGTTTACCCCTGATTTCTTTTAAATATATTAGTTGAGTTCATGTGGTTCATTTTGTCAAATCACATGTCTTCACTTTTTTTGGTTCCATGTTGTGATGTACGCTACGATTTCAGCGTAAAAACGATGTTTGCGTCATCTTTAGTCCCATTTGTTTTGCCGGTAGTTTATATTTTCAGTAATCCGACGGGTGTCACATGTTGAGCAGGAATTGCAAACCTTTCGGACACCTAAGTTCAACCCCTTATTTTAGTCGGATTCGTGTTGCGCGATGTTTATATTTCTGTGCAATGTTTTGTACATCATTGTTTGTCCTTTTGTTTTGGGCATTTTATTGCCTGTCCTTCGATTTACAGTCTTTGATTGCCCCTTTCGTCCTTCGATTTACGGTCTCTGATTGCCCCTTTCGTCCTTAGATTTACGGTCTTTGATTGCCCCTTTCGTCCTTATATTTACGGTCTCTGATTGCCCCTTTCGTCCGTCGATTTACGGTCTCTGATTGCCCCTTTCGTCCTTCGATTTATGGTCTCTGATTGCCCCTTTCGTCCTTCGATTTATGGTCTCTGATTGCCCCTTTCGTATCTTCAAGCTTTTCCTTGCCTTGCAAGGAACCACAAACGATCATTCCTAACGAGCTATTTGCCATTGGGAACTTTTGGTATTTCAGAGATATTGGCCTTTGGGAACTGCTTTACTGTTTTACGCGTAGGGAGCATGATACATTCTGTACACGAGGAGTCAATAACGTCCAATCATCGTCCTGCACAGCTAGCAGACGCCCCTCTAGATTGGTGTTACAAGCAACAGAGACACTCTGTCTTATATCTATACTCCTATATTCCTTCAGGATTGACTTACATTATCTTGTATGTAATTAAAACATTTATATAGTGGTCGTCATGGTCGTGATCAAATACAATCAGTGCCTATCACCACTAAAGTTGTGAGTTCGAATCCCACTCATGATGAGGTGTACTCGATACAATATTATGTGATAAAGTTTGTTCTTGATTTTCGACAGGTCGGTGGTTTCCTCCACCAATAAAAGTGACCGCCATGATATAGCTGAAATGTTGTTGATAGTGGCGTTAAATACCATTACCCTAATAAGCATGTCTATAAATACGCATGATTAAATCCCTCCAATCTTCATTGATATAATTATATTCATGAAAAAAGTATTCAACCAAAAAAGAAATATTGATGGGATTTGTTTTCCTTGTCTTCTCCCACTGATGTGCAACATGACAAAGTGGAAAAGGATCTTGCCAAAATCCAGAAAAATAAAAATGGAGGTGCATACATAGCAAGCCATATGAAATTTATTACTCAACACACATTGAGTCTACCGCCTCGATGGTTTAATTGTTACTGTGCAAGCCTCGGGTGGGGGATCGAGAGTTCGATCCCCGGTCGGATCAAGCTAAATATAAAATTGCGTAAAACACGCAATATTCAACTACAAAGTCAAAGTCTGTTTGGCTGGAAGTCATGATAATGTGTCCGTGTGGAGCAACATGTCTACCTACTGGTTGCTGTTTATGTTTGCTAACAGCTTAAAATTCAGCACGACGCATTGGTCTAGTACAAAACAGATATCATCACCTCGCCATCTAATAACTTGTTCTCTCCATGAATAGTGGCCGTCGTGGTCGTGATCGGATGATAATTGGTTGTAATCAATGCCTATCACCACTAAGTTATGAGCTGGGGAATATATCGAGACTAAGCTCTGCATGTTTGCAGATGACACTCAGCTATTTAATAAAAATGATGAATCTGTCAAAAATCTTTTGATATTTTAACTATATATGAAAAAGCCTCTGGTTCAAAAGTCAATTATGAAAAGACAAAAGGTATGTATATTGGATCGGCTAAAAATAACAGACCCAAGTTTACAAAAATAGTTTGGACAAAGGATAATGTTAAAGCTCTTGGCATTCATCATGGTTATAATATACAAAATGTTTAGATATGGAAATCAATAATAGATCAAATGAAAAATTGTGTCCACGTTTGGAAAAGTAGAAACTTGACATATACAGGAAACACTTTAATAGTGAAAAATCTCTTGATCTCTCTTTGTGGTTACGAAATTGAAATGCGGGGAATACCAGAAAAATACGTAAAAGAAATAACAACTTTGGTATGGGGTTTTATCTGGGGAGGGGGTATTAATCAAATAGATAGGAAAGTTTGCTGCTTGGGAGTAGAAAATGGAGGCATGGGTATGATTAACATACAAGAGTTTATTGACAGTAAAAGAATTAAGCTTCTATACCGAATTTTACATGAACCATTAGAAAGTTGGAATGCAATTGGTAAGTATTGGCTCGTAAGTTAGACATCAAGTTTAATGAAAAATATTTTGTATGTAAGTGCTCTAATGTATCAACTCTAAATTTAAATATGTTACCAATTTTTTACAAAATATGTATCCAATCATGGTCAAAATTACAGGAACTTATTCAATTGTGTAATAATGACATTGATTCCATTCTAAAAACCAGAATATTTTGTAACTCTTCAATAACTTTTAAAAACAAACCATTAGTCTTTACGTCGTTTCTGCAAAGTAACTTACGAACTATAAACGATATTTGGGATTCAAATAATACAAATTTTAAAAGTTGTCATGATATATACAATTTATTAATAGATAGGAGGAACTGTATTTCAGAGTTTTCTAAGATAAAAAAAGAAATCCCCGAAAAGTTCATAAAAGTCTTAAAAGGTGAAACTACAATAGTACCAGAACGTGGAGTTACCTTAAATATCAACGATAAGCTACAATTTTTAAATGAGTCAAATACAACTATATCACCTGATAAATTGAAAATAAAAGTAATTCAGGGAATCTTTAAACAAAATATAAAACCAAAATGCCAGATTAAGTGGGAAGAACAGTACGGGGTAATATTGATTGGACACAAATTTGGACAAAATTAAAGAAAATCAAAGTTACTAATAAGGTCAAACAATTCCAGTGGAAATGTCTCCATAATATAAATTATACAGAACATAGATTGAAAAAAATGAATTTGTCAAACGAAGATGCCATCTCTGCCAAATAAGAGACAACGATGAAACGATGCAGCATCTATTTTTTAAATGTCCTTCTGTGAATAAAATTATAAAAGAAATAGAAGCAATATTTTACAGATCTGGATTAACAGCTAATATAGAAATCAAGGAATTAAATATAATGTTAGGGCTATATGGGGGTGAGGATTTAGACGTCATTTTTAATACCGTAATATTTATCTCAAAGTGGGAAATATGGAAAATACGTAATAAGGTGAAATATAACCAATCCCGAATTGGAGATCAAACAATTTTCAACACTTGGAAAAATAATTTTAAAAAACATTTACATTGCACATTACAAACTTCGCATATTAATGAAAATGATAAAAACAAATTAGAACTTTTTCGGAATAACATATGAGTATTTATTATTTATGAACATAAAGCTAATGCATGGTATTAATTGTATCGTCTAATTGTGTATATTATAATGAAATGTAAAAACAAATGAATATGAAATATGTTTAAGTGGACTTTTTATTTTTATTTTCACTTGCTACCCCTGGACAAGTGGGATTTATGTAAAACAGGGTCCCTTAATGTTCACTCCTGGGCCATTAAGGTTATTGTAAACAGGAGATTTTGAATAAACTATATTATGATGAAAAAAAAAAGAAAAAAAAAAAAGTTATGAGCTGTACTCGATACAACAGTATGTGATAAAGTTTGTCAGTGACTTGCGACAGGTTGATGGTGTTCTGCGGGTACACCAGTTTCCTCCATCAATAAACCTGACTCCCACGATATAACTGAAATATTATTGAAAGTGGCGTTTAACACAATAAGCCAAACCTGAAGCTGAATAATTGCTCACATGTAGTTAAACCGCCATTTTGACATATACTCTATATAAATATTATATCTTATATGAAATTAATTACAATGTTTTTTAAAGGTATCTAAAATGGCTGCTGGCAGCTATGGGAGGTATGCGGGATATATTTTCGATCCTGTTTTTATTTATATCTATCCCGAGCCCCGTGCCAATGCTTACATTGATTAAGCATACTTTTCATTTATAACACAAAAAAATGTAGATTAATTCAATTTATTTATATCAGATATCCAACAAATTCTGACCTTCTGTTTCCATATATAGTCTCATCAGGTTGACCCACCAAATGCCGTAGCATAATAACGTCGCCTTTTTCAAGATTAACAATAGCATTTATTGATCCAGTGGACTGAACGTCAGGATATGACACTCCGGTTCCAATATCTTTGTCATTTTTCATCATTTGCAGATGTACTCTTCCACCTTCATTAAGAAAGGAGGTGGCAAAGTAGTACGTCCCGTCACGTGGTGCTGTAAAGTGACCCGTATATTTATTATACGCATATCCGTTATTTGTTACAACTTCATCGAAGATAACAGTTTGAGCTGTACCAAGTGCAACATGTTTCGCCAATCTGGCATAAAACGATACTCTTCTTTTCTGAGAATATCCTATGATAAAATAGAAACAAAACATTATTCTCTAGACATGTTATAGACGTGTATGTTTCAGAATATTTGCTTTGTACATATATAGCTAAATATTATCATGGCCGGTCTTATGAGATGCGGGCCTCAATTAAGTGCTGTTCTCTGTAAAACCTGCAGTGTGATGGTTTTTTACTTGAACAGCCGAGAGTAGGCGCGGGGGACCATTGGTTTAAGACCGGTGTTACATACTCATTTTTTCCCCTACTCATTCTTCCCCCCGGAAAAATGAGTATATACTAGTTTTCCCCCCGGAAAGATCAGTATATACTCATTTTTACCCCCGGAAAGATCAGTATATACTCATCTTTCCCCCTGATTTTTAGGGGGGAAATCTGAGTATATACTGAAGTTTCCCCCTCATACTCAATTCTCCCCCTTTGCACTGATAGACTATACAAGGGCAATACCTCCTATAAGGGGTCGACCCTATGGAGACTTTTGTAGAGCTTTTGATGCTGAAGAAGGAAGATCACCTCTATTTTTCTCTATATGTAATACTTTTTGAAATATTAGCCAATGACTGCAGTTTGACCCCTATGTTCTATTTTTAGCCATGGCGGCCATGTTTTTTCATTGACGGATATATAATTCACAAACTATAGTCTACACACCCTAAGGATCATTCATACCAAGTTTGGTTAAATTATGTTCAGTGGTTCTCAAGAAGAATATCAAAATGTAAAAAGTTAACGGACGGACGACGGACGGACGGAAGGACGACGAACGCAATGTGAAGGACGGGGGGGGGGGGGGGGGGGGGGGGGGGGGTTCCGACCACCGGAACCCCCCTGGATTCGCCAATGGTCATCTGTTAATTTATTCTTAAGAATTTCAACTATTTACAGTACACCGAGACACAACATAATTAGCTTTAAACTAAACAAACTATTTTGTGGTAGCTTGTTTGTTTGTAATCGATCATTTTAAATAAAGATCAGTAACTATAGAATGGCAGTGTCCATCAATGACGCATAACTATGAACGATACAATTATTAGTTCTACTGTCAAGAGTGTGGATTTGTTTTACCGAACATAATTATACCAATTTATCATATTATGTTCATTTCAAATAATGAACTAAACGGTAACAGTATTCTCTAAATTAAACTACTACTACGAGGGGGGAAGGACCCTTTTCAGGACTCCGGGATGGTGTTTTTTTAAGCTCGAGAATTCGGGATTGACCATTTCGGGATTCGGGATTGAAATTTTATTATATTCGGGACTTCTGGAATACAAGTTTTTTAGTTCGGGACTAAGGGGATTTCAAGTTTTTTAGTTCGGGGTTTCGGGGTCAGACCCCTTCCTAACCCCCTCTACTATATCAGCACAACTATTTTTTGCTTCGTTTCATGATCAAATTATTATAAAATTGAGCCGTCTTGATAAATGCGTTTGTCTCCATCTTTTTTGATTGATCTACCGAAAGTGGTAGCACTATAATACCATATTCACACGTATTCCGGATTGAAACTGAATCATTAAATCGAATTTAAATCCGTTATAATTGTCGTATTGGATTTGAAATCAGTTAGCGTTCGCATATGGTCAACCAATGCGTAATTGTTCGTCTGCATTGAATTTATCTGTGGTTTGCATATTGACTAAAAATTGTACTGAGGGATCTGGTGTTTGTTTAGATCGGATGAGGGATTTTTTCCGATTCGTCAACAAATGGTCATCAGGAGACATTGGAAACATTGTTAGTTTTTCAATAATCTTTTTTCAAGAAACACTGAAGCGATGGTATGGAAACGTGATTTATATGTTCATTTTAAGGTCCTTGACAGGTCTTGTTACTTTTTGAGCCCATCGGAAATTCAAAATCGTTGCCAGCGGAGGTCAAAGTTTGCTTTGAAACCATATGTAAAGCAACATTTGCATGGTCTACTTGGAAAACACTGAACAGAATTTAACCACACTTGGCAGAGGTGTTCACTATTATGTCCTACGCAAGTGTTGTTACTTTTCATGCCGATTCGTTAAAAAATGAATAAAAGAAGATTGTGTCTGAGGACACGGAGTTCTCCGCTTTCAGCTAAGTGGGCCTAACTTCCAAGCCGTATATGGGATCTGGCTGCAATTGAACCTGACCTTCATATTATGGTTGTAAACATTGTCTTGAAATTTCAGAGTCCTTTACAGGTGATAATGGTTTTTATGCCGATCGGAAATTCAAAATGGTCGACAGCGAAGGTCAAAATTGCTTTGAAAACCTATGAATTACATTTTCGTAATCTCATTGAGAACCACTGAACATAATTTAACCAATTTAACTTTGAGGGTGTTCACTATGAGGTACTACACAAGTGTTGTTTCTTTGGTGCAGATCGATAGGAGACTTTGAACATTCTGATTAATCGATTTTCAAGAACCACTGAAGGCATTGTCGGGGGAAATTTATTAAAGTAGTCGTCCTCCTCACTACCTTTCTCACCCTTCCTCTCCATCCTCTTCCTCACTGCCTCTCTCTCTCCTTCTTCTCCATCCTCCTCCTCACTACCTCCCTCCTTCATTCCTCTTCTCTACTTATCTCCCTCCTTGCTCTCCTATTCTCACTACCTCTCTCCCTCCTTCCTCTCAGTCATCCTCACTACCTCTCTCCCTCCTTCTTCCACTTCTCTATTTATCTCCCTCCTTGCTCTCCTCTTCTTACTACCTCTCTCCCTTCTTCCTCTCCCTCCTACTCACTGCCTCTCTCCCTCCTTCCTCTCAATCCTCCTCCTCACTACTTCTCCCTCATTCCTCTCCATCCACTTCCTCACTACCTATCTCCCTCCTTCCTCTCAGTCATCCTCACTACCTCTCTCCCTCCTTCTTCCTCTTCTCTACTTATTTCCCTCCTTGCTCTCCTCTTCTCACTACCTCTCTCCCTCCTTCCTCTCAGTCATCCTCACTACCTCTCTCCCTCCTTCTTCCACTTCTCTACTTATCTCCCTCCTTGCTCTCCTCTTCTTACTACCTCTCTCCCTTCTTCCTCTCCCTCCTACTCACTGCCTCTCTCCCTCCTTCCTCTCAATCCTCCTCCTCACTACTTCTCCCTCATTCCTCTCCATCCACTTCATCACTATCTCTCTCCCTCCTTACTCTGAATCATCCTCTCTCCCTCCTTCCTCTCAATCCTCCTCCTCACTACCTCTCTCTCCTTCTTCTCCATCCTTCTCACTACCTCTCTCCCTCCTTCCTCTGGCTTCCTCCTCACTACTGCTCTCCTTCCTTCCTCTCAATCCTCCTCACTACTTCTCTCCCTCATTCCTATCCATCCTCCTCACTACCTCTCTCCCTCCTTCCTCTCAGTCATCCTCACTACTTCTCTCCCTCCTTCCTATCAGTCATCCTCACTACCTCTTTCCCTTCTTCCTCCCATTCATCCTCACCACCTCTCCATCCTTCATTCCTTTCAATCCGCCACCTCATTACCTCTCTTCTCTTTCCTGTAATATTATCATCCACCTCATTACCTCTGTCTTTCTTCCGTCTCCATCCTCCTTATTTAACTCTTCCTAATTACCTTCTCCGTATTCTTTTCTCCTCCGTCGTCATCATCATCCTCCTTATTACCTCCTCTTTACTATTTCTCTCCTCCTCGTTTACTTCGTCCTTTCTATCCTCTTCCTTCAAATCTCCTCTTCAATACCTGTTTCACTACTTCCTCATCATTATCCTCCTCACTATCTCCATCCTTTTCCATATTGACTCCCTCCCTAATTCCTCCCCGTCATCCTCCTTATTTATACCTCTAGTATCTCTCCTTCCTCTCCATCGTCTTTTTGCCATTCTCCCTCCGTCCTCTCTATCCTTCTCTTTATATTCCTTCCTTCCTGCCCTCTTCCTCATACCTGTCAGCTGTGCCTTCCAGCACTTAGCAAACTTTTAGAGTACAAGGTCATTATGGAAATATGGAACTGTTCGGACTGCGTGGTATTTCTGTTTATTTTATTAACATGAAGAAATAAATGTATTTGATGTACAATTATATATACAACCTGATGCAAAATATATGTGCGAATAGTTGCGTTTGGTGTTCTGTTCAGATTGTTTAAATTGGCATTTACCACGTAGTCGGTAACCGTCGGATTACTTAAATTAAATTAGTCTTTCCACATAGTCGATTACTGTCGGGTTTTTTAAATTGGTATTTCCACATCGTCGGTAGCCACCGTTCCTTCTGATAAAGAGAGCAATCGACAGTGGATCATGCCGAAAATGTTTTTTCCACATCTATGCGTCGAATTAATATTGAGATAGATACGTTACTTTTAATATTTACCTAGCTGAGTTTTGTATTTGTCACATTGTGTTCCGCTGTAACAGAACCGTGCGATCACAACAAAGAGAAAGCATTGGAACATTAAACAGGCCATGTTGGAAAATAAGTCTTCTACAAACAGTGGAACGTTCTTCGTTGAATGTAATATTTGATACAACGAAATACAATGTAGCTGGATATTGTTTACTGTTTTAAAGGTCAACTCGATATTGAATTTAAAGAGTCTCAACAGATTGTACACGCAAGTACAAAAATCGCAGCTGATTTCGCAGAAAAAATGTACATTTGTGTATTGAATTTCATAAAATTATTAAAGCTTAAAAAATATCCGAATGTCAAACAAAAAACTGAAATAAATAGGAGTAATATACACAAATTCAGGATGTCAAAATGAAAAATAAATAAAAATAAAAAAATAAAAGTTTTATGAAACGCTGAATAGCAGAACATAATTAGAAACTTAACATGACCTCAGTAACCCATGATTTGTAATGGACCCCGACATTTTTCGGACGGTAGCCAAGCTAGCAACTGAAATATTAAAAATGTCATGTGCAAAGTTAGTAACTGGGCCGAAAGAAATTTTGCGTGGCCACCAAAATTGTTATTTTAAGAAACCCAGCTGGCAGCTATACCAAATTTGCCAAGTGTTGTTCCTATAGAACACGGAGACCAATGTGAAACGTTATTACACATATTGTTTAATTATTCTACGCATAGATGATTATCGAAAAAACATTTAAACATTGATGGTCAACAATTCCACTAAAATCAACAAAGGGTAAATCACCTCTTCCTTTCACTCACAGCATAATGCCACATATCTATATATTCTTTAATTCCTCTTGTACAGAGATATATACATAGCATTTTTTCTCCAGCTATCAATTACAAATTTGGAGTTAAATATACTGAGCAGTTCTTTAAAGAGAGAACAAGATAATTAAAACATAAAAAAATTAATAATCCTGTGCGAAAAATATACGCGCCGTTTCGCGTAAATATTTGGCACAAATGTTTATAAACGTGTTTACATCGTCTTCTATATCTGGACAATTTGTCCTTAGATTCTGTACAAGTCCTAGAGGTATGTATAACTATTCTTCCGTCGATGAAGACTACAAATTGTCAAGATAAACATAAGGTTGACTTGAAGCAAAATGTTCAGTCGTATCAATAAAAGATGACAGGTATTTACTACAAATCGTAAAGTCAGATTGTGGCACACATGTTGCAAATTATGCTAGAAAATAGGCATTTGAAAGTTCAATTGTCGTGCTGGTTGCTAACCATCCACTGAAAATCTCTTTCTATATATAAACATGTAATTTCTATTAAGAAAAATATGCTTCACTGAAAACTGTACGATCAGCGATGCTAACTCCTGGAAGAACATTAATTTCTTCCTATCAATTTCAAACTAAAAGTCGAATAATCAGATCGTGTAAAATTACGCAAGTTAAAGTTAAGGTGATTAACACCACTTTCAACAATATTTCAGCTATATTGTGGCGGTCAGTTTTATTGGTGGTGGATAACAGAATACTGTGACGCCAACCGGTGAAATAAACTTTGCTTTATTTCATTTTAATATCTCAGAATATTACGGTATCTGTATAATAAAATATATGATTTCTATAACCTTGTGTGTCCTGGAGAAATGAGTAGATACAATAATTGTCTTCAAATGTGTATATAACTTACTCATAATACAGTTTGTTCCATCCCAATAGAGTTGTTCACTGCATTGACAATTTCCTTTGATACAGACTAGCTTACCGTAACATTCCTGGGATGTTCTACATGTTGAATTTACTGTTTTCCCTAAAATATTCATACTCATTGATAGAATTTATTGTGCATGTGTTTAATATACAGTCAAACATGTACTAAGAGGTTACCTATAGGATAAGGAAAACGTTGCCTTACAAGACATGTGACCTCTTAATAGAGGTTTAATTAATATGAAATCTTCTCCACTCGCAGTCACTTATTTCTATCAATGGAAATATATAGTAAAAACGTAGATATCATAAATTAGTGATCATGACGCGTTTTTGGAATTACCTTCATCAGGTACGCTCAAAATAGAAATATTGGAAAGCCAAATAATATAAAGGTTCGGAACAATAAAACCAAAGGACCTAAACAGGATAACCACAATCAGCTAAGGTAACCAATGCCTGAAGGTGGATGGATGGCCGCCCTTTCTGTCCATAGAGAGGAGTACTTGATACACAATATGCTATATTATGTGTCACTGACTTAAGGTAAGGTTGGTAGTCCCCCTTTGTTTCTACATACTACAGCTATGTAAATAATTGTTATTCAAGAGTCAAGTTAGCAAAGTCTTTAGCTATGTCAGCGATTGTTATTTAGAGTTAAGTGAGGTCAGTCTTCAGTTATGTCATGACAAGAACAAACTATGTTTCATGAGATTATTTTGGTATTTGTCTTTTAATACATTAACACATTGATCTGTATATATATATATACTTTCATTGTTCTTAGTTAAATATGTCACAGCACTCGAACGTATTATCTTTAGTCTCCGTTGATCTTACTTCATAAGGGCCCGGATGGCTCAATGACTTAGGTAGTTGGATTACCTAACAACTCATACAAGTCTATCACCAGTACGGCGTGGGTTCGCGCTTGGCTTTGTAAGTTACAAAATAGGGTGCACTCGACATACAGCCGCAAGTGATAAAGCTTACCAGTTGCTTGCCCATGGTAGGTGGTTTTCTCCGGGTACTCGGCCTTCATCCACCACTAAAACTGGTTGCCCTGATATAGTTGAAATATTGATGAAAGTGGCATTAAACACAAATCAAATCAAAATCTGATTTCATACTGTTGTGTGCCTAGTGGAGTAGTATCACTATCAATTTTATAGTGTTTGGTTTGACTCGATATAAAGTCGAACCAATAATGTTGCTTTATCATAACACATCATAGGCGGTTCATTCGATTTTGATGAATGAGTGATTGAGTGATTATTGTTTAACGGCAAATGAGCAATTTCCAGCTATTTCATGGCAAGAGCAAGTTATTTGGAATGAAATGATGATGAGATCCGCTTTGCTCTAGACCAACACACTGGGTTGGATTTTTATAGTGCTAGCTGACTGAAACAAGAGTCCGCGGGTAGACATGTCATTCCCAATTCGGACACATTAATTTGATTCCAATCCAACCACTGTGCGTTCTTACTCCTTAATGGTGTGTGCTTTGCAGAGAAGCAACAACTGCCAATTGTATAGTGTTTGGTTTGACCCGACCGGGTTCCACCCACGATCTACGGCACTCGAGGCGAGCATGCTAACCATAAAACCACCGATGCGGTTGATTTCATACAATAGTAAATGACAAAACTTACTTGGAGAACACATGTTTGATGTCCAATAGTCCTCTCCTGCACATTGACAAGTTCTGTGGATACAGTATAAATTTCTGTAACAACCCGAGTTATCTGTGCATGGAGTACTGATGATATCCACTGCAACAAACGAGAAATATATGTGATGATCGAATTATGTATTGACGATACATTGGTCGCGAATGGAATCATTTAAGACTTTGCTTTCGTTGGGTTTTGTTTTGGGGGTATTATTTTTTTATGTGGCATTTGGGGAGGGGGGTCCTGAATTTTCAGTTTTCATAAAGTTTCTCCAAGTCAGAAACCATTAACTTTATTACAACAATATTTCAGTCATATCGTGGCGGTCAGTTTTATAGGTGGATAAAACCACAGACCTGTCGCAAGTCACTGACAAACTTTATCACATAATGTTGTGTCGAGTTCACATCGCCTGAGCGGGATTCGAACTCACAACTTTTGTTGTGATAGGCACTGATTGCATAGGTAGTCAGAAATCCAACTACCATACGACCACGGCGGCCCCAACAAATTATGGAGATTTTATTAATGTACGATGAATTAACGTTAAAATAAATAAATAAAAGAAACATAACAAAAAATGCTTGTTTTTTTCTGACAAGTGTGAAAGTAATGATCATGCTCCCATAGTCTCCACTCATAATAATGAGCGAGAATCTTCGTGGTCATGAATTATTTGAAAACAATTTGATTTGTTCCGACGAACTCTTTTCACAGCCAATCAAATAACACTTCTCTTAAAAAAAAAGAGGAATGTCTTGCCAATTAAAATGATAAGAGTAAAGGGAGGGATCACAATTATTCCTGGGTTAACGAGGATGAATAACAAATCGACTAGTCATATCGTATCTTTCATATTCTGTTTAATCCGTCTAATATTCTCTTATGCGAATATCCGGGCATTTAATAATTGACTGGTACCCATATCGCATGATACATGATACGTAGTTGCAAACTGAGTTCACTTCCTGTTGACAGAAAATATCAAAATGCAGGGCAATCAAGCAATAATTATCAAAATATTATTTAATTCAAAATATAAACGTCGATGGATTAATGTGATTTTTCTGCAGAATAAACACAATATTAATGCAGTGTCTTAAAATATAAAGTTGATGCGTATTCGGTGCAAAACTGGGGAAAGGTTATGTGAACCTCGCCTTTATCCCAGTTTTTAAGTCTCGTTTACATAAACTTCATATTTTAAGACACTACTAATATTTTCTATTTACGACACCTTAATGTGTTGTAATGACAACTTACTTAAGCTGCAGTGGTCATTGTGCCAGAAGTAACCAGATGGACACTGACATGTACTTTTCAAACATAAAAGTTTTCCAAAACAATCAATTGAGCTGTCACATACTTCGTTCACTGTGATCTCTATTAATAGAAAGATAGAATGAATTACGCTGCGCAATGGAACTTTCAAAAATATTTTATTGATATCATGCGGTCAGTTCTAATGGTCGAGGAAATTGGAGTATCCAGAGGACACCACCGACCTGCAATACGTCATTGATAATCTTGTTGAATCTGATACACCTGGCTAAGGGCTGGACTCAAACTCGTGCAATTATCAGTAATATGCACTGAATACGTTGGTGGGTGTAAACCAAACTAATATATATCATCGCAGTGTCGGCGGTTCACTTGCAATTGCAGAAGCAATGTATTAAATTACTTATTGAGTTAGGTAGACTACCACATATTGCATATTATTCAGTTTTAAAAAATATACTATATATGTATATTATTGCAAACAATATAATTTACTTTAGAAACTTGTAGAAAAGTGGACAATTGTAGGGCAAACACAAAACAAACATCTTCAATTTCCTGTTAAATAATCTATATAATATTTAAGTTGTACATATGTCATATGAGAAGAAATACATTTTGGTTTTCGACTCGAGTTTGAAGCATGGGAGGTGAGTTGTCGTTCTTCGAGTTCGTGATATGCCAGGTGAGTTGTCGTTTTCGAGTTTGAGATATGAGAGGAGAAATGTCGTTCTTGGGTTTTGGGTATGAGAGGAGAGTTATCGTTTTTCAATTTTGAGATATGAGAGGAGAGTTATCGTTCGTTGAGTTTGAAATATTCCATGCAAATTGTGGGTCTTCAAATTTGAGGTGTGCCAGAAGAGTTGTCGTTCTTCGAGTTTGAGGAATGTCAGCTGGTTAAATTTCGTAGCCAATTTTGTCCCGACTATTGCTGTCAACTGATTATTTGACAATAAACAATGGAATAATATAGTAATTAACACAACGGGTGTCACATATGAAGCAGGACCTGCTTATCCTACCAGAGCACTCGAGTTCACCCACAGCTTTAGTTGTGTTCGTGTGTAGTTTTCTGTGTAGTGTTTTGAATATCATTGTTTGTCCTTTTGTTCTTTTTATATTGTCCTTTGAAATCAACTTCTTTTATTTTCATCAAAGTTTACTGAATACAGCTCTTTCGAATGGATCCGCTGGTTTTTAGGTGATGGACGAATTAAACACGACAAACTCGACTTATTCAAACACCAAAGCGCATCCACAGAAAATGGCGTAGCCAGGTGCAGCGTAGACGGAGCATGACGTGTTATTTTTACATGAAAACCAACTTTCTAATGGATAGTTTTATATTTTTGATATTTAGTTTAAGAGTGGTTGTTGGTCGGTTTCTAGTAATAACTGCCAACCCTATCAAGCATCTCCCCCTTTTTTTCCCTTGCAGCAATTATGCGTCCATTTATATGCTACGTTTTTACATATAAGAATTATTGTTTGTCATGAATATAGCTTAGAAATAATCGGTTAACATTAGATGATTGTTGGTTGGTTTTATGGTGTTAACACCACTTTCAACAATATTTCAGTTATATCGTGGAGGTCAGTGTTATTGGTGGAAGACATCGGAGTACTGTGACGTCAAAGAGTGAAATAAACTTTGTTGTATTTCATTTGAATATCTCAGTATATTACGGTTTACATAACTTACTGATATTACAGTTACTTCCATCCCAATAGAGTTGTTCACTGCATTGACAATTTCCTTTGATACAGACGAGCTTACCGTCACATTCCTGAGATGTTCTACATGTTGAAGTTACTGTTTTCTCTAAAAAATAAGTATACTCATTGATAGAATTTACTGTGCAGGTGTTAAATATACATGTATTTGCAGCATCCACTCACAGTCATTTATTTCTATCAATGGAAATATATAATAAAAATATAAGATATACAATTTAGTGCTCATGATGCGTTTCTGTAATAACCTTTATCAGGTACGCTTAAAGATTGGAAAGTTAAATAATATAAAGTGTTCTGAACAATAAAACCAAAGGAGCTAAATAGGATAGCCAAAATCGGCTGAGCTTCACCTATGCCTGAAGGTGGATGGATGGCCGACCTTCCCATTGATTAAAACAAGTGCCTGTGCCTCCACTGCGGCAAACACGTGGTATTTGTATTGATATCTATATCTAGAATCAGTTATTATCCCTATAATTGTAAGCTCGATTCCTGTCCATAGAGAGGAGTACTAGATATATTATTTGTCACTGACCCCCCTTTCCCCCATAATATGGTATCCTGCTCCAATCCACCGACTAATCAATTACAATATAGACATGTGGGTGGAAAGAATTGTCAAGCAAAACATTTCTATTCAAAGTATTGATAGTGTTAACATATTTCAACTGCACGTAGCGTTAACCTGTTGACCTCGGTGCATTTCAATTCACGATTATATAAATAAAAGTAATATATTTATAATACTTGTAGTTCTCACTTTTAAAGACGTAATATTTTAAGTATGAAAATATAGAAATCTAATTTTATGTGATTGATGTTGTGTTTATATATTCACACAAGAATCCTAATCCATGTCATTGTGCTTATGTTTACCTTTATCAGCTGTTGTTTATCAGCAACCCCTAGCCCACTTTACTATAAATAATGACATTTTAATGCGCATGTCTCCCGATCAGGCTGATCGGATGTTTCTGGTTTTTAAGGCAAGCGTTCCATTACACACATCATTTGGCTTAAGACTAATTTAGATACTAGTATATCGTTACATTCATACCTAATGAGAGAACAGTTTTCTATATTTCTATATATAGCATAGTTTTACCTATCCAATCGAAGAAATCACCACACTCTTAGTTAAAATAATAACAAGTGTCCCCAATTAAAAAGTTAAGGGTGACAACTCTGTGAAATCCAGACAGGGCATTCATATTATGATCAACAATTTCTTGAAAACTTTGATCTCTTATATTTTTGTATGCTGGATATTCAAGTAAATACTAAGAAAATTAAAATATCGCTTAAATGGAAACTACCTAGAACAAATGTATTTAATATTTATAACACCAATATTAGAATATGCTTCTGAAGTTTGGGATAACTGTAGGCAGTTCAATTCTGAAAGATTAGAAAGAGTACAATTCGAAGCTGTGCGTGTTGTTATATATATAGGTTTGGATTGGTTTATTGTGTTTAATGCCACTTTCAACAATATTTCAGTTAAATAGTGGCTGTCAGTTTTATTGGTGGAAGGAACAGGAGTACCCGCAGAAAACCACCGACATGTCACAAGTCACTGACAAACTTTATCACATAATGTTGTATCTAGTACACCTCGTCATGAACGGGGTTCGAAATCACAACTTTAGTGGTGATAGGCACTGTTTGCCTAGGTAGTTGTTAATCCAACTACCATATGATTACGACCGCGACAGTCCCCTATATACAAACGAAAAAAAATACACAGATTCGCATGCACTCCAAAAATGTAACTGACTGTTTTTATGTTTAGTCATAATCTAGCTGTAGCTTACATTTAGACCCTTCGCCAGGGAAATTGATAAATATGCTCCTCTCAAAAAATATTGTATATGAAATGTGAATGATAAATTCTAGTAACACTGGTTATTTGTACATGAAATATTACCTTCACATTTCCTCCCTTGTCCTTTTAATTACATCAAATGCCTTATTTATCTATTTCAAATGCGGCAAATATTTCTTTTGCAAAAGTGTACCATGTGAATATGCCATTATCATGCATACATTTATTTAGATTGAATGCTTCTTTTATCAGAGGATGTATTTCATCAGAATGAATGCGTGAATAATACATCATAACTTGTGTCTTTATAAAATAATCTAACGGGAATCGTCCCAGCTCAGTTTTTGCGGCCAATTTACATGCAGTTTTTCTAATACCTCATGGTTTTACAATATCTGTGATGAATCTTTTCGAAACAAAATGTATCCCTAATGATAATGAATCACATTTGGTACTATGTAACCTAGCTATGAGAAATACTGAGCGCTTTTTGAGAATAAAGGAAAATTATCCACCGATATGAGATATACTGACCTTTGACTTTGAGCGTACCTGATCAAAGTTATTCCAGTACTAAACTAGACCTCCACGTTTTTTTTTGTTTTTTTTTTCTCTTTTTCATTGTCTCGTAGTTCATATATATTGTGCTTACTTACTTATGATGCAGTCGCTTCCGTTCCAAATATGCTGTTCATAGCATTGACATTCCCCATCAAGACACAAAAGCTTTCCAATACATTCCTGAGATTCAAAACACGTGGAATTCATCGCTTTTCCTGAAATAAATTGATTTATCTTAAATATCAATAATATAATAATTTGTTTTCTTCAAAATAAATAATTAAATAAACCGCATCGGTGGCGTAATTCTAATATAATTAGCGTGCTTGCTTCGAGTACGGTAGATCGTGGGTTCGAGTCCAGGTTGGGTCAATTCACAGATTATAAAACTGGTATGTGTTGCTTCTCCGCTAAGCACGCAGCATTAAGGAAAAAGGGAAAAGACTGGTTGGCTCGGTATCAGATTAATGTGTCCGAGTGGAGCGATAGGTCTACCCGTGGACTGTTGTTTTGAAACAGTGAGCTAGCACTATATAAATCCAACTTGGCGTGTTGTTCTAGTACAAAGTGGACCTCATCATTATCTCAGTGAAAATTAACTTGTTCTCGCCATGATATAACTGACAAAATACTGAATTGGCGTTAAACAACAATCACTCGCTCGCTCAAAAACATAAATTAGGATTATGCGTGTGTTCAGGGCCTCCAAGAGAAATTTTGAGAGGCGGAACAAGACTGCTTTGGGGCTCCGGGGACAGACTGACCGTCCAGTGGGAACGCCTTTAAAGGAATATAATTAATTCTGTACAAAAGTTTATTAATTTAATCTTGAAAACAAATTGATTTGATAGTTGATCTCGTCTATCTAAATTTACTTCAGTAAAGAGAACATGCACTGTGTTAAAGTACAATTCGGACAATACACAATTACGGCCCTCTGTGTAGGGAAACTTCAAGATTTGTCAACCTGAGGGGGAAAACAACCCCTGAGGGTTCACAAATATGGATGTTTCCCTACACAGAGGGCCGTAATTGTTTTATTATATTTTTGCCAATGTTTTATAGGTTATCTCCCTTGTGAGGGAAATTGGGTTATTCGGCGGGGAACAATTGGTTTGCTTGCCGGCAGCGCAAATTTTGGCAAAACATCTCAATTATTTTATTATCACATGACTAATTTAATCCAATCAAAAGATATCATATAGATTAATATATAATAATACCTGTTAAATAGTCTCTACTAAATGAACAACCAATTACAAATTGTGTCTTTTAGCTTAAAATTGAAAACTTAATTAAAAAAGGAAGATAATGTAACATTTAGCGAAAATAATATGATTTTAGGTTACGATAAGGGTAAAGAAAAGGGGGTACTTTTTGGGGAAATTTACATATAAATGTCACAAAAAGGACAATTTGGAAAGAGAGAAATAAAATAAAATAAAATACCAGAATATATTATGCCAAACAGCAAGATTACTAGAATATTTAAAACTGAATTGAAAGAAAATCTCATTCTCAGACACAAATACTATCATAATACTTCACCTAATATTGATAATGAAATAAATTATATTATTCCAAAATTATATTTAACTTACTTATCACATTATAAAAAAATCCTTTCAACAAACTGCAATATACCCCATTCATTGTAGAATGTAAAATCACCGACGCACGATTTTTTGGTGGTCGTTCGATCTCTTTTTTCATAACGTTATACAGGTTGTATTGTTGATATATTGGTGTGAACAAATAAATGTGGGAGAAACTCTAATTTATTGGGAAATTACGAACATTGAATTATTAATATTATTATTATTATTATAAAATATAGCTCTACTGTACTGTCCATCCGAGCTGATATCTTAACTATAAGTGTTGGTGTTTAATTTATTAATTATTTAAGTTAATGTCGAATTAGAACATAACTACACGAGTTATGGTTAGTAACATTATTCTCTAAATTAACATAGGGGGCGTCGTGGTGTTGATCGTATCTACCTATGCAAACAGTACCTATCACAACTAACGTTGTGAGTTCGAATCCCGCTCAGGTCAGTTGTACTCGATACAACATTATGTGATAAAGTTAGACAATGACTTACGCCAGGTCGGTGATGTGTGTCTGTGTGAGCGCCAGGTCGGTGGTGTGCGTCTGTGTGAGCGCCAGGTCGGTGAGGTGTGTCTGTGTGAGCGCCCTCATACTTTTGCTTTGTATGCGCAGCTTTCACAATATACACAATATACCAAAATGCACGTCTACTGCATACATGAAAATGTATCGATATAATACCTTTATCATGTGAAAGGTTTCTCTCCATTTTTCGATTAATTTTTTATGTAATATTATGAATATGGCATTTCTCAACGTACAACATGCAAACATGCATATATATGTTAGAGCAGTGGCTGGTTTGGATCCGAATCAGGAGCAGGAGTTATGAGGTCCTCCCCTTTTTAGCTCAGCTATAGACTGGTAAAAACGTGTTTTAACAGAATTGTTCAATTACTGTTTATTGGTAATTTTCGTTTTGAATTGCGACCCAGTAATTTTTGATATTTCATAAAGCAAATTGTTTTGAAATCTGATTTGTTTTTCTTTAAAAAAATAGACCCCCTTATGGAAATGTCTGCATCCGTCTTTAATATTATTAGTTTAAAAAAGAGAGTTGGTGGTCTTAACAATCATTTAAACATTAGATAGAGGGCCTCAGAGAAGAGTAGTTATTAACTGTGTAACTATCCATAAATAATGAATTTATTATTATTATTATTATTATTATAAAATGATTTAAAAATGTTGATTTACCATTTATTCCGTGATCAGTACCGCTATGATCCTGACTTACCATTTACTCCATGATCAGTACCGTTCTAATCCTGACTTACCATTTATTCCATGATCAGTACCGTTATATTCCTGACTTACCATTTATTCCATGATCAGTACCGTTATAATCCTGAGAAATATTCCTCAATGTTTTACCTTCAAGATACAAAACAAAGAACGAAAGCACGAATACGTGAAATAAAATCATTATGAAAATGAAATGTGTTATAAAGAACGTTCTCAGAATGAAATCTGCCGGGGAACTTGCTCAAACTGTTATGTTATACTCTATGTCATACCAAGGTACAGAAAGGGTGAAATAGAGTAGTTCACGCTGAGAATAATAATATTGTAGAGAAATGGTATCGAAAGATTATCGAAAACTGTGAACCTCGGACAAACTATGAATTGATATTGTTTCAAATATATCATTGTGACACGAAAAATGTTTCTTTTCTTGTTTACCCTTTCTTGCCTCAACGGAAATTCCCTCAAAATATTATATGTTAGCCACTTGAAATCCTTGATAATATAAATTTCAACATACAAAAATCTGGCAAGATTCCTAGAGCAATTGACCAGGAAATTGAAGCATTCGTCATACTAAAGTGCTTTCACGAGATGCTTTGTAATTGTGAAGAGATACCGGAGGGTTGCACTAAAATTTAATTTAATAAAATTGTCCTTTTACAAAATGTGCAGTTTCTCGAAACCTTAAATAGGGCGTCGTCTTTTTAATTTTGTTGTTGAAATCCATTCAATTTGCACTAAAGGTTTATATTTGCCAAAGTTAACTTTTGACACCAAATACGTTCCTTATTCGCCTCAATTAAAATTCAATTGTTTATTGTCAAATAAACAGTTGACAGCAATAGTCGGGACAAAATTGGCAGCGAAATTTAACCAGCTGACATTCCTCAAACTCGAAGAACGACAACTCTTCTGGCAGACCTCAAATTTGAAGACCCATAATTTGCATGGAATACTTCAAACTCGACGAACGACAACCCTCCTCTCATATCTCAAAATTGAAAAACGATAACTCTCCTCTCATACCCCAAACCCAAGAACGACATTTATCCTCTCATATCTCAAACTCGAAAACGACAACTCACCTGGCATATCACGAACATGAAGAACGACAACTCTCCTCTCATACTTCAAACTCAAGTCGAAAATCAAAATGTATTTCTTCTCATATGACATATGTACAACTTAAATATTTTATAGATTATTTAACAGGAAATTGAAGATGTTTTTTTTGTGTTTGCCCTACAATCGTCCACTTTTCTACAAGTTTCTAAAGTCAATTATATTGTTTGCGATAATATACATATATAGTATATTTATTAAAGCTGAATAATCTGTAATATGTGGTAGTCTACCTAACTCAATAAGTAATTTTATTCATTGTTTCTGCAATTGCAAGTGAACCCCCGACACCGCGATGATATATATTAGTTTGGTTTACACCCACCAATGTATTCAGTGCATATCACTGATAATTGCACGAGTTTTAGTCCAGCCCCTGGCGAGGTGCATCCGATTCAACAAGATTATCAATAACGTGTTGCAGGTCGGTGGTTTCCTCTGGATACTCCATTTCCTCGACCAATAGAACTGACCACAATGATATAAATAAAATATTTTTGAAAGTTCCATTGCGCAGCGTAATTCATTCTATCTTTCTATTAATAGAGATCACAGTGAACGAAGTATGTGACAGCTCAATTGATTGTTTTGGAAAACTTGTATGTTTGAATAGTACATGTCAGTGTCCACCTGAATACTTCTGGCACAATGACCACTGCAGCTTAAGTAAGTTGTCATTACAACACATTAAGGTGTCGTAAATAGAAAATATTAGTAGTGTCTTAAAATATGAAGTTTATGTAAACGAGACTTAAAAACTGGGATAAAGGCGAGGTTCACATAACCTTTCCCCAGTTGTGCACCGAATACACATCAACTTTATATTTTAAGACACTGCATTAATATTGTGTTAATTCTGCAGAAAAAACACATTAATCCATCGACGTTTATATTTTAAATTAAATAATATTTTGATAATTATTGCTTGATTGCCCTGCATTTTGATATTTTCTGTCAACAGGAAGTGAACTCAGTTTGCATCGTTCGCAAGACTCAACAGGTATCATGTGATATGGGTACCAGTCAATTATTAAATGCCTGGATATTCGCATAAGAGAATATTAGACGGATTAAACAGAATATGAAAGATACGATATGACTAGTCAATTTGTTATTCATCCTCGTTAACCCATGAATAATTGTGATCCCTCCCTTTACTTTTATCATTTTAATTGGCAAGACATTCCTCTTTTTTTTAAGAGAAGTGTTATTTGATTGGCTGTGAAAAGAGTTCGTCGGAACAAATCAAATTGTTTTCAAATAATTCATGACCACGAAGATTCTCGCTCATTAATATGAGTGGAGAATATGGGAGCATGATCATTACTTTCACACTTGTCAGAAAAAAACAAGCATTTTTTGTTATGTTTCTTTCATTTATTTATAACGTTAATTCATCGTACATTAATAAGATCTACACAATTCGTTGGGGCCGCCATGGTCGTATGGTAGTTGGATATCTGACTACCTATGCAATCAGTGCCTATTACAACTAAAGTTGTGAGTTCGAATCCCGCTCAGGCGATGTGAACTCAACACAACATTATGTGATAAAGTTTGTCAGTGACTTGCGACAGATCTGTGGTTATCTCCACCTATGAAAGTCACCGCCACGATATGACTGTAATATTGTTGAAATAAAGTTAATGGTTTCTGACTTGGAGAAACTTTATGAAAATTTAAAATTCAGGACCCCCCCCCCTCCCCAAAGGCCACATTAAAATAATAATACCTCCCAAAAAAAAAACCAACGAAAGCAAAGTCTTAAATGATTGGAATCAAATTAATGTGTCCGAATTGGGTATGACATTTCTACCCGCGGACTGTTGTTTCAGTCAGCTAGCACTATAAAAATCCAACCCAGTATGTTGGTCTAGAGCAAAGCGAATCTCATCATCATTTCATTCAATATAACTTGCTCTCGCCATGAAATAGCTGGAAAATTGCTCATTTGACGTTAAACAATAATCACTCAATCACTCATTCATCAAAATCGAATTAACCACCTATGATGTGCTATGATAAAGCAACATTATCGGTTCGACTTGATATCGAGTCAAACCAAACACTATAAAATTGATAGTGATACTACTCCACTACGCATACCATAGTATGAAGTAAGATTTTGATTTGATTTGTGTTTAATGCCACTTTCATCAATATTTCAACAATATCATGGCAACCAGTTTTAGTGGTGGAAGAAGGCGGAGTACCCGGAGAAAACCACCTACCATGGGCAAGCAACTGGTAAGCTTTATCACTTGCGGCTGTATGTCGAGTGCACCCTATTTTGTAACTTAAAAAGCCAAGCGCGAACCCACGCCGTACTGGTGATAGACTTATATGAGTTGTTAGGTAATCCAACTACCTAAGTCATTGAGCCACCCGGGCCCTTATAAAGTAAGATCAACGGAGACTAAAGATAACACGTTCGAGTGCTGTGACATATTTAACTAAGAACAATGAAAGTATAAATACATCCAGATCAATGTGTTAATGTATTAAAAGACAAATACCAAAATAATCTCATCAAAAATAGTTTGTTCTTGTCATGACATAACTGAAGACTGATAGCTAGGCTTTAAATAGCAATCGCTGGCATTGCTGAATACTTTGCTCACTTAACTCTAAATAACAATTACTGACATTGCTGAAGACTTTCATAACTTGGCTTTAGATAACATTCGCTGACATAGCTGAAGACTTTTCTAACTTGACATTAGATAACAATCGCTGACATAGCTGAAGATTTTGCTAACTTGACTTTGAATAACAATTATTTACATAGCTGTAGTATGTAGAAACAAAGGGGGACTACCAACCTTACCTTAAATCAGTGACAAATAATATAACATATTTTGTATCAAGTACTCCTCTCTATGGACAGAAAGGGCGGCCATCCATCCACCTTCAGGCATTGGTTACCTTAGCTGATTGTGGTTATCCTGTTTAGGTCCTTTGGTTTTATTGTTCCGAACCTTTATATTATTTGGCTTTCCAATCTTTCTATTTTGAGCCTACCTGATGAAGGCAATTCTAGAAACACGCCATGATCACTAAATTATGATATCTACGTTTTTATTCTATATTTCCATTGATAGAAATAAGTGACTGCGAGTGGAGACGATTTCATATTAATTGAACCTCTATTAAGAGGCCACGTTTTACTTATCCCATAGGTAACCTCTTAGTACATTTTTGACTGTACATGTATATTGAACACATGCACAATACATTATATCAATGAGTATGAATATTTTAGGGAAAACAGTAAATTCAACATGTAGAACATCCCAGGAATGTTACGGTAAGCTAGTCTGTATCAAAGGAAATTGTCAATGCAGTGAACAACTCTATTGGGATGGAACTAACTGTATTATGAGTAAGTAATATAAACATTTTAAGACAATTATTGTATCTACTCATTTCTCCAGGAAACACAAGGTTATAGATATCATATATTTTATTATACAGATACCGTAATATTCTGAGATATTCAAATGAAATAAAACAAAGTTTATTTCACCGCTTGGCGTCACAGTACTCTGATATCCACCATCAATAAAACTGACCGCCACAATATAGCTGAAATATTGTTGAAAGTGGTGTTAATCACCTTAACTTTAACTTAATGGGCATACAACTTTAGAGTGCGAATATAATAAAATTGTCTAAAACAATGTTCTGATTGCCTGATTTTTCGAGTACATGTAAAAACTTGTGTCCAAAATTTTATGATCGTAAGAACAGACCTTGTTTTCTAGAAAATTGCTTTAAATTTGAAGTGCGTTCGCCTGCTGTAATTACTCTGTTATATTGCTGTTCTATATTTTAGAGTCACAACAAAGACTGCAATAATGATCATAACTCATATCCTAAGATCACAGTCAAATTAAAATCTTCAATAATGATTATAACTCATATCCTAAAATCATGGTCAAATTAAAATCTTCAATAATGATCATAACTCATATCATAATATCACAGTCAAATTAAAATCTTCAATAATGATGATATCCCATATCCTAATATTACAGTCAAATTAAATTCTTCAATAATGATCATAACTCATACCCTATTATCATAGTCAAATTAAAATCTTCAATAATGAGCATAACTCATATCCTAAAATCACTGTCAAATTAAATTCTTCAATAATGATCATAACTCATACCCTATGATCATAGTAAAATTAAAATCTTCAATAATGATCATAGCTCAAGGAATTAGACATAAATAGCAACACCTCTAGTAATACCACATACAAACCAACTTCGTTCGACAAAGATGAAATCCTAGCTAACCACAGATCATTCATGACCTCTTTAAACATTCCCTCTGGTAAAGAGTCTGAGGATTTACCCTATTTATATTGGATACCTAAACTCCATAAGACACCATACAAAGAAAGGTACATATCGGGATCATCAACTTGTTCGACGAAAGAATTGTCTATTCACCTGACAAAGATTCTGTCTGCAGTAAAAGAGGGACAACAGAAATATTGTGAAACTGTTTACTCGCGTAGTGGCATAAATCACATGTGGATTTTGAAAAACTCTAAAGATCTTTTGGATAACCTGAAATCAAGATCTTTCTCTCATGTATCCTCCATCAAAACTTCTGATTTTTCAACTCTATATACCACCCTACCGCATGACAAATTAAAAACCCGCTTAAAAGAAACAATTCATAAAGCTTTTAGTCATAGAAACTATGGCTCAAAATTTGTTGTGCTAGGCTACAATTCCACATATTTTTCAAACAAAATTCAAAAAGTAAAACATGCTACTCCGAGGAACAAGTGATCAGTATGCTGGAGTTCCTCATCGATAACATATTTGTCTCCTTTGGAGGGACACTGTTTCAGCAGGTCGTCGGCATACCAATGGGTACGAATTGTGCCCCTCTTCTAGCCGATTTATTTTTATACTCATATGAGTCGGAGTTTCTTCAAAAGCTTGTAAAAGATAAGAAGATTCATGAGGTTAGATCCTTTAATTTCACATACAGGTATATTGATGACGTTTTATCTATCAATAATTCTAGATTTGCAGAATTTCTTCCATTGATATATCCTCCAGAGCTGGAAGTTAAAGAGACCACCGATACAGCTTCGTCCGCATCATTTTTGGACTTATACCTCGAATTTGACGACAGTGGTCAACTCAGTACTAAAATTTATGATTAGCGGGACGACTTCAATTTTAAAATCATAAATTTTCCAAACATGTGCAGCAAAATACCAGCTTCTCCTGCATATGGTGTTTACATCTCGCAATTGATTCGCTATGCAAGGGCCAGTAGCAATTATTCTGATTTCCTGAAACGTCATCTTCATCTGAGAAACAGGCTACTGGACCAGGGCTATAAAAAGATTCGCCTTATTCGATCTCTTAAAAAGTTTATATTCCGATACCAAGATCTTGTCGAAATATATTCCGTCTCTGCAGAAAAAATTATAAGGGATGCATTTTCATATAGTGAAAATGTATAAAGATAAAGAAGTCAAAAAATGTCAAGGATATTTTTTTTGTCAATGTGTGACGTAAAAATATTTTTGACATTTACGTCACCGAATATGGTACTGCTTTGACAACTATTTTACCTATTTTGTGCCTGTATTTACATACTGTTATAGTGACAGCCGGAACCTTTGAACCGTAATGAGAGCGGGAGGTTTGGCGCCTTAAAATCTAATTCAACCCACCATTTCTTTAGAAATGCCTGTACCAAGTCAGGGTCATTACGGTTTTCACAGTTTTCCGGTTGTTGACTGATTTTGTCTGTTTATATAATTATGAGTTTTGACTTTCCCTTTGTAAGATTGTTCGGAGTTCGGTAATTTTGTTATTTCCCTTATTTCGTACCCTAAAATCACAGTCAAATTAAAATCTTCAATAAAGATGATATCTCATATCCTAATATTACAGTCAAATTCAATTCTTCAATAATGATCATAACTTATATCCTAAAATCACAGTCAAATTAAAATCTTCAATAATGATTATAGATCATACCCTAAAATCACAGTCAAATTAAAATCTTCAATAATAAGCATAGCTCATATCCTAAGATCACTATCAAATTAAATTCTTCAATAATGATCATAACTCATACCCTAAAATCACAGTCAAATTAAAATCTTCAATAATGATCATAACTCATACCCTAAAATCACAGTCAAATTAAATTCTTCAATAATGATCATAACTCATACCCTATGATCATAGTCAAATTAAAATCTTCAATAATGAGCATAACTCATATCCTAAAATCACTGTCAAATTAAATTCTTCAATAATGATCATTACTCATACCCTATGATCATAGTCAAATTAAAATCTTCAATAATGATCATAACTCATACCCTAAAATCACAGTCAAATTAAAATCTTCAATAATGATGATATCTCATATCCTAATATTGCAGTCAAATTAAATTCTTCAATAATGATCATAACTCATATCCTAAAATCACAGATAAATTAAAATCTTCAATAATGATCATAACTCATACCCTAAAATCACAGTCAAATTAAAATCTTCAATAATAAGCATAGCTCATATCCTAAGATCACTGTCAAATTAAATTCTTCAATAATGAGTAAAACTCATACCCTAAAATCACAGTCAAATTAAAATCTTCAATAATAATCATAACTCATACACTAAAATCACTGTCAAATAAAAATCTTCAATAATGAGTATAACTCATACCCTAAAATCACAGTCAAATTCAAATCTTCAATAATGATCATAATTCATATCCTAATATTACAGTCAAATTAAAATCTTCAATAATGAGTATAACTCATATCCTCAAGTCAGTCAAATTCAAATCTTCAATATTGATGATAACTCATATCCTAAAATCACAGTCAAATTAAAATATTCAATAATGATCATAGCTCATATCCTAAGATCACTGTCAAATTAAAATCTTCAATAATGATGATAACTCATATCCTAATATCACAGTCAAATTAAAATCTTCAATAATGATCATAACTCATATCCTAAGATCACTGTCAAATTAAAATCTTCAATAATGATGATAACTCATATCCTAATATCACAGTCAAATTAAAATCTTCAATAATGAGTATAACTCATATCCTCAAATCAGTCAAATTAAAATCTTCAATAATGATGATAACTCATATCCTAAAATCACAGTCAAATTAAAATCTTCAATAATGATCAAAGCTCATATCCTAAGATCACTGTCAATTTAAAATCTTCAATAATGATCATAACTCATACCCTAAAATCACAGTCAACTTAAAATCTTCAATAATGAGTATAACTCATACCCTAAAATCACAGTCAAATTAAAATCTACAATAATGATCATATTGATCATATCCTAAAATCACAGTCAAATCAAAATCTTCAATAATGATCATAACTCATATCCTAAAATCACAGTCAAATTAAAATCTTCAATAATGAGTATAGTACATATCCTAAAATCACTGTCAAATTAAAATCTTCAATAATGATCATAACTCATATCCTAATATCACAGTCAAATTAAAATTTTCAATAATGATGATGAATCATATCCTAAAATCACTGTCAAATTAAAATCTTCAATAATGATCATAACTCATATCCTAAGATTACAGTCAAATTAAAATCTTCAATAATGATCATAACTCATATCCTAATATCACAGTCAAATTAAAATCATCAATAATGAGCATTACTCATATCCTAAAATGAGTGTGTGTTTAAAAAAATCCGTTTGTTTTATTAATATTTTGTTACTTTCTTTTTTATTATTATTTCGTCACTTGTCTTTGTATTAATAGTTCACCACTTTCTTTTATTAATATTTCGTCACTTGTCTTTTTATCATTGTTTCGCCACCTGTGCTTTATTAATATTTCGTCACTTGTCTTTTATTAATATTTCGCCACTTGTCTTTTATTAATATTTCGTCATTTGTCTTTTATTAATATTTCGCCACTTTTCTTTTATTAATATTTCGTCAATTGTGTTTTTATTAATATTTCGCCACTTTATTTTATTAATATTTCGTCACTTTTGTTTTTATCAATATTTCACCACTTTTCATTTATTAATATTTTCACTTGTCTTTTATTAATATTTCGTCACTTGTCTTTTATTAATATTTCGTCATTTTTCTTTTTATTAATATTTCATCACTTATCATTATTTTAATATTTTCATTTTGCTTTAAGCCTATCGTTTATTTCAGTTTTATTTTTATTTTTGCTTAGTCAACATTATTGGTCGTCTGTGTGATGTCAACCTACAATGTGGGGGTACATTCTTTTGTATCCATGGGAAATGTCAATGTGCACGAGAAGATTATTGGAACGGACATATGTGTTCGCGCAGTAAGTTTTTAAATAGTCTTCGTAGAAACCCTTCAGCACATTCACTGACGACTTCAAATTCAGCTTCTTCCCTCATACAGTTGTCCTTTGGAACGCTTTACCACCTGATATTGTATGCTTCTTCTTTGGATCAATTCAAATCACAGATCCAAACCCACTACAACTAAACAGTTTTCCATTTTATATAGATGTAAATACGTTACTTTTTTTCTTTTTTTATTGATTAATTGTAAATATATGATCTGTTTACACCGATGCATTATCGTCACAATTGACGGAGCATTGTATAATGTAGATGTAAATGCATATAATGTATATAGAGACCTTCAGAACGGCCGTTATTGTTTCTATGGATAACGTCATAATGTGTTTGATGTCATTCTGACCGATAAATTTCAGCATCAGAATCAGTTCGTTAATACTAATAATATCACTCGGCGGGATGAAATGAAAAATGTTCAAATTACCGACAATATTGTTGTTCTATACAACACTTATTTGTACATTGGTAAGGGATCTGATCCTATTGTCTTTAAATTGTCATAACCTTCAAAACTTTCGTTATTCTATTTTCCCCATTAGTAAGCATATATATAATATATCATATATAATTTGATATCTACGTTTGTATTCACATAATACTATTACAATTTATTACCTAATTGTAAAGTTTTACACGTTTTATAAAGTATATACATACCATTTCACGTTCCTCCAAATGGATGATGTCTGATCACTTAATAATTCCAAGTTTGATGATCATGATCACATTGGTGATCGAATCTTGAAATAAATGATACCAAAGATAGATCTGCTTCATACATTAACGTACACCTAGAAATTGACAGTGATGGCTGGTTTAAAATAATCATATCGCCTCTCTGAGAGTTAAATAATCGCCCCATTTTCAGATTGTCAGGACACAACTAAACTCTTCAAACCATTTATTGCTAAACTTTGAATTTCACTCTAGTCGACAAGTTTCGTTTTTCTTGACAGCAGAAAGATGAGGATTATTCAAAATACCATGTCTTAGCTATATCTATTATTGGCTTTGTGCTAAGTCTCATTTCTACAGCTAATACTATAATTCTAACATACGAATAGGAAAAACCATCAATGGAACATGTGAAACATCACCAGAATGCGAGGGGAAACTCTTTTGTATCCATGGTAGCTGTCAGTGCTCAGCAAATTCCTTTTGGGATGGTAACCAATGCGTCTTAAGTAAGTACAAATAAAAGTACAACTATATTATATACAACCACATTGATCAATGGTGTAATGGTTAGCGATCTCTTCTGGAGTGTGGTAAATAGTGGGCTCTAACCTTAATCGGGTGAAACCAAAGAGTATTAAATTGGTATGTGCTGTTTCTCCTCTATGCACTTAGACAGGCTGACGCGGAGTCATGCTAATGCGTTCGAGTGGAGAGACATGTCTACCTGTGGATTGTTGTTTTAGTGAACTAGTACAATAACAATTTTACTTCTTGTGCAAAGGGATATCTCTATCATCTTATTGAAATATTATTTGGTCTCGCCATGATATATAAATAAAAAATTGCAATACGGTAATCGTCATCCGACCACTTAAAAAATAGGTAGAACATAACTCGGTAATGAAATAAAATTCTCCTCAAATAAATGTTATCATTGTTGCAATCATTTAAAAACATATTTATTGTTAAACAAATTATGATATTAACCAGGCCATTCAGGCATTATTGTAGATATAAATACTCCTTCCGGTAGTTGCACTAGTTAGATCAGTCAATACATGGATTGTCTTATCCTGCTTTAATGATTTACAAGTATTCAATTGTCTTTTTCATCAATAATGACAGGTGTCCCAGTATATTCAATTGTCTTTTTCATCAATAATGACAGGTGTCCCAGTATATTCAATTATCTTTTCACACCTTGTTATACAGTATGCGGTCCTTGACCTTGTCAACTGCTGTAAAAATCAATAAATCAAACCAAGGTTTAATACCCAAACACATTTAATTTCACTGCAGAAAAAAAAAAGAGATTGCAAAAAGGAAAATATCAGTCTAAATGACAGACGAAATATAGATATAAACCCACTCTACACGTAAAACTTTCTTTTTATTTTTTCCTAATATAAAGGTGTCACATGACCAATGCATCATCCGTATAAATATGGTGGATTCAAACAGAGATGTCGGTCAAGCAAGCAGCGATTTCATAATTTCAGGGCTGCACTGGATAATGCATTGTAAATTTACAAATGCATTGTACCAAACATGTCTGATAGCAATCATTTGACAGTTATTTCTGCATTCGTATAGACAATTAGTTCCGAGCAACAAGACCAATGCACAACGAGTATGATAATTGACAAACATCGAGAATAAACACATACATACAAACCTTTCAAAAAGACAATGAACAAGCAATAAATACAATTTTATTTTAAATAACACATATATAATGAACACAATTAATGTTATTGGAACATGAACTCGCCGGTCTGCGAATATTGCCGGTCATGGACTCGAAGCTATGTTACCGGAATCTCTCTGCGTGACCCGAAAAGGTGTCTGATACTTGTTCTTATGAATAAAACGCACCCGCCTACAAATTATCGCTTTAAACCATACGGTTGCATTCCATGCATTCCAAAAGACGATATTTGAAATAGAATGTTCGGTTTTGTGGTTAGTACCATGTTACAGCTAATATCTACAAATAAAATATATAAATAGGAAAACCCATCAGTGCAAAATGTGAATGATCACCAGAATGTGAGGGGAAACTCATTTGTATCCATGGTAACTGTCAGTGCTCAGCAGATTCCTTTAGGAATGGTAGCCAATGCATTTTAAGTAAATACAAATAAAAGTACAACTATATTATATACAATCACATCAGTGGTGTAATGGTTAGAGAACTCGTCTGGAGTGTGGTAAAAAGTAGGCTCTAACCCTGATCGGGTGAAACGAAAGACTATAAAATTGGTATTTGCTGTTTCTCCGTTACACACTCGGACAGGCTGGCTCGGAGTCAGGATAATGCGTTCGAGTGGAGAGACATGTCTACCTGTGGATTGTTGTTTCAGAACTGTCGGCAAACAATCAAACAAACAACGATTTCATAATTTCAGGGCGGCACTCAATAATGCATTGTAAATTTACAAATGCATTGTACCAAACATGTTTGAGAGCAAACATTTGACAGTTATTTCTGCATTCGTATAGGCAGTTAGTTCCGAACAACAACACCAATCGACAACAAGTATGATAATTGACAAATATCGAGTAGATACATATTTACAAACTTTTCAAAAAGGCAATGAAGAAGCAATAAATACAATTTTTATACAATTTTATCTTAAATAACACATATGCTATTTGAACATTAACTCGCCGATCTGTAGCATAGTGCCGGTCATGGACTCGACACTATGCTACCGGAATCTCTCTGTGTGACCTGAAAAAAAGTGTCTGATACTTGTTCTTTTGCATAAAATGCACCCCGCCTGCAAATTGTCATTTTAAAGCATAAGGTTGCGTTCTATACATACCAAAAAGACGGTATTTGAAATAGCATGTTCGGTTTCGTGGTTAGTACCATGTTACAGCTAATATCTACAATCAAAATATATAAATAGGAAAACCCATCAATGAAAAGTGTGAAACATCACCAGAATGTGAGGGGCAATTCATTTGCATCCATGATAACTGTCAGTGCTCAGCAGATTCCTGTTGGAATAGTAACCAATGTGTCTTTAGTAAGTACAAATAAAAGTACAACTATATTATATACAACCACATCAGTGGTGTAATGGTTAGTGTTCTTGTCTGGAGTGTGGTAGAAAGTAGATTCCAACGAAATTGGGTTGGAACCAAAGAGAATAAGATTGGTATTTGGTGCCCTCTCTAGGCCAGGAGCACTATGGAGTAGGGGGAAATGGTCGGTCCCTACAATAAAACTGACCGCCGCGATATAATGGAAATATTGTTGACTGCAACACCCCTAATTAGGAGATAACTGTATTGTATTTGAAAATTTCACGGCATCAATTGGAGAGTTGATGGTCGTAAATTGTGCTTACTGGCGATGCGTTAACGGAGCCAGTAAACGGATATTTGCGACCATTAAATCGATAATTGATGCGGTGAAATTTCAAATACAATACAGTTATCGCCATTTTAATGTAATCATGTGTAGGATAGACATGCATACATGTATATTCCCGTATTATTGACAAGATGATGTAAGCGGTAATCAGCTAAAATTAAATAAAAATAGGTCATGCTATTTCAACCGTGGAATTGATACCGTGAAAATTACACCATTAAATCGACAATTCAGTTATCTCCATTCTAATGTAATCATGTGTATTGCTACATTGTTGACGAGATGAAGTAAGCGACAGTCGTTTAAGATTCTCATGATTTTCAAACGTGGAATTGATACCATGAAAATTACAGCATTGTCCAATCACAAACCAGGGATATTAAGCAACTACATTAGAATTTAACTTTACATAACCTGATCTAATTCAATGAGGGATAATCTCTACTGCACACAAAAGTCATTAATAAGCAGGTTTCCGATACAAGTAACTTCATAATGCTTTATTGTTTAGTTTAAACATATTGTATTGTCCAAAAACATGACAATAGGATCAGATACAAGTTTTTCAACTTAGAACATCTTCTCCTTTATTGGGTTAAGGTTATGATGATAAATGGCACTTTCAATGTTTATTACAATATGTAAGTTATATCGTGACAGTCGGCTTTATAGGTGGAGGAAACCGAAGTACACAGAGAAACCATCGATCTGGCGCAAGTCACTGACACAATTTATCTATCACATAATAGTACATAGAGTATACCGTGCCATGAGCAGTATTCGAACTCACAACGTCAGTGGTGATAGACACTGATTTCACGGGTAGTTGTAAATCCAACTACCATAGGATCACGACAACGACGGTCCCCAAATAAATTTATTGGTGAAGTTTCAATGCATTATGATATGTGGTCTTTTGAGTGGAAGAGAATTTGTACAGGTTTTTGATCGTTTGTTTATGCTTGAATTAAAATAAATCTAAATCAGCATTGTAGATCCAAATATCAAGATGAGAGGTTTGAGATCTCATTAATCAGTTTAACTCCGCCATTTGTGTGTGTCTGTCTCAAGACAGCACATGGATTTCCAACATCATATGTCGTCTGTTTTATGTTCATTGACTTGGGGTTAGAGGTGATTGTTCGTTTTGTTAATATTGGTGGGTGGTATTATTGACCATCTCTGTTTATACTTTTATCATAATTAAGTCCGGCCCCCAAATTGATTAAGAAAATGCAACGCCACTGTCAAAATTATGGATGCGAGTTTGATCAGTGGAGGAACCAAGAATACCAAGAAAATATCGCCGAGCTTCAGGACGTACCAGACAAACATTTATGTCGTGTACACCTCAACACGGGTATTCTGAACGAGACAAGATAAACACGGCATTCCGTTTCACACATTTAGATCTATATTAACACGATGGGTGCCACTAGTGGAGCAGGAACTGCTTATTCCTCCGAAGGACTTAAGGTCACCACCGGTTTTTAGTGGGGTTTGCGTTACTCGATCTTTAGTTTTCTGTGTATGTTTTATTGATCGTTGTTTGTCCTTTTGTACCTTTTCTTGTGGCCATTGTATTGTCTGTTCTTCTTCGATATACAGCTTCTGATTACCCCTTTGGTATCTTCAAACTCTTCTTAGACCAAATCAGAGTATTGTGTGTGTTTACTAATATTTATACCGTGTAATCAATTTAAAGGGGAATTTGCGGTAGTGCTTACCGACAAAATTTGTGGGCGGAGCTTTTCATCTAATATCCCCGTTGATATGAACAGCATATTAATGAAACTGGATGTCACATGACCAACATGACCTTAAGGTCACATACCTCAGAAATTTTAATTTTCGAAGTGATTTTTGTAGTTTTTAGACTGATGAAAAAGAATAATATTGTTAATAAGACTGAAAGTTTTGTTAGGGAGGAACACTAGTAACCATGCCTGTCAAATATTTTCCTCCAAAAGTAACTGTGAAACTATGTATCATTGATTTTTTCCTCCTTGAGATAATCATTGTGAAAAAAAATGAACAATGTGAATATTTGCTCCGTCCACAGCTATTTATACCCACGGTGCCGGTTTAAGAATTCGCTTCCCTGAATTTGTGTTGCTCTTGCGAATTATATGCTGTGTTTATCACCTGCTATAGCTATTGCTTATTACTTTTGTTGCAGGACCAAAGGAATGTGAAAATATTACAGAAACAGATGACGGAGTATATGCATTATATCCAAAATCATGTGATGAACCAGTACTTGCTTACTGTATAATGGAACAGAATAAGAAATGGACTGTAAGTATTGATTATTTTTAAATTATATATTAAAAAAACACACAATTTATTTCAAACACATGTGTCTACAAAAAATGACCGTATTTGTAATACAAACTAGATACCCAATCTAGCGCACACAACACGTTTCTGTAATAACCTCCATCAGGCAAGCCACAGCCAAAATATTAGACAGCCAAGCAATTTGAATGACTAGTCTAGAACTCAGAAAAACCAAAGGATAAAAATGGGAAAGCCAAAATTGGGGACGAATAAACATTATATAAATGTATATGATTAGGATCAAGAGACATGACTATGATGATAATTAAAATGGATTAAGGCCATGATTTTCTTCATTTGAAGGATTAATACTTTCCTAATCGATTAGTAGATCAATATTTCATCGAATATGATTATTAACGCGACGGGTATCACTAGTGAGAAGGAACTGCCTACCCTTCCGGAGCACCTAGGTTCACCCCTGGTTTTAGTGGGGTTCGTGTTTCTCGATCTTTAGTTTTATGTGTATGCTTTGTAGATCGTTGTTTGTCCTTTTGTACTTTTTTCTTTTGGTCATTGTGTTGTATTTTCTTGAAATGTGTTCATCTTATTTTTAGTGTTTATTATCAATCCAATACAAACATCGTTGCTTAGATTAAAGAAACATTGACTGGCAACCAATTACAGTGTAGCGAATCATAGTCTCTTCTGATACGCTTGAAGTCTAATCGTCATTGTGCAGCTAAACTAATACAGTCTAATGGCAATCATAAGGATATGTTATATTGGTTAAAAGTGAAAACAAAGATTTCTTGTTGTTTAACGGCAGATGAGCAGGGCTTCAAGCCTACAGACATTCAAGCATGTTTATAATAGGTGGCACTGTAATAAGACTAATTACGGAGGTTTTAATGGCTATACATACAAGGGGAGACAAAAAAAGAGGGTCGGAACATTCTGATATAAAATGGACAAATAACGACCACCTCTAACAAGTAATATTCTCTTTGCGACAGTGCCAGTGTGCTATAGGCAAATACCAGGCACTCAATCTATTGTCCTGATGGCAAATTGTGTATTTGACTCTTCCGGCACAATTATATGAATCCCCATCTGTAAGTTGTATACCCTCACCCATCAGTGAAACTTGAAGATATTATTTCACCCCGGTAATCCACCATTTGTAATATTAAGAATCATGACATGACGGGTGCCGCGAGTAAAGCAGGATTTGTGAGCCCTTCCAGAGCACCTGAGTTCATACGTTTTTTAGTGGGGTACGTATTGCTCGATGTTTTGTTTTTCCATTTTTTTCTTTTGGTCATTGTGTTTCTGTCCTTCTTCGATTAACGAATTCTGATTACCCCTTTTGGTATCTTCAAAGCCTTCTTTCAAAATACATTTGAGGTTACAGTTAGCTTTTATTTTTTTTTCTCTTTCAAAAAGTTACAGTTAGTTTTATTTTTTTTTCTTTCAAAAAGGTAATACAGAGGAGGGTGAACGGATCTGTAGATTTCTCCAGAACATGGAAGGATTATAAGATCGGTTTTGGTTCTCCTTACGGAGAATACTGGTTAGGTAATACAGTAATCTAATAACATAACAATTGTTTACGAATCTGACTGATGAATCTTATTTGATGTTAAAAGGAGATAGTCTGTACAGCATCTGATAGTCTCACACGTAGAGTAAAATTTTTATTATTCAAGAAAAACCTAGATATCAAATTTAGTTGCGCATGGCATGTTTCTGGAATAACCTTCATCAGGTACGCTCAATATCAAAATATTGGAAAACCAAATAATTTAAAAGTGCTCGGGAGCAATAAGACCAAAGGGACCAAACGGGATAGCAAAAATCGACTATGATCACCTATGCCCGAGGGAGAAGAATCTTTAGTTTTGATGATAATTACATTATTTAGGAACTGTAAATTTCAATAATGAATATATAAAATAAACCTTGTCAATGACGAAGCACTGACTACTGAGCGGGGGTGATACCCTCGGGGATTAATAGTTCGCCAGCGAAGGTATCGACCCAGTGATAGAAACACTGACTACTGAGCGGGTGATACCTTTGAGGACTAATAGTTCACCAGCGAAGGTATCGACCCAGTGATAGAAACACTGACTACTGAGCGGGTGATACCTTTGAGGACTAATAGTTCACCAGCGAAGGTATCGACCCAGTGATAGAAACACTGACTACTGAGCGGGTGATACCTTTGAGGACTAATAGTTCACCAGCGAAGGTATCGACCCAGTGATAGAAACACTGACTACTGAGCGAGTGATACCTTTGGGGACTAATAGTTCACCAGCGAAGGTATCGACCCAGTGATAGAAACACTGACTACTGAGCGGGTGATACCTTTGAGGACTAATAGTTCACCAGCGAAGGTATCGACCCAGTGATAGAAACACTGACTACTGAGCGGGTGATACCTTTGGGGACTAATAGTTCACCAGCGGAGGTATCGACCCAGTGATAGAAACACTGACTACTGAGAGGGTGATAACTTTGGGGACTAATAGTTCACCAGCGAAGGTATCGACCCAGTGATAGAAACACTGACTACTGAGCCGGTGATACCTTTGGGGACTAATAGTTCACCAGCGGCGGTATCGACCCAGTTATATAAACACTGTCTACTGAGCGGGTGATACATTTGGGGACTAATAGTTCACCAGCGGAGGTATCGACACAGTGGTAGAAACACTGACTACTGAGCGGGTGATACCTTTGGGGACTAATAGTTCACCAGCGGAGGTATCGACACAGTGGTAGAAACACTGACTACTGAGCGGGTGATACCTTTGGGGACTAATAGTTCACCAGCGGAGGTATCGACACAGTGATAGAATCACTGACTACTGAGCGGGTGATACATTTGGGGACTAATAGTTCACCAGCGGAGGTATCGACCCGGTGATAGAAACACTGACTACTGAGAGGGTGATAACTTTGGGGACTAATAGTTCACCAGCGAAGGTATCGACCCAGTGATAGAAACACTGACTACTGAGCCGGTGATACCTTTGGGGACTAATAGTTCACCAGCGGCGGTATCGACCCAGTTATATAAACACTGTCTACTGAGCGGGTGATACATTTGGGGACTAATAGTTCACCAGCGGAGGTATCGACACAGTGGTAGAAACACTGACTACTGAGCGGGTGATACCTTTGGGGACTAATAGTTCACCAGCGGAGGTATCGACACAGTGGTAGAAACACTGACTACTGAGCGGGTGATACCTTTGGGGACTAATAGTTCACCAGCGGAGGTATCGACACAGTGATAGAATCACTGACTACTGAGCGGGTGATACATTTGGGGACTAATAGTTCACCAGCGGAGGTATCGACCCGGTGATAGAAACACTGACTACTAAACGGGTGATACCTTTGAGGACTAATAGTTCACCAGCGGAGGTATCGACCCAGTGATAGAAACACTGACTACTAAGCGGGTGATACCTTTGGGGACTAATAGTTCACCAGCGGAGGTATCGACCCAGTGATAGTAAGAAAACGTAGATTTCAAAATTAGCGATGCGTGTTCTTGAATAATGTTCGCTCAATATATCAAATACCATTCTTTTCGTGTAATAAACACTGTTAGATATTATCAATATTAGTATCGTGTGACCAATACACACGTCTTTTTGGAAGTGCTTGACCTAGTAATTTAAAATCAATAACTAGTCGTGTACCAAGGTGAACAAAATGTGTAAATCAGGCCTCAAAGTGGGATTTTATTTGTGGTGACCAGCTGGTCACCAACTTCAAAAATCTGGTGGCCAAAATCAAATTTTAGTGGCCAAAGTAAAAACAATTGGTAGCCAAAGATACAAGATAAAAGAGTAAAAACAAATACTATTTTAATGATTTAATCAGAGTCTTCAAGTTCAATATTCTCTTCTGTATGCCAGCTATGATATTGAAAGTTCAATATGTTCCTCTCTCTGAGTTTCCGGTCGCCCACCTGCATTACGCTGGTAGTCATGCAGACCACCAGATTTAAATTTTGGTCGCCAAAGATGAAATTTGGTCGCCGAGGCCACCATTTTAGTAGACAAAATTAAGCCCTGTAAATACCAATGAAGGTTGATATTAAGGGTTTAAATCTTTTTTTTTTTGCATACTGGATACTTCATTTTCATTTCAAAACAATATCATCCCAGGTTTTATATGGGGGTCTTTGTTACTCAATATTTAGTTTTATGTGCATGTTTTGTAGATCGTTGTTTGTCTTGTTGTACTGTTTAGCTCAACTTGCCAAAGGCAAAGTGAGCTTTTGCCATCACTTGGCGTCCGTCGTCCGTCGTCTGTCGTATGTCGTATGTCGTCCGTCGTCCGTTATATTTTCACATTTTAATCTTCTCCTCTGAAATCCCTCAGCCAAATGAACTGACGCTTGGTATGAAGTATCTATGGAAGGTCCTTTATAAAGATTGCTCATTTTGTACCGATCCATTAACAAACATGGCCGCCACAGGCAATTCTTGTTTCTGATTGGCCGATTTTTAAAAGTCTTCCCTGAAACTGTTTGGCCAAATGAACCGAAACTTGGTAGGAAGTAACAATAGAAGGTCCTCCATAAAGATTGCTCATTTCGTCCCGATCCGTCAAAAACATGGCCGCCACAGGTGATTCTTGTTTCTGATTGGCTGATTTTTTACATTCTTCTCCTCTGAACCCGTTTGGCCAAATGAACCGAAACTTGGTAGGAAGCATCTATGGAAGGTTCTCTATAAATAATACTAATTTTGTCCCGATTGATTAACAAACATGGCCACCACATGCAATTTTTGTTTCTGTTTGGTCGATTTCTAAAAAGCTTCTACTTTGAAACAGTTTGGCCAAATGGACCGAAACGTGGTAGGAAGCATCTATGGAAGGTCTTCTATGGGAATTGCTCATTCTGTGTTTTGATCCGTTAACAAACATGGCCGTCATAGGCAAGTCTTGTTTCTTATTGGTCGATTTCTAAAACAGCTTTTCCTCTGAAACCGCTTGGCCAAATGATATGAAACTTGGTAAGAAGCATCTGTGGAAGGTCTTCTATAGAATTTGCTCATTTCGTTTTGATCCATTAATAAACATGGCTGCCATAGGCAATTCTTATTTTAGATTGTTCGATTTCTAAAAATCTTCTTCCCTGAAACTGCTTTGCCAAAATGAGCCGAAATTTGGTGGGAAGCACCTATGGAATGTTCTGTATTAAGTTTCCTCAAAGCAGAATGAAAGGTGAGTGACACAGGCTCAGCTCAGTGCTGTGCTTCTAGTTTCTTTCGGACATTGTGTTGTCTGTTCTTCTTCGCTACACAGATTCTGATTATCCCTTTGGTATCTTCAAACTCGTCATCAAACGGTCATTCATTCTTTATCGTTCATTGTATCATTGACTTGTCTCTATTTATGTTCTTTTTGTGGTTCTGGTATTAAATTACTCTCATAAACTGACGCTTTTTCGTTCAGCTTCCATGTTGACAACCATCAGCACGCCCGTTTACCTGTTAAAAGTCACAAATGGCGCAAATGATACCACGGCGAATATGGTCACCCTACTCTACAGAAGATTATGTCTTCTAAATTACCAGAACACTGATCAGATGTGGAAGAACACTATTTCTTTGTATATTAAATTAAACGTAAAAGGTATACACGATAAAGTCTTACTCTTGATTAACACAGTATTATTACAGCTATCTTCATAGTTTACATGTTGGTATTAGTAGCTCAAGATATATGTTAACAAATAACTAACTCATGTTCCATTTGGTAATTCTGGATTGACATGATGCCTATTCTGATCATTATATTATCTTTTTATGCATCTTTGTCGAAGGCTCAGGTGGCTCAATCAGTTAGGTAGTTGGATTACCTAACAACTCATACAAGCCTGTTACCAATACGGTGTGGGTTCCCGCCCTGCTTTGCAAATTACAGAAAAGGTGCACTCGACTCGTAGCCGCAAGTGATAAAGTTCACCAGTTGCTTGCTCATGGTCATTGGTTCACTCCAGGTACTTCGGATTCTTCCACCACTAAAACTGGTCGCCATGATATAGCTGAAATATTGCATAAAGTGGCGTTAAGCACAATAAATCAAATTAAAATCAAATCATATTTGTCGACCTCTCTCTGTATGTCATTGTAACCTTTCCGTTTGGTCATTGTATTTGCTATTATTTGTTACTTATTTCTTCTGATTATCACTTTGATATCTACAAACCTTTCGTGATCCAACTTTGTATTCAAACTTTTATCTTTTTGATATTTGAAAATAAAAATAATAATAGTACCTGTCCTCAATCACTTGTAGGGAACGAATTAATCCATTCTATATCCACTGATGGACACCACGAACTAAGTATATATATGGCAACATCAGCAGCACATCACACAGCAAATTACTCTACATTTAGTGTAGGAAATGAAAAGAGCAAATATGTCCTAACAGTTACAGGATTTAGTGGGAATAAAGGTAAGATTGGATACAACAATTATAAGATTTAAGCTTCGCATAGGAATACTCACGAGAATATTGATCAGGATAATGTGTCCGAGTGGGACGGACTATTGTGACAATGCTATAGCACTATAAAAATCCATCTCTATAGCGAAGGAACGAAATTATTTCTGCCTCTGTGCGTTCTTGTCTGTGACAAGCAGAGCAACAATTAACCTCACCTTGTACGTGGCAAAAACTATATCTGTCCTCTCTTAAAATGTTTTTGTAATCACAATTGTTAATGTAAAACTATCGTTCTGGAATTTTTTTTTATTTCGATTCAGTGAGTGTTTCTTGTTTAACACCAACTCAGCAATTTTGCAGCTATATCATGGCGAGAACAAGTTAATTTACAATGAGGTGATTATGAAGTCCGTTTTGTACTAGACAACACGCTTAGTGCTTTATTTTTTTATTTATTTAATTTTTTAATCTAGAACCCTCTGCTAGAAGCACCATTATAAGTAAAATAACCACATTTTAGAGATATTTTCCATTTCATCACTTTATACAACTCTTTTCGAACGCATTTATTTTTATTTAACTTTATTTCTATTTTTTTTTTTTTTTCATCATGTACTTTTTATCGAGTTGTTGACTTTTTCGTAGAAATGATATTAAAGTTCTATACTACTGTCTATATAATATTAATGTATGGTTTCAGTTCTGTATATATTTTTATAATATTATAATCATAGGTGATAGTATGGACCATTGTGTTAAGTATCCGGTGGTGGGATCAGCAAATGGACAACGCTTTAGTACTAAAGACCAAGATAACGATAGACATAGTGGACACTGTGCTGAATCACGCAAAGGGGGGTGGTGGTACAACGCTTGTTGTTGTGTAGACTTTAATAAGCTTTACAGTACTGGAATGCATTGGTTAGGTTGGTCAGAGAGTATAAAGAAAAGTATCATGATGATCAGGAGAACACAATGAACACACAGATCGTTCATTAAATAATTACCTTAGTTTTCATGTCATTAAGCAATGAGTATTGGTATACAATAAAATATTCATGTTAATAAACAATGAGTATTAGCATACAATAAAATACTCATGTTAATAAACAATAGTATTAGCATACAATGAAATACTCATGTTAATAAACAATAGTATTAGTATACAATAAAATACACATGTTAATAAACAATAGTATTAGTATACAATAAAATACTCATGTTAATAAACAATAGTATTAGCATACAATAAAATACCCATGTTAATAAACAATAGTATTAGTATACAATAAAATACTCATGTTAATAAACAATAGTATTAGTATACAATAAAATACTCGTGTTAATAAACAATAGTATTAGCATACAATTAAATACTTATGTTAATAAACAATAGTATTAGCATACAATAACATATTCATGTTAATAAACAATGAGTATTAGTATACAATAAAATACTCATGTTAATAAACAATGAGTATTAGCATACAATAAAATACTCATGTTAATAAACAATAGTATTAGCAAACAATGAAATACTCATGTTAATAAACAATAGTATTAGCATACAATAAAATACTCGTGTTAATAAACAATAGTATTAGCATACAATAAAATACTCATGTTAATATTAATAAACAATGAGTATTAGTATACAATCAAATACTTATGTTAATAAACAATAGTATTAGTATACAATAAAATACTCATGTTAATAAACAATAGTATTAGCATACAATTAAATACTTATGTTAATAAACAATAGTATTAGCATACAATACAATATTCATGTTAATAAACAATGAGTATTAGTATACAATAAAATACTCATGTTAATAAACAATATAGTATTAGTATACAATAAAATACTCGTGTTAATATACAATAGTATTAGTATACAATAAAATACTCATGTTAATAAACAATAGTATTAGTATACAATAAAATACTCGTGTTAATAAACAATAGTACATTTTTGTATTTTCTTTGTATTATATAGATGCATAATTCTAAAAAAGTTAATAAAAACGTAGGTATATAATTTAGTGTGCACTGCACGTTTCTTGAATAACCTTCATCAGGTACACATAATAACCTTCATCAGGTGAACACAATAACCTTCATCTGGTACGCACGATAACCTTCATCAGGTACGCACAATAACCTTCATCAGGTACACACAATAACCTTCATCAGGTACACACAATAACCTACAATAATCTTCATCGGGTACACACAACAACCTTCATCATGTACACACAATAACCTTCATCAGGTACACACAATAACCTTCATCAGGTACACACAATAACCTTCATCAGGTACACACAATAACCTTCATCTGGTACACACAATAACCTTCATCAGGTACGCACAATAACCTTCATCAGGTGCACACAATAACCTTCATCAGGTGCACACAATAACCTTCATCAGGTACACACAATAACCTTCATCTGGTACACACAATAGCATTCATCAGGTACACTCAATAGCCTTCATCAGGTACACACAATAACCTTCATCAGGTACACACAATAACATAACCTTCATCAGGTACACACAATAACCTTCATCAGGTACACACAATAACCTTCATCAGGTACACACAATAACCTTCATCAGGTACACACAATAACCTGCATCAGGTACACACAATAACCTTCATCAGGTACACACAATAACCTTCATCAAGTACACATAATAACCTTCATCAGGTACACTCAATAACCTTCATCAGGCGCACACAATAACCTTCATCAGGTGCACACAATAACCTTCATCAGGTACACACAATAACCTTCATCAGGTACACACAATAACCTTCATCAGGTACACACAATAACCTTCATCAGGTACGCACAATATCAAAAGATTTGAATATAAAATAAATTAATTTCTGGGAGTATGAACCCCTAAGGCCCTCAACGTGATAACTAAAATGGGGTGTGGTCATCTACCTCTGAGGGAGGACTATTTATCCTCGAGTGTGTCATCCGTCCAGTATTCAGAGTTCCAGAAACACCTCGTGTACAGAGAATTAGATAGGAGGACTTTTTATCCTCGAGTGTGTCATCCGTCCAGTATTCAGAGTTCCAGAAATACCTCGTGTACACAGAATTAGATAGGAGGACTATTTATCCTCGAGTGCATCATCCGTCCAGTATTCAGAGTTCCAGAAACACCTCGTGTACACAGAATTAGATATCTACGTTTTCATCACAAATTCAATCCTTCACTAAGGAAAAAGCACATACACAATGAAAAAAAATAGCAAAAGACAAAAACAAAAACAAAGCCAAACAACACCAGAAATAAAGTTCCAAACCCGCTAAACCACATTACTGTTCTCATTTAGACTATATAATATAACTTCAATGAAGAAAAAATAAAAGAGTGTGTCATATTAAACAATTCTGAAATAGAATTTCTAATATGTTAATATGTTAATAAAATGGAAAACAAAAAATACAAGACTGTTGGAACAGTTCCAAAATCCATTCGAAAAAATCGACAAAATCTAACACACACAAACATGACACCTTATTTACCATTCTCGACCACCTTGGTAACTCCGGGTTTTTAATAGATCTGTGTTGATTATCTTTTTAGTTTTCTGTGTTGTGTTGTGTGTTTTTTTGTTATGCTTGTCTTCGTCCTGTGGCTTTAATGTGCCCAATGTTGTCAGTGTCTCTGGATTGTCTTCTTCCTGTAGCTTTAATGTGCCCAATGTTGTCAGTGTCTCTGGATTGTCTTCGTCCTGTGGCTTTAATGTCCCCAATGTTGTCAGTGTCTCTGGATTGTCTTCGTCATGTGACTTTAATGTGCCCAATGTTGTCAGTGTCTCTGGATTGTCTTCGTCCTGTGGCTTTAATGTCCCCAATGTTGTCAGTGTCTCTGGATTGTCGTCGTCCTGTGGCTTTAATGTCCCCAATGTTGTCATGTCTCTGGATTGTCTTCTTCCTGTGGCTTTAATGTCCCCAATGTTGTCAGTGTCTCTGGATTGTCTTCTTCCTGTGGCTTTAATGTCCCCAATGTTGTCAGTGTCTCTGGATTGTCTTCTTCATGTGGCTTTAATGTCCCCAATGTTGTCAGTGTCTCTGGATTGTCTTCTTCCTGTGGCTTTAATGTCCCCAATGTTGTCAGTGTCTCTGGATTGTCTTCTTCCTGTGACTTTAATGTCCCCAAGGTTGTCAGTGTCTCTGGATTGTCTTCTTCCTGTGACTTTAATGTCCCCAATGTTGTCAGTGTCTCTGGATTGTCTTCTTCCTGTGGCTTTAATGTGCCCAATGTTGTCAGTGTCTCTGGATTGTTTTCGTCCTGTGGCTTTAATGTCCCCAATGTTGTCAGTGTCTCTGGATTGTCTTCTTCCTGTGGCTTTAAAATGTCCCCAATGTTGTCAGTGTCTCTGGATTGTCTTCTTCCTGTGGCTTTAATGTCCCCAATGTTGTCAGTGTCTCTGGATTGTCTTCTTCCTGTGGCTTTAAAATGTTCCCAATGTTGTCAGTGTCTCTGGATTGTCTTCGTCCTGTGGCTTTAATGTCCCCAATGTTGTCAGTGTCTCTGGATTGTCTTCTTCCTGTGGCTTTAATGTCCCCAATGTTGTCAGTGTCTCTGGATTGTCTTCTTCCTGTGGCTTTAATGTCCCCAATGTTGTCAGTGTCTCTGGATTGTCTTCTTCCTGTGGCTTTAAAATGTGCCCAATGTTGTCAGTGTCTCTGGATTGTCTTCGTCCTGTGGCTTTAATGTCCCCAATGTTGTCAGTGTCTCTGGATTGTCTTCTTCCTGTGGCTTTAAAATGTGCCCAATGTTGTCAGTGTCTCTGGATTGTCTTCGTCCTGTGACTTTAATGTCCCCAATGTTGTCAGTGTCTCTGGATTGTCTTCGTCCTGTGGCTTTAATGTGCCTAATGTTGTCAGTGTCTCTGGATTGTCTTCTTCTTGTGACTTTAATGTCCCCAATGTTGTCAGTGTCTCTGGATTGTCTTCGTCCTGTGACTTTAATGTCCCCAATGTTGTCAGTGTCTCTGGATTGTCTTCTTCCTGTGGCTTTAATGTACCCAATGTTGTCAGTGTCTCTGGATTGTCTTCTTCCTGTGGCTTTAATGTCCCCAATGTTGTCAGTGTCTCTGGATTGTCTTCTTCCTGTGACTTTAATGTACCCAATGTTGTCAGTGTCTCTGGATTGTCTTCGTCCTGTGGCTTTAATGTGCCTAATTTTGTCAGTGTCTCTGGATTGTCTTCTTCCTGTGGCTTTAATGTCCCCAATGTTGTCAGTGTCTCTGGATTGTCTTCTTCCTGTGGCTTTAAAATGTTCCCAATGTTGTCAGTGTCTCTGGATTGTCTTCGTCCTGTGGCTTTAATGTCCCCAATGTTGTCAGTGTCTCTGGATTGTCTTCGTCATGTGACTTTAATGTCCCCAATGTTGACAGTGTCTCTGGATTGTCTTCGTCCTGTGGCTTTAATGTGCCTAATTTTGTCAGTGTCTCTGGATTGTCTTCTTCCTGTGGCTTTAATGTCCCCAATGTTGTCAGTGTCTCTGGATTGTCTTCTTCCTGTGACTTTAATGTGCCCAATGTTGTCAGTGTCTCTGGATTGTCTTCTTCCTGTGACTTTAATGTCCCCAATGTTGTCAGTGTCTCTGGATTGTCTTCTTCATGTGACTTTAATGTCCCCAATGTTGTCAGTGTCTCTGGATTGTCCTCTTCCTGTGGCTTTAATGTGCCCTATGTTGTCAGTGTCTCTGGATTGTTTTCGTCCTGTGGCTTTAATGTCCCCAATGTTGTCAGTGTCTCTGGATTGTCTTCTTCCTGTGGCTTTAATGTACCCAATGTTGTCAGTGTCTCTGGATTGTCTTCTTCCTGTGGCTTTAATGTCCCCAATGTTGTCAGTGTCTCTGGATTGTCTTCTTCCTGTGGCTTTAATGTCCCCAATGTTGTCAGTGTCTCTGGATTGTCTTCGTCCTGTGACTTTAATGTCCCCAATGTTGTCAGTGTCTCTGGATTGTCTTCTTCCTGTGGCTTTAATGTCCCCAATGTTGTCAGTGTCTCTGGATTGTCTTCTTCCTGTGACTTTAATGTCCCCAATGTTGTCAGTGTCTCTGGATTGTCTTCTTCCTGTGGCTTTAATGTGCCCTATGTTGTCAGTGTCTCTGGATTGTTTTCGTCCTGTGGCTTTAATGTCCCCAATGTTGTCAGTGTCTCTGGATTGTCTTCTTCCTGTGGCTTTAATGTACCCAATGTTGTCAGTGTCTCTGGATTGTCTTCTTCCTGTGGCTTTAATGTCCCCAATGTTGTCAGTGTCTCTGGATTGTCTTCTTCCTGTGGCTTTAATGTCCCCAATGTTGTCAGTGTCTCTGGATTGTCTTCGTCCTGTGACTTTAATGTCCCCAATGTTGTCAGTGTCTCTGGATTGTCTTCTTCCTGTGGCTTTAATGTCCCCAATGTTGTCAGTGTCTCTGGATTGTCTTCTTCCTGTGACTTTAATGTCCCCAATGTTGTCAGTGTCTCTGGATTGTCTTCTTCCTGTGACTTTAATGTCCCCAATGTTGTCAGTGTCTCTGGATTGTCTTCTTCCTGTGGCTTTAATGTGCCCAATGTTGTCAGTGTCTCTGGATTGTTTTCGTCCTGTGGCTTTAATGTCCCCAATGTTGTCAGTGTCTCTGGATTGTCTTCTTCCTGTGGCTTTAATGTCCCCAATGTTGTCAGTGTCTCTGGATTGTCTTCGTCCTGTGGCTTTAATGTCCCCAATGTTGTCAGTGTCTCTGGATTGTCTTCTTCCTGTGACTTTAATGTCCCCAATGTTGTCAGTGTCTCTGGATTGTCTTCTTCCTGTGGCTTTAATGTCCCCAATGTTGTCAGTGTCTCTGGATTGTCTTCTTCCTGTGGCTTTAAAATGTTCCCAATGTTGTCAGTGTCTCTGGATTGTCTTCGTCCTGTGGCTTTAATGTCCCCAATGTTGTCAGTGTCTCTGGATTGTCTTCTTCCTGTGGCTTTAATGTCCCCAATGTTGTAAGTGTCTCTGGATTGTCTTCTTCCTGTGGCTTTAATGTCCCCAATGTTGTCAGTGTCTCTGGATTGTCTTCTTCCTGTGGCTTTAAAATGTGCCCAATGTTGTCAGTGTCTCTGGATTGTCTTCGTCCTGTGGCTTTAATGTCCCCAATGTTGTCAGTGTCTCTGGATTGTCTTCTTCCTGTGGCTTTAAAATGTGCCCAATGTTGTCAGTGTCTCTGGATTGTCTTCGTCCTGTGACTTTAATGTCCCCAATGTTGTCAGTGTCTCTGGATTGTCTTCGTCCTGTGGCTTTAATGTGCCTAATGTTGTCAGTGTCTCTGGATTGTCTTCTTCCTGTGACTTTAATGTCCCCAATGTTGTCAGTGTCTCTGGATTGTCTTCGTCCTGTGACTTTAATGTCCCCAATGTTGTCAGTGTCTCTGGATTGTCTTCGTCCTGTGGCTTTAATGTGCCTAATTTTGTCAGTGTCTCTGGATTGTCTTCTTCCTGTGGCTTTAATGTGCCCAATGTTGTGAGTGTCTCTGGATTGTCTTCTTCCTGTGGCTTTAATGTGCCCAATGTTGTCAGTGTCTCTGGATTGTCTTCTTCCTGTGGCTTTAATGTCCCCAATGTTGTCAGTGTCTCTGGATTGTCTTCTTCCTGTGACTTTAATGTCCCCAATGTTGTCAGTGTCTCTGGATGGTCTTCGTCCTGTGGCTTTAATGTGCCCAATGTTGTCAGTGTCTCTGGATTGTCTTCTTCCTGTGACTTTAATGTCCCCAATGTTGTCAGTGTCTCTGGATGGTCTTCGTCCTGTGGCTTTAAAATGTGCCCAATGTTGTCAGTGTCTCTGGATTGTCTTCGTCCTGTGGCTTTAATGTCCCCAATGTTGTCAGTGTCTCTGGATTGTCTTCGTCATGTGACTTTAATGTCCCCAATGTTGTCAGTGTCTCTGGATTGTCTTCTTCCTGTGGCTTTAATGTCCCCAATGTTGTCAGTGTCTCTGGATTGTCTTCGTCCTGTGGCTTTAATGTCCCCAATGTTGTCAGTGTCTCTGGATTGTCTTCGTCATGTGACTTTAATGTGCCCAATGTTGTCAGTGTCTCTGGATTGTCTTCGTCCTGTGGCTTTAATGTCCCCAATGTTGTCAGTGTCTCTGGATTGTCTTCTTCCTGTGGCTTTAATGTCCCCAATGTTGTCAGTGTCTCTGGATTGTCTTCTTCCTGTGGCTTTAAAGTCCCCAATGTTGTCAGTGTCTCTGGATTGTCTTCTTCCTGTGGCTTTAAAATGTTCCCAATGTTGTCAGTGTCTCTGGATTGTCTTCGTCCTGTAGCTTTAATGTGCCTAATGTTGTCAGTGTCTCTGGATTGTCTTCTTCCTGTGACTTTAATGTCCCCAATGTTGTCAGTGTCTCTGGATTGTCTTCGTCCTGTGACTTTAATGTCCCCAATGTTGTCAGTGTCTCTGGATTGTCTTCTTCCTGTGGCTTTAATGTACCCAATGTTGTCAGTGTCTCTGGATTGTCTTCTTCCTGTGGCTTTAATGTCCCCAATGTTGTCAGTGTCTCTGGATTGTCTTCTTCCTGTGACTTTAATGTACCCAATGTTGTCAGTGTCTCTGGATTGTCTTCGTCCTGTGGCTTTAATGTGCCTAATTTTGTCAGTGTCTCTGGATTGTCTTCTTCCTGTGGCTTTAATGTCCCCAATGTTGTCAGTGTCTCTGGATTGTCTTCTTCCTGTGGCTTTAAAATGTTCCCAATGTTGTCAGTGTCTCTGGATTATCTTCTTCCTGTGGCTTTAATGTCCCCAATGTTGTCAGTGTCTCTGGATTGTCTTCGTCCTGTGACTTTAATGTCCCCAATGTTGTCAGTGTCTCTGGATTGTCTTCTTCCTGTGGCTTTAATGTCCCCAATGTTGTCAGTGTCTCTGGATTGTCTTCGTCCTGTGACTTTAATGTCCCCAATGTTGTCAGTGTCTCTGGATTGTCTTCTTCCTGTGGCTTTAATGTCCCCAATGTTGTCAGTGTCTCTGGATTGTCTTCTTCCTGTGACTTTAATGTCCCCAATGTTGTCAGTGTCTCTGGATTGTCTTCTTCCTGTGGCTTTAATGTGCCCAATGTTGTCAGTGTCTCTGGATTGTCTTCTTCCTGTGGCTTTAATGTCCCCAATGTTGTCAGTGTCTCTGGATTGTCTTCTTCCTGTGACTTTAATGTCCCCAATGTTGTCAGTGTCTCTGGATGGTCTTCGTCCTGTGGCTTTAATGTGCCCAATGTTGTCAGTGTCTCTGGATTGTTTTCGTCCTGTGGCTTTAATGTCCCCAATGTTGTCAGTGTCTCTGGATTGTCTTCTTCCTGTGGCTTTAAAATGTGCCCAATGTTGTCAGTGTCTCTGGATTGTCTTCGTCCTGTGGCTTTAATGTCCCCAATGTTGTCAGTGTCTCTGGATTGTCTTCGTCATGTGACTTTAATGTCCCCAATGTTGTCAGTGTCTCTGGATTGTCTTCTTCCTGTGGCTTTAATGTCCCCAATGTTGTCAGTGTCTCTGGATTGTCTTCGCCCTGTGGCTTTAATGTCCCCAATGTTGTCAGTGTCTCTGGATTGTCTTCTTCCTGTGGCTTTAATGTCCCCAATGTTGTCAGTGTCTCTGGATTGTCTTCTTCCTGTGGCTTTAATGTCCCCAATGTTGTCAGTGTCTCTGGATTGTCTTCGTCCTGTGACTTTAATGTCCCCAATGTTGTCAGTGTCTCTGGATTGTCTTCGTCCTGTAGCTTTAATGTGCCTAATGTTGTCAGTGTCTCTGGATTGTCTTCTTCCTGTGACTTTAATGTCCCCAATGTTGTCAGTGTCTCTGGATTGTCTTCGTCCTGTGACTTTAGTGTCCCCAATGTTGTCAGTGTCTCTGGATTGTCTTCTTCCTGTGGCTTTAATGTACCCAATGTTGTCAGTGTCTCTGGATTGTCTTCTTCCTGTGGCTTTAATGTCCCCAATGTTGTCAGTGTCTCTGGATTGTCTTCTTCCTGTGACTTTAATGTACCCAATGTTGTCAGTGTCTCTGGATTGTCTTCGTCCTGTGGCTTTAATGTGCCTAATTTTGTCAGTGTCTCTGGATTGTCTTCTTCCTGTGGCTTTAATGTCCCCAATGTTGTCAGTGTCTCTGGATTGTCTTCTTCCTGTGGCTTTAAAATGTTCCCAATGTTGTCAGTGTCTCTGGATTGTCTTCTTCCTGTGGCTTTAAAATGTGCCCAATGTTGTCAGTGTCTCTGGATTGTCTTCGTCCTGTGACTTTAATGTCCCCAATGTTGTCAGTGTCTCTGGATTGTCTTCGTCCTGTGGCTTTAATGTGCCTAATGTTGTCAGTGTCTCTGGATTGTCTTCTTCCTGTGGCTTTAATGTACCCAATGTTGTCAGTGTCTCTGGATTGTCTTCTTCCTGTGGCTTTAATGTCCCCAATGTTGTCAGTGTCTCTGGATTTTCTTCTTCCTGTGGCTTTAATGTCCCCAATGTTGTCAGTGTCTCTGGATTGTCTTCGTCCTGTGACTTTAATGTCCCCAATGTTGTCAGTGTCTCTGGATTGTCTTCTTCCTGTGGCTTTAATGTCCCCAATGTTGTCAGTGTCTCTGGATTGTCTTCTTCCTGTGACTTTAATGTCCCCAATGTTGTCAGTGTCTCTGGATTGTCTTCTTCCTGTGACTTTAATGTGCCCAATGTTGTCAGTGTCTCTGGATTGTCTTCTTCCTGTGGCTTTAATGTGCCCAATGTTGTCAGTGTCTCTGGATTGTTTTCGTCCTGTGGCTTTAATGTCCCCATTGTTGTCAGTGTCTCTGGATTGTCTTCTTCCTGTGGCTTTAATGTCCCCAATGTTGTCAGTGTCTCTGGATTGTCTTCGTCCTGTGGCTTTAATGTCCCCAATGTTGTCAGTGTCTCTGGATTGTCTTCTTCCTGTGACTTTAATGTCCCCAATGTTGTCAGTGTCTCTGGATTGTCTTCTTCCTGTGGCTTTAATGTCCCCAATGTTGTCAGTGTCTCTGGATTGTCTTCTTCCTGTGGCTTTAAAATGTTCCCAATGTTGTCAGTGTCTCTGGATTGTCTTCGTCCTGTGGCTTTAATGTCCCCAATGTTGTCAGTGTCTCTGGATTGTCTTCTTCCTGTGGCTTTAATGTCCCCAATGTTGTAAGTGTCTCTGGATTGTCTTCTTCCTGTGGCTTTAGTGTCCCCAATGTTGTCAGTGTCTCTGGATTGTCTTCTTCCTGTGGCTTTAAAATGTGCCCAATGTTGTCAGTGTCTCTGGATTGTCTTCGTCCTGTGGCTTTAATGTCCCCAATGTTGTCAGTGTCTCTGGATTGTCTTCTTCCTGTGGCTTTAAAATGTGCCCAATGTTGTCAGTGTCTCTGGATTGTCTTCGTCCTGTGACTTTAATGTCCCCAATGTTGTCAGTGTCTCTGGATTGTCTTCGTCCTGTGGCTTTAATGTGCCTAATGTTGTCAGTGTCTCTGGATTGTCTTCTTCCTGTGACTTTAATGTCCCCAATGTTGTCAGTGTCTCTGGATTGTCTTCGTCCTGTGACTTTAATGTCCCCAATGTTGTCAGTGTCTCTGGATTGTCTTCTTCCTGTGACTTTAATGTCCCCAATGTTGTCAGTGTCTCTGGATTGTCTTCTTCCTGTGACTTTAATGTACCCAATGTTGTCAGTGTCTCTGGATTGTCTTCGTCCTGTGGCTTTAATGTGCCTAATTTTGTCAGTGTCTCTGGATTGTCTTCTTCCTGTGGCTTTAATGTCCCCAATGTTGTCAGTGTCTCTGGATTGTCTTCTTCCTGTGGCTTTAAAATGTTCCCAATGTTGTCAGTGTCTCTGGATTGTCTTCTTCCTGTGGCTTTAAAATGTGCCCAATGTTGTCAGTGTCTCTGGATTGTCTTCGTCCTGTGACTTTAATGTCCCCAATGTTGTCAGTGTCTCTGGATTGTCTTCGTCCTGTGGCTTTAATGTGCCTAATGTTGTCAGTGTCTCTGGATTGTCTTCTTCCTGTGGCTTTAATGTACCCAATGTTGTCAGTGTCTCTGGATTGTCTTCTTCCTGTGGCTTTAATGTCCCCAATGTTGTCAGTGTCTCTGGATTTTCTTCTTCCTGTGGCTTTAATGTCCCCAATGTTGTCAGTGTCTCTGGATTGTCTTCGTCCTGTGACTTTAATGTCCCCAATGTTGTCAGTGTCTCTGGATTGTCTTCTTCCTGTGGCTTTAATGTCCCCAATGTTGTCAGTGTCTCTGGATTGTCTTCTTCCTGTGACTTTAATGTCCCCAATGTTGTCAGTGTCTCTGGATTGTCTTCTTCCTGTGACTTTAATGTGCCCAATGTTGTCAGTGTCTCTGGATTGTCTTCTTCCTGTGGCTTTAATGTGCCCAATGTTGTCAGTGTCTCTGGATTGTTTTCGTCCTGTGGCTTTAATGTCCCCATTGTTGTCAGTGTCTCTGGATTGTCTTCTTCCTGTGGCTTTAATGTCCCCAATGTTTTCAGTGTCTCTGGATTGTCTTCGTCCTGTGGCTTTAATGTCCCCAATGTTGTCAGTGTCTCTGGATTGTCTTCTTCCTGTGACTTTAATGTCCCCAATGTTGTCAGTGTCTCTGGATTGTCTTCTTCCTGTGGCTTTAATGTCCCCAATGTTGTCAGTGTCTCTGGATTGTCTTCTTCCTGTGGCTTTAAAATGTTCCCAATGTTGTCAGTGTCTCTGGATTGTCTTCGTCCTGTGGCTTTAATGTCCCCAATGTTGTCAGTGTCTCTGGATTGTCTTCTTCCTGTGGCTTTAATGTCCCCAATGTTGTAAGTGTCTCTGGATTGTCTTCTTCCTGTGGCTTTAGTGTCCCCAATGTTGTCAGTGTCTCTGGATTGTCTTCTTCCTGTGGCTTTAAAATGTGCCCAATGTTGTCAGTGTCTCTGGATTGTCTTCGTCCTGTGGCTTTAATGTCCCCAATGTTGTCAGTGTCTCTGGATTGTCTTCTTCCTGTGGCTTTAAAATGTGCCCAATGTTGTCAGTGTCTCTGGATTGTCTTCGTCCTGTGACTTTAATGTCCCCAATGTTGTCAGTGTCTCTGGATTGTCTTCGTCCTGTGGCTTTAATGTGCCTAATGTTGTCAGTGTCTCTGGATTGTCTTCTTCCTGTGACTTTAATGTCCCCAATGTTGTCAGTGTCTCTGGATTGTCTTCGTCCTGTGACTTTAATGTCCCCAATGTTGTCAGTGTCTCTGGATTGTCTTCGTCCTGTGGCTTTAATGTGCCTAATTTTGTCAGTGTCTCTGGATTGTCTTCTTCCTGTGGCTTTAATGTGCCCAATGTTGTCAGTGTCTCTGGATTGTCTTCTTCCTGTGGCTTTAATGTCCCCAATGTTGTCAGTGTCTCTGGATTGTCTTCTTCCTGTGACTTTAATGTCCCCAATGTTGTCAGTGTCTCTGGATGGTCTTCGTCCTGTGGCTTTAATGTCCCCAATGTTGTCAGTGTCTCTGGATTGTTTTCGTCCTGTGGCTTTAATGTCCCCAATGTTGTCAGTGTCTCTGGATTGTCTTCTTCCTGTGGCTTTAAAATGTGCCCAATGTTGTCAGTGTCTCTGGATTGTCTTCGTCCTGTGGCTTTAATGTCCCCAATGTTGTCAGTGTCTCTGGATTGTCTTCGTCATGTGACTTTAATGTCCCCAATGTTGTCAGTGTCTCTGGATTGTCTTCTTCCTGTGGCTTTAATGTCCCCAATGTTGTCAGTGTCTCTGGATTGTCTTCGTCCTGTGGCTTTAATGTCCCCAATGTTGTCAGTGTCTCTGGATTGTCTTCGTCATGTGACTTTAATGTGCCCAATGTTGTCAGTGTCTCTGGATTGTCTTCGTCCTGTGGCTTTAATGTCCCCAATGTTGTCAGTGTCTCTGGATTGTCTTCTTCCTGTGGCTTTAATGTCCCCAATGTTGTCAGTGTCTCTGGATTGTCTTCTTCCTGTGGCTTTAATGTCCCCAATGTTGTCAGTGTCTCTGGATTGTCTTCTTCCTGTGGCTTTAAAATGTTCCCAATGTTGTCAGTGTCTCTGGATTGTCTTCGTCCTGTGGCTTTAATGTCCCCAATGTTGTCAGTGTCTCTGGATTGTCTTCTTCCTGTGGCTTTAAAATGTGCCCAATGTTGTCAGTGTCTCTGGATTGTCTTCGTCCTGTGACTTTAATGTGCCTAATGTTGTCAGTGTCTCTGGATTGTCTTCTTCCTGTGATTTTAATGTCCCCAATGTTGTCAGTGTCTCTGGATTGTCTTCGTCCTGTGACTTTAATGTCCCCAATGTTGTCAGTGTCTCTGGATTGTCTTCTTCCTGTGGCTTTAATGTACCCAATGTTGTCAGTGTCTCTGGATTGTCTTCTTCCTGTGGCTTTAATGTCCCCAATGTTGTCAGTGTCTCTGGATTGTCTTCTTCCTGTGACTTTAATGTACCCAATGTTGTCAGTGTCTCTGGATTGTCTTCGTCCTGTGGCTTTAATGTGCCTAATTTTGTCAGTGTCTCTGGATTGTCTTCTTCCTGTGGCTTTAATGTCCCCAATGTTGTCAGTGTCTCTGGATTGTCTTCTTCCTGTGGCTTTAAAATGTTCCCAATGTTGTCAGTGTCTCTGGATTGTCTTCTTCCTGTGGCTTTAAAATGTGCCCAATGTTGTCAGTGTCTCTGGATTGTCTTCGTCCTGTGACTTTAATGTCCCCAATGTTGTCAGTGTCTCTGGATTGTCTTATTCCTGTGGCTTTAATGTCCCCAATGTTGTCAGTGTCTCTGGATTGTCTTCTTCCTGTGGCTTTAAAATGTGCCCAATGTTGTCAGTGTCTCTGGATTGTCTTCGTCCTGTGGCTTTAATGTCCCCAATGTTGTCAGTGTCTCTGGATTGTCTTCTTCCTGTGGCTTTAAAATGTGCCCAATGTTGTCAGTGTCTCTGGATTGTCTTCGTCCTGTGACTTTAATGTCCCCAATGTTGTCAGTGTCTCTGGATTGTCTTCGTCCTGTGGCTTTAATGTGCCTAATGTTGTCAGTGTCTCTGGATTGTCTTCTTCCTGTGACTTTAATGTCCCCAATGTTGTCAGTGTCTCTGGATTGTCTTCGTCCTGTGACTTTAATGTCCCCAATGTTGTCAGTGTCTCTGGATTGTCTTCGTCCTGTGGCTTTAATGTGCCTAATTTTGTCAGTGTCTCTGGATTGTCTTCTTCCTGTGGCTTTAATGTGCCCAATGTTGTCAGTGTCTCTGGATTGTCTTCTTCCTGTGGCTTTAATGTGCCCAATGTTGTCAGTGTCTCTGGATTGTCTTCTTCCTGTGGCTTTAATGTCCCCAATGTTGTCAGTGTCTCTGGATTGTCTTCTTCCTGTGACTTTAATGTCCCCAATGTTGTCAGTGTCTCTGGATGGTCTTCGTCCTGTGGCTTTAATGTGCCCAATGTTGTCAGTGTCTCTGGATTGTTTTCGTCCTGTGGCTTTAATGTCCCCAATGTTGTCAGTGTCTCTGGATTGTCTTCTTCCTGTGGCTTTAAAATGTGCCCAATGTTGTCAGTGTCTCTGGATTGTCTTCGTCCTGTGGCTTTAATGTCCCCAATGTTGTCAGTGTCTCTGGATTGTCTTCGTCATGTGACTTTAATGTCCCCAATGTTGTCAGTGTCTCTGGATTGTCTTCTTCCTGTGGCTTTAATGTCCCCAATGTTGTCAGTGTCTCTGGATTGTCTTCGTCCTGTGGCTTTAATGTCCCCAATGTTGTCAGTGTCTCTGGATTGTCTTCGTCATGTGACTTTAATGTGCCCAATGTTGTCAGTGTCTCTGGATTGTCTTCGTCCTGTGGCTTTAATGTCCCCAATGTTGTCAGTGTCTCTGGATTGTCTTCTTCCTGTGGCTTTAATGTCCCCAATGTTGTCAGTGTCTCTGGATTGTCTTCTTCCTGTGGCTTTAATGTCCCCAATGTTGTCAGTGTCTCTGGATTGTCTTCTTCCTGTGGCTTTAAAATGTTCCCAATGTTGTCAGTGTCTCTGGATTGTCTTCGTCCTGTGGCTTTAATGTCCCCAATGTTGTCAGTGTCTCTGGATTGTCTTCTTCCTGTGGCTTTAAAATGTGCCCAATGTTGTCAGTGTCTCTGGATTGTCTTCGTCCTGTGACTTTAATGTCCCCAATGTTGTCAGTGTCTCTGGATTGTCTTCGTCCTGTGGCTTTAATGTGCCTAATGTTGTCAGTGTCTCTGGATTGTCTTCTTCCTGTGACTTTAATGTCCCCAATGTTGTCAGTGTCTCTGGATTGTCTTCGTCCTGTGACTTTAATGTCCCCAATGTTGTCAGTGTCTCTGGATTGTCTTCTTCCTGTGGCTTTAATGTACCCAATGTTGTCAGTGTCTCTGGATTGTCTTCTTCCTGTGGCTTTAATGTCTCCAATGTTGTCAGTGTCTCTGGATTGTCTTCTTCCTGTGACTTTAATGTACCCAATGTTGTCAGTGTCTCTGGATTGTCTTCCTCCTGTGGCTTTAATGTGCCTAATTTTGTCAGTGTCTCTGGATTGTCTTCTTCCTGTGGCTTTAATGTCCCCAATGTTGTCAGTGTCTCTGGATTGTCTTCTTCCTGTGGCTTTAAAATGTTCCCAATGTTGTCAGTGTCTCTGGATTGTCTTCTTCCTGTGGCTTTAAAATGTGCCCAATGTTGTCAGTGTCTCTGGATTGTCTTCGTCCTGTGACTTTAATGTCCCCAATGTTGTCAGTGTCTCTGGATTGTCTTCGTCCTGTGGCTTTAATGTGCCTAATGTTGTCAGTGTCTCTGGATTGTCTTCTTCCTGTGGCTTTAATGTACCCAATGTTGTCAGTGTCTCTGGATTGTCTTCTTCCTGTGGCTTTAATGTCCCCAATGTTGTCAGTGTCTCTGGATTGTCTTCTTCCTGTGGCTTTAATGTCCCCAATGTTGTCAGTGTCTCTGGATTGTCTTCGTCCTGTGACTTTAATGTCCCCAATGTTGTCAGTGTCTCTGGATTGTCTTCTTCCTGTGGCTTTAATGTCCCCAATGTTGTCAGTGTCTCTGGATTGTCTTCTTCCTGTGACTTTAATGTCCCCAATGTTGTCAGTGTCTCTGGATTGTCTTCTTCCTGTGACTTTAATGTCCCCAATGTTGTCAGTGTCTCTGGATTGTCTTCTTCCTGTGACTTTAATGTGCCCAATGTTGTCAGTGTCTCTGGATTGTTTTCGTCCTGTGGCTTTAATGTCCCCATTGTTGTCAGTGTCTCTGGATTGTCTTCTTCCTGTGGCTTTAATGTCCCCAATGTTGTCAGTGTCTCTGGATTGTCTTCGTCCTGTGGCTTTAATGTCCCCAATGTTGTCAGTGTCTCTGGATTGTCTTCTTCCTGTGACTTTAATGTCCCCAATGTTGTCAGTGTCTCTGGATTGTCTTCTTCCTGTGGCTTTAATGTCCCCAATGTTGTCAGTGTCTCTGGATTGTCTTCTTCCTGTGGCTTTAAAATGTTCCCAATGTTGTCAGTGTCTCTGGATTGTCTTCGTCCTGTGGCTTTAATGTCCCCAATGTTGTCAGTGTCTCTGGATTGTCTTCTTCCTGTGGCTTTAATGTCCCCAATGTTGTAAGTGTCTCTGGATTGTCTTCTTCCTGTGGCTTTAATGTCCCCAATGTTGTCAGTGTCTCTGGATTGTCTTCTTCCTGTGGCTTTAAAATGTGCCCAATGTTGTCAGTGTCTCTGGATTGTCTTCGTCCTGTGGCTTTAATGTCCCCAATGTTGTCAGTGTCTCTGGATTGTCTTCTTCCTGTGGCTTTAAAATGTGCCCAATGTTGTCAGTGTCTCTGGATTGTCTTCGTCCTGTGACTTTAATGTCCCCAATGTTGTCAGTGTCTCTGGATTGTCTTCGTCCTGTGGCTTTAATGTGCCTAATGTTGTCAGTGTCTCTGGATTGTCTTCTTCCTGTGACTTTAATGTCCCCAATGTTGTCAGTGTCTCTGGATTGTCTTCGTCCTGTGACTTTAATGTCCCCAATGTTGTCAGTGTCTCTGGATTGTCTTCGTCCTGTGGCTTTAATGTGCCTAATTTTGTCAGTGTCTCTGGATTGTCTTCTTCCTGTGGCTTTAATGTGCCCAATGTTGTCAGTGTCTCTGGATTGTCTTCTTCCTGTGGCTTTAATGTGCCCAATGTTGTCAGTGTCTCTGGATTGTCTTCTTCCTGTGGCTTTAATGTCCCCAATGTTGTCAGTGTCTCTGGATTGTCTTCTTCCTGTGACTTTAATGTCCCCAATGTTGTCAGTGTCTCTGGATGGTCTTCGTCCTGTGGCTTTAATGTGCCCAATGTTGTCAGTGTCTCTGGATTGTTTTCGTCCTGTGGCTTTAATGTCCCCAATGTTGTCAGTGTCTCTGGATTGTCTTCTTCCTGTGGCTTTAAAATGTGCCCAATGTTGTCAGTGTCTCTGGATTGTCTTCGTCCTGTGGCTTTAATGTCCCCAATGTTGTCAGTGTCTCTGGATTGTCTTCGTCATGTGACTTTAATGTCCCCAATGTTGTCAGTGTTTCTGGATTGTCTTCTTCCTGTGGCTTTAATGTCCCCAATGTTGTCAGTGTCTCTGGATTGTCTTCGTCCTGTGGCTTTAATGTCCCCAATGTTGTCAGTGTCTCTGGATTGTCTTCGTCATGTGACTTTAATGTGCCCAATGTTGTCAGTGTCTCTGGATTGTCTTCGTCCTGTGGCTTTAATGTCCCCAATGTTGTCAGTGTCTCTGGATTGTCTTCTTCCTGTGGCTTTAATGTCCCCAATGTTGTCAGTGTCTCTGGATTGTCTCCTTCCTGTGGCTTTAATGTCCCCAATGTTGTCAGTGTCTCTGGATTGTCTTCTTCCTGTGGCTTTAAAATGTTCCCAATGTTGTCAGTGTCTCTGGATTGTCTTCGTCCTGTGGCTTTAATGTCCCCAATGTTGTCAGTGTCTCTGGATTGTCTTCTTCCTGTGGCTTTAAAATGTGCCCAATGTTGTCAGTGTCTCTGGATTGTCTTCGTCCTGTGACTTTAATGTCCCCAATGTTGTCAGTGTCTCTGGATTGTCTTCGTCCTGTGGCTTTAATGTGCCTAATGTTGTCAGTGTCTCTGGATTGTCTTCTTCCTGTGACTTTAATGTCCCCAATGTTGTCAGTGTCTCTGGATTGTCTTCGTCCTGTGACTTTAATGTCCCCAATGTTGTCAGTGTCTCTGGATTGTCTTCTTCCTGTGGCTTTAATGTACCCAATGTTGTCAGTGTCTCTGGATTGTCTTCTTCCTGTGGTTTTAATGTCCCCAATGTTGTCAGTGTCTCTGGATTGTCTTCTTCCTGTGACTTTAATGTACCCAATGTTGTCAGTGTCTCTGGATTGTCTTCGTCCTGTGGCTTTAATGTGCCTAATTTTGTCAGTGTCTCTGGATTGTCTTCGTCCTGTGGCTTTAATGTCCCCAATGTTGTCAGTGTCTCTGGATTGTCTTCTTCCTGTGGCTTTAAAATGTTCCCAATGTTGTCAGTGTCTCTGGATTGTCTTCTTCCTGTGGCTTTAAAATGTGCCCAATGTTGTCAGTGTCTCTGGATTGTCTTCGTCCTGTGACTTTAATGTCCCCAATGTTGTCAGTGTCTCTGGATTGTCTTCGTCCTGTGGATTTAATGTGCCTAATGTTGTCAGTGTCTCTGGATTGTCTTCTTCTTGTGACTTTAATGTCCCCAATGTTGTCAGTGTCTCTGGATTGTCTTCGTCCTGTGACTTTAATGTCCCCAATGTTGTCAGTGTCTCTGGATTGTCTTCTTCCTGTGGCTTTAATGTACCCAATGTTGTCAGTGTCTCTGGATTGTCTTCTTCCTGTGGCTTTAATGTCCCCAATGTTGTCAGTGTCTCTGGATTGTCTTCTTCCTGTGACTTTAATGTACCCAATGTTGTCAGTGTCTCTGGATTGTCTTCGTCCTGTGGCTTTAATGTGCCTAATTTTGTCAGTGTCTCTGGATTGTCTTCTTCCTGTGGCTTTAATGTCCCCAATGTTGTCAGTGTCTCTGGATTGTCTTCTTCCTGTGGCTTTAAAATGTTCCCAATGTTGTCAGTGTCTCTGGATTGTCTTCGTCCTGTGGCTTTAATGTCCCCAATGTTGTCAGTGTCTCTGGATTGTCTTCGTCATGTGACTTTAATGTCCCCAATGTTGTCAGTGTCTCTGGATTGTCTTCGTCCTGTGGCTTTAATGTGCCTAATTTTGTCAGTGTCTCTGGATTGTCTTCTTCCTGTGGCTTTAATGTCCCCAATGTTGTCAGTGTCTCTGGATTGTCTTCGTCCTGTGACTTTAATGTGCCCAATGTTGTCAGTGTCTCTGGATTGTCTTCTTCCTGTGACTTTAATGTCCCCAATGTTGTCAGTGTCTCTGGATTGTCTTCTTCCTGTGACTTTAATGTCCCCAATGTTGTCAGTGTCTCTGGATTGTCTTCTTCATGTGACTTTAATGTCCCCAATGTTGTCAGTGTCTCTGGATTGTCTTCTTCCTGTGGCTTTAATGTGCCCTATGTTGTCAGTGTCTCTGGATTGTTTTCGTCCTGTGGCTTTAATGTCCCCAATGTTGTCAGTGTCTCTGGATTGTCTTCTTCCTGTGGCTTTAATGTCCCCAATGTTGTCAGTGTCTCTGGATTGTCTTCTTCCTGTGGCTTTAATGTCCCCAATGTTGTCAGTGTCTCTGGATTGTCTTCTTCCTGTGGCTTTAATGTCCCCAATGTTGTCAGTGTCTCTGGATTGTCTTCGTCCTGTGACTTTAATGTCCCCAATGTTGTCAGTGTCTCTGGATTGTCTTCTTCCTGTGGCTTTAATGTCCCCAATGTTGTCAGTGTCTCTGGATTGTCTTCTTCCTGTGACTTTAATGTCCCCAATGTTGTCAGTGTCTCTGGATTGTCTTCTTCCTGTGACTTTAATGTCCCCAATGTTGTCAGTGTCTCTGGATTGTCTTCTTCCTGTGGCTTTAATGTGCCCAATGTTGTCAGTGTCTCTGGATTGTTTTCGTCCTGTGGCTTTAATGTCCCCAATGTTGTCAGTGTCTCTGGATTGTCTTCTTCCTGTGGCTTTAATGTCCCCAATGTTGTCAGTGTCTCTGGATTGTCTTCGTCCTGTGGCTTTAATGTCCCCAATGTTGTCAGTGTCTCTGGATTGTCTTCTTCCTGTGACTTTAATGTCCCCAATGTTGTCAGTGTCTCTGGATTGTCTTCTTCCTGTGACTTTAATGTCCCCAATGTTGTCAGTGTCTCTGGATTGTCTTCTTCCTGTGGCTTTAAAATGTTCCCAATGTTGTCAGTGTCTCTGGATTGTCTTCGTCCTGTGGCTTTAATGTCCCCAATGTTGTCAGTGTCTCTGGATTGTCTTCTTCCTGTGGCTTTAATGTCCCCAATGTTGTAAGTGTCTCTGGATTGTCTTCTTCCTGTGGCTTTAATGTCCCCAATGTTGTCAGTGTCTCTGGATTGTCTTCTTCCTGTGGCTTTAAAATGTGCCCAATGTTGTCAGTGTCTCTGGATTGTCTTCGTCCTGTGGCTTTAATGTCCCCAATGTTGTCAGTGTCTCTGGATTGTCTTCTTCCTGTGGCTTTAAAATGTGCCCAATGTTGTCAGTGTCTCTGGATTGTCTTCGTCCTGTGACTTTAATGTCCCCAATGTTGTCAGTGTCTCTGGATTGTCTTCGTCCTGTGGCTTTAATGTGCCTAATGTTGTCAGTGTCTCTGGATTGTCTTCTTCCTGTGACTTTAATGTCCCCAATGTTGTCAGTGTCTCTGGATTGTCTTCGTCCTGTGACTTTAATGTCCCCAATGTTGTCAGTGTCTCTGGATTGTCTTCGTCCTGTGGCTTTAATGTGCCTAATTTTGTCAGTGTCTCTGGATTGTCTTCTTCCTGTGGCTTTAATGTGCCCAATGTGGTCAGTGTCTCTGGATTGTCTTCTTCCTGTGGCTTTAATGTGCCCAATGTTGTCAGTGTCTCTGGATTGTCTTCTTCCTGTGGCTTTAATGTCCCCAATGTTGTCAGTGTCTCTGGATTGTCTTCTTCCTGTGACTTTAATGTCCCCAATGTTGTCAGTGTCTCTGGATGGTCTTCGTCCTGTGGCTTTAATGTGCCCAATGTTGTCAGTGTCTCTGGATTGTTTTCGTCCTGTGGCTTTAATGTCCCCAATGTTGTCAGTGTCTCTGGATTGTCTTCTTCCTGTGGCTTTAAAATGGGCCCAATGTTGTCAGTGTCTCTGGATTGTCTTCGTCCTGTGGCTTTAATGTCCCCAATGTTGTCAGTGTCTCTGGATTGTCTTCGTCATGTGACTTTAATGTGCCCAATGTTGTCAGTGTCTCTGGATTGTCTTCGTCCTGTGGCTTTAATGTCCCCAATGTTGTCAGTGTCTCTGGATTGTCTTCTTCCTGTGACTTTAATGTCCCCAATGTTGTCAGTGTCTCTGGATTGTCTTCGTCCTGTGACTTTAATGTCCCCAATGTTGTCAGTGTCTCTGGATTGTCTTCTTCCTGTGGCTTTAATGTACCCAATGTTGTCAGTGTCTCTGGATTGTCTTCTTCCTGTGGCTTTAATGTCCCCAATGTTGTCAGTGTCTCTGGATTGTCTTCTTCCTGTGACTTTAATGTACCCAATGTTGTCAGTGTCTCTGGATTGTCTTCGTCCTGTGGCTTTAATGTGCCTAATTTTGTCAGTGTCTCTGGATTGTCTTCTTCCTGTGGCTTTAATGTCCCCAATGTTGTCAGTGTCTCTGGATTGTCTTCTTCCTGTGGCTTTAAAATGTTCCCAATGTTGTCAGTGTCTCTGGATTGTCTTCGTCCTGTGGCTTTAATGTCCCCAATGTTGTCAGTGTCTCTGGATTGTCTTCGTCATGTGACTTTAATGTCCCCAATGTTGTCAGTGTCTCTGGATTGTCTTCGTCCTGTGGCTTTAATGTGCCTAATTTTGTCAGTGTCTCTGGATTGTCTTCTTCCTGTGGCTTTAATGTCCCCAATGTTGTCAGTGTCTCTGGATTGTCTTCGTCCTGTGACTTTAATGTGCCCAATGTTGTCAGTGTCTCTGGATTGTCTTCTTCCTGTGACTTTAATGTCCCCAATGTTGTCAGTGTCTCTGGATTGTCTTCTTCCTGTGACTTTAATGTCCCCAATGTTGTCAGTGTCTCTGGATTGTCTTCTTCATGTGACTTTAATGTCCCCAATGTTGTCAGTGTCTCTGGATTGTCTTCTTCCTGTGGCTTTAATGTGCCCTATGTTGTCAGTGTCTCTGGATTGTTTTCGTCCTGTGGCTTTAATGTCCCCAATGTTGTCAGTGTCTCTGGATTGTCTTCTTCCTGTGGCTTTAATGTCCCCAATGTTGTCAGTGTCTCTGGATTGTCTTCTTCCTGTGGCTTTAATGTCCCCAATGTTGTCAGTGTCTCTGGATTGTCTTCTTCCTGTGGCTTTAATGTCCCCAATGTTGTCAGTGTCTCTGGATTGTCTTCGTCCTGTGACTTTAATGTCCCCAATGTTGTCAGTGTCTCTGGATTGTCTTCTTCCTGTGGCTTTAATGTCCCCAATGTTGTCAGTGTCTCTGGATTGTCTTCTTCCTGTGACTTTAATGTCCCCAATGTTGTCAGTGTCTCTGGATTGTCTTCTTCCTGTGACTTTAATGTCCCCAATGTTGTCAGTGTCTCTGGATTGTCTTCTTCCTGTGGCTTTAATGTGCCCAATGTTGTCAGTGTCTCTGGATTGTTTTCGTCCTGTGGCTTTAATGTCCCCAATGTTGTCAGTGTCTCTGGATTGTCTTCTTCCTGTGGCTTTAATGTCCCCAATGTTGTCAGTGTCTCTGGATTGTCTTCGTCCTGTGGCTTTAATGTCCCCAATATTGTAAGTGTCTCTGGATTGTCTTCTTCCTGTGGCTTTAATGTCCCCAATGTTGTCAGTGTCTCTGGATTGTCTTCTTCCTGTGGCTTTAAAATGTGCCCAATGTTGTCAGTGTCTCTGGATTGTCTTCGTCCTGTGGCTTTAATGTCCCCAATGTTGTCAGTGTCTCTGGATTGTCTTCTTCCTGTGGCTTTAAAATGTGCCCAATGTTGTCAGTGTCTCTGGATTGTCTTCGTCCTGTGACTTTAATGTCCCCAATGTTGTCAGTGTCTCTGGATTGTCTTCGTCCTGTGGCTTTAATGTGCCTAATGTTGTCAGTGTCTCTGGATTGTCTTCTTCCTGTGACTTTAATGTCCCCAATGTTGTCAGTGTCTCTGGATTTTCTTCGTCCTGTGACTTTAATGTCCCCAATGTTGTCAGTGTCTCTGGATTGTCTTCGTCCTGTGGCTTTAATGTGCCTAATTTTGTCAGTGTCTCTGGATTGTCTTCTTCCTGTGGCTTTAATGTGCCCAATGTTGTCAGTGTCTCTGGATTGTCTTCTTCCTGTGGCTTTAATGTGCCCAATGTTGTCAGTGTCTCTGGATTGTCTTCTTCCTGTGGCTTTAATGTCCCCAATGTTGTCAGTGTCTCTGGATTGTCTTCTTCCTGTGACTTTAATGTCCCCAATGTTGTCAGTGTCTCTGGATGGTCTTCGTCCTGTGGCTTTAATGTGCCCAATGTTGTCAGTGTCTCTGGATTGTTTTCGTCCTGTGGCTTTAATGTCCCCAATGTTGTCAGTGTCTCTGGATTGTCTTCTTCCTGTGGCTTTAAAATGTGCCCAATGTTGTCAGTGTCTCTGGATTGTCTTCGTCCTGTGGCTTTAATGTCCCCAATGTTGTCAGTGTCTCTGGATTGTCTTCGTCATGTGACTTTAATGTCCCCAATGTTGTCAGTGTCTCTGGATTGACTTCTTCCTGTGGCTTTAATGTCAGTGTCTCTGGATTGTCTTCGTCCTGTGGCTTTAATGTCCCCAATGTTGTCAGTGTCTCTGGATTGTCTTCGTCATGTGACTTTAATGTGCCCAATGTTGTCAGTGTCTCTGGATTGTCTTCGTCCTGTGGCTTTAATGTCCCCAATGTTGTCAGTGTCTCTGGATTGTCTTCTTCCTGTGGCTTTAATGTCCCCAATGTTGTCAGTGTCTCTGGATTGTCTTCTTCCTGTGGCTTTAATGTCCCCAATGTTGTCAGTGTCTCTGGATTGTCTTCTTCCTGTGGCTTTAAAATGTTCCCAATGTTGTCAGTGTCTCTGGATTGTCTTCGTCCTGTGGCTTTAATGTCCCCAATGTTGTCAGTGTCTCTGGATTGTCTTCTTCCTGTGGCTTTAAAATGTGCCCAATGTTGTCAGTGTCTCTGGATTGTCTTCGTCCTGTGACTTTAATGTCCCCAATGTTGTCAGTGTCTCTGGATTGTCTTCGTCCTGTGGCTTTAATGTGCCTAATGTTGTCAGTGTCTCTGGATTGTCTTCTTCCTGTGACTTTAATGTCCCCAATGTTGTCAGTGTCTCTGGATTGTCTTCGTCCTGTGACTTTAATGTCCCCAATGTTGTCAGTGTCTCTGGATTGTCTTCTTCCTGTGGCTTTAATGTACCCAATGTTGTCAGTGTCTCTGGATTGTCTTCTTCCTGTGGCTTTAATGTCCCCAATGTTGTCAGTGTCTCTGGATTGTCTTCTTCCTGTGACTTTAATGTACCCAATGTTGTCAGTGTCTCTGGATTGTCTTCGTCCTGTGGCTTTAATGTGCCTAATTTTGTCAGTGTCTCTGGATTGTCTTCTTCCTGTGGCTTTAATGTCCCCAATGTTGTCAGTGTCTCTGGATTGTCTTCTTCCTGTGGCTTTAAAATCTTCCCAATGTTGTCAGTGTCTCTGGATTGTCTTCGTCCTGTGGCTTTAATGTCCCCAATGTTGTCAGTGTCTCTGGATTGTCTTCGTCATGTGACTTTAATGTCCCCAATGTTGTCAGTGTCTCTGGATTGTCTTCGTCCTGTGGCTTTAATGTGCCTAATTTTGTCAGTGTCTCTGGATTGTCTTCTTCCTGTGGCTTTAATGTCCCCAATGTTGTCAGTGTCTCTGGATTTTCTTCTTCCTGTGACTTTAATGTGCCCAATGTTGTCAGTGTCTCTGGATTGTCTTCTTCCTGTGACTTTAATGTCCCCAATGTTGTCAGTGTCTCTGGATTGTCTTCTTCCTGTGACTTTAATGTCCCCAATGTTGTCAGTGTCTCTGGATTGTCTTCTTCATGTGACTTTAATGTCCCCAATGTTGTCAGTGTCTCTGGATTGTCTTCTTCCTGTGGCTTTAATGTGCCCAATGTTGTCAGTGTCTCTGGATTGTTTTCGTCCTGTGGCTTTAATGTCCCCAATGTTGTCAGTGTCTCTGGATTGTCTTCTTCCTGTGGCTTTAATGTCCCCAATGTTGTCAGTGTCTCTGGATTGTCTTCTTCCTGTGGCTTTAATGTCCCCAATGTTGTCAGTGTCTCTAGATTGTCTTCTTCCTGTGGCTTTAATGTCCCCAATGTTGTCAGTGTCTCTGGATTGTCTTCGTCCTGTGACTTTAATGTCCCCAATGTTGTCAGTGTCTCTGGATTGTCTTCTTCCTGTGGCTTTAATGTCCCCAATGTTGTCAGTGTCTCTGGATTGTCTTCTTCCTGTGACTTTAATGTCCCCAATGTTGTCAGTGTCTCTGGATTGTCTTCTTCCTGTGACTTTAATGTCCCCAAAGTTGTCAGTGTCTCTGGATTGTCTTCTTCCTGTGGCTTTAATGTGCCCAATGTTGTCAGTGTCTCTGGATTGTTTTCGTCCTGTGGCTTTAATGTCCCCAATGTTGTCAGTGTCTCTGGATTGTCTTCTTCCTGTGGCTTTAATGTCCCCAATGTTGTCAGTGTCTCTGGATTGTCTTCGTCCTGTGGCTTTAATGTCCCCAATGTTGTCAGTGTCTCTGGATTGTCTTCTTCCTGTGACTTTAATGTCCCCAATGTTGTCAGTGTCTCTGGATTGTCTTCTTCCTGTGGCTTTAATGTCCCCAATGTTGTCAGTGTCTCTGGATTGTCTTCTTCCTGTGGCTTTAAAATGTTCCCAATGTTGTCAGTGTCTCTGGATTGTCTTCGTCCTGTGGCTTTAATGTCCCCAATGTTGTCAGTGTCTCTGGATTGTCTTCTTCCTGTGGCTTTAATGTCCCCAATGTTGTCAGTGTCTCTGGATTGTCTTCTTCCTGTGGCTTTAATGTCCCCAATGTTGTCAGTGTCTCTGGATTGTCTTCTTCCTGTGGCTTTAAAATGTGCCCAATGTTGTCAGTGTCTCTGGATTGTCTTCGTCCTGTGGCTTTAATGTCCCCAATGTTGTCAGTGTCTCTAGATTGTCTTCTTCCTGTGGCTTTAAAATGTGCCCAATGTTGTCAGTGTCTCTGGATTGTCTTCGTCCTGTGACTTTAATGTCCCCAATGTTGTCAGTGTCTCTGGATTGTCTTCGTCCTGTGGCTTTAATGTGCCTAATGTTGTCAGTGTCTCTGGATTGTCTTCTTCCTGTGACTTTAATGTCCCCAATGTTGTCAGTGTCTCTGGATTGTCTTCGTCCTGTGACTTTAATGTCCCCAACGTTGTCAGTGTCTCTGGATTGTCTTCGTCCTGTGGCTTTAATGTGCCTAATTTTGTCAGTGTCTCTGGATTGTCTTCTTCCTGTGGCTTTAATGTGCCCAATGTTGTCAGTGTCTCTGGATTGTCTTCTTCCTGTGGCTTTAATGTGCCCAATGTTGTCAGTGTCTCTGGATTGTCTTCTTCCTGTGGCTTTAATGTCCCCAATGTTGTCAGTGTCTCTGGATTGTCTTCTTCCTGTGACTTTAATGTCCCCAATGTTGTCAGTGTCTCTGGATGGTCTTCGTCCTGTGGCTTTAATGTGCCCAATGTTGTCAGTGTCTCTGGATTGTTTTCGTCCTGTGGCTTTAATGTCCCCAATGTTGTCAGTGTCTCTGGATTGTCTTCTTCCTGTGGCTTTAAAATGTTCCCAATGTTGTCAGTGTCTCTGGATTGTCTTCGTCCTGTGCCTTTAATGTCCCCAATGTTGTCAGTGTCTCTGGATTGTCTTCTTCCTGTGGCTTTAATATCCCCAATGTTGTCAGTGTCTCTGGATTGTCTTCTTCCTGTGGCTTTAAAATGTTCCCAATGTTGTCAGTGTCTCTGGATTGTCTTCGTCCTGTGGCTTTAATGTCCCCAATGTTGTCAGTGTCTCTGGATTGTCTTCTTCCTGTGGCTTTAATGTCCCCAATGTTGTCAGTGTCTCTGGATTGTCTTCCTGTGACTTTAATGTCCCCAATGTTGTCAGTGTCTCTGGATTGTCTTCTTCATGTGACTTTAATGTCCCCAATGTTGTCAGTGTCTCTGGATTGTCTTCTTCCTGTGGCTTTAATGTGCCCAATGTTGTCAGTGTCTCTGGATTGTTTTCGTCCTGTAGCTTTAATGTCCCCAATGTTGTCAGTGTCTCTGGATTGTCTTCTTCCTGTGGCTTTAATGTCCCCAATGTTGTCAGTGTCTCTGGATTGTCTTCTTCCTGTGGCTTTAATGTCCCCAATGTTGTCAGTGTCTCTGGATTGTCTTCTTCCTGTGACTTTAATGTCCCCAAGGTTGTCAGTGTCTCTGGATTGTCTTCTTCCTGTGACTTTAATGTCCCCAATGTTGTCAGTGTCTCTGGATTGTCTTCTTCCTGTGGCTTTAATGTGCCCAATGTTGTCAGTGTCTCTGGATTGTTTTCGTCCTGTGGCTTTAATGTCCCCAATGTTGTCAGTGTCTCTGGATTGTCTTCTTCCTGTGGCTTTAAAATGTCCCCAATGTTGTCAGTGTCTCTGGATTGTCTTCTTCCTGTGGCTTTAATGTCCCCAATGTTGTCAGTGTCTCTGGATTGTCTTCTTCCTGTGGCTTTAATGTCCCCAATGTTGTCAGTGTCTCTGGATTGTCTTCTTCCTGTGGCTTTAAAATGTGCCCAATGTTGTCAGTGTCTCTGGATTGTCTTCGTCCTGTGGCTTTAATGTCCCCAATGTTGTCAGTGTCTCTGGATTGTCTTCTTCCTGTGGCTTTAAAATGTGCCCAATGTTGTCAGTGTCTCTGGATTGTCTTCGTCCTGTGGCTTTAATGTCCCCAATGTTGTCAGTGTCTCTGGATTGTCTTCTTCCTGTGGCTTTAATGTCCCCAATGTTGTCAGTGTCTCTGGATTGTCTTCTTCCTGTGGCTTTAATGTCCCCAATGTTGTCAGTGTCTCTGGATTGTCTTCTTCCTGTGGCTTTAAAATGTGCCCAATGTTGTCAGTGTCTCTGGATTGTCTTCGTCCTGTGGCTTTAATGTCCCCAATGTTGTCAGTGTCTCTGGATTGTCTTCTTCCTGTGGCTTTAAAATGTGCCCAATGTTGTCAGTGTCTCTGGATTGTCTTCGTCCTGTGACTTTAATGTCCCCAATGTTGTCAGTGTCTCTGGATTGTCTTCGTCCTGTGGCTTTAATGTGCCTAATGTTGTCAGTGTCTCTGGATTGTCTTCTTCCTGTGACTTTAATGTCCCCAATGTTGTCAGTGTCTCTGGATTGTCTTCGTCCTGTGACTTTAATGTCCCCAATGTTGTCAGTGTCTCTGGATTGTCTTCTTCCTGTGGCTTTAATGTCCCCAATGTTGTCAGTGTCTCTGGATTGTCTTCTTCCTGTGGCTTTAATGTCCCCAATGTTGTCAGTGTCTCTGGATTGTCTTCTTCCTGTGGCTTTAATGTCCCCAATGTTGTCAGTGTCTCTGGATTGTCTTCTTCCTGTGGCTTTAAAATGTTCCCAATGTTGTCAGTGTCTCTGGATTGTCTTCGTCCTGTGGCTTTAATGTCCCCAATGTTGTCAGTGTCTCTGGATTGTCTTTTTCCTGTGGCTTTAATGTCCCCAATGTTGTCAGTGTCTCTGGATTGTCTTCTTCCTGTGGCTTTAATGTGCCCAATGTTGTCAGTGTCTCTGGATTGTTTTCGTCCTGTGGCTTTAATGTCCCCAATGTTGTCAGTGTCTCTGGATTGTCTTCTTCATGTGACTTTAATGTCCCCAATGTTGTCAGTGTCTCTGGATTGTCTTCTTCCTGTGGCTTTAATGTGCCCAATGTTGTCAGTGTCTCTGGATTGTTTTCGTCCTGTGGCTTTAATGTCCCCAATGTTGTCAGTGTCTCTGGATTGTCTTCTTCCTGTGGCTTTAATGTCCCCAATGTTGTCAGTGTCTCTGGATTGTCTTCTTCCTGTGACTTTAATGTCCCCAATGTTGTCAGTGTCTCTGGATTGTCTTCTTCCTGTGACTTTAATGTCCCCAATGTTGTCAGTGTCTCTGGATTGTCTTCTTCCTGTGGCTTTAATGTGCCCAATGTTGTCAGTGTCTCTGGATTGTTTTCGTCCTGTGGCTTTAATGTCCCCAATGTTGTCAGTGTCTCTGGATTGTCTTCTTCCTGTGGCTTTAATGTCCCCAATGTTGTCAGTGTCTCTGGATTGTCTTCGTCCTGTGGCTTTAATGTCCCCAATGTTGTCAGTGTCTCTGGATTGTCTTCTTCCTGTGACTTTAATGTCCCCAATGTTGTCAGTGTCTCTGGATTGTCTTCTTCCTGTGGCTTTAATGTCCCCAATGTTGTCAGTGTCTCTGGATTGTCTTCTTCCTGTGGCTTTAAAATGTTCCCAATGTTGTCAGTGTCTCTGGATTGTCTTCGTCCTGTGGCTTTAATGTCCCCAATGTTGTCAGTGTCTCTGGATTGTCTTCTTCCTGTGGCTTTAATGTCCCCAATGTTGTCAGTGTCTCTGGATTGTCTTCTTCCTGTGGCTTTAATGTCCCCAATGTTGTCAGTGTCTCTGGATTGTCTTCTTCCTGTGGCTTTAAAATGTGCCCAATGTTGTCAGTGTCTCTGGATTGTCTTCGTCCTGTGGCTTTAATGTCCCCAATGTTGTCAGTGTCTCTAGATTGTCTTCTTCCTGTGGCTTTAAAATGTGCCCAATGTTGTCAGTGTCTCTGGATTGTCTTCGTCCTGTGACTTTGATGTCCCCAATGTTGTCAGTGTCTCTGGATTGTCTTCGTCCTGTGGCTTTAATGTGCCTAATGTTGTCAGTGTCTCTGGATTGTCTTCTTCCTGTGACTTTAATGTCCCCAATGTTGTCAGTGTCTCTGGATTGTCTTCGTCCTGTGACTTTAATGTCCCCAACGTTGTCAGTGTCTCTGGATTGTCTTCGTCCTGTGGCTTTAATGTGCCTAATTTTGTCAGTGTCTCTGGATTGTCTTCTTCCTGTGGCTTTAATGTGCCCAATGTTGTCAGTGTCTCTGGATTGTCTTCTTCCTGTGGCTTTAATGTGCCCAATGTTGTCAGTGTCTCTGGATTGTCTTCTTCCTGTGGCTTTAATGTGCCCAATGTTGTCAGTGTCTCTGGATTGTCTTCTTCCTGTGACTTTAATGTCCCCAATGTTGTCAGTGTCTCTGGATGGTCTTCGTCCTGTGGCTTTAATGTGCCCAATGTTGTCAGTGTCTCTGGATTGTTTTCGTCCTGTGGCTTTAATGTCCCCAATGTTGTCAGTGTCTCTGGATTGTCTTCTTCCTGTGGCTTTAAAATGTGCCCAATGTTGTCAGTGTCTCTGGATTGTCTTCGTCCTGTGGCTTTAATGTCCCCAATGTTGTCAGTGTCTCTGGATTGTCTTCGTCATGTGACTTTAATGTCCCCAATGTTGTCAGTGTCTCTGGATTGTCTTCTTCCTGTGGCTTTAATGTCCCCAATGTTGTCAGTGTCTCTGGATTGTCTTCGTCCTGTGGCTTTAATGTCCCCAATGTTGTCAGTGTCTCTGGATTGTGTTCGTCATGTGACCTTAATGTGCCCAATGTTGTCAGTGTCTCTGGATTGTCTTCGTCCTGTGGCTTTAATGTCCCCAATGTTGTCAGTGTCTATGGATTGTCTTCTTCCTGTGCCTTTAATGTCCCCAATGTTGTCAGTGTCTCTGGATTGTCTTCTTCCTGTGGCTTTAATGTCCCCAATGTTGTCAGTGTCTCTGGATTGTCTTCTTCCTGTGGCTTTAAAATGTTCCCAATGTTGTCAGTGTCTCTGGATTGTCTTCGTCCTGTGGCTTTAATGTCCCCAATGTTGTCAGTGTCTCTGGATTGTCTTCTTCCTGTGGCTTTAATGTCCCAAATGTTGTCAGTGTCTCTGGATTGTCTTCTTCCTGTGACTTTAATGTCCCCAATGTTGTCAGTGTCTCTGGATTGTCTTCTTCATGTGACTTTAATGTCCCCAATGTTGTCAGTGTCTCTGGATTGTCTTCTTCCTGTGGCTTTAATGTGCCCAATGTTGTCAGTGTCTCTGGATTGTTTTCGTCCTGTAGCTTTAATGTCCCCAATGTTGTCAGTGTCTCTGGATTGTCTTCTTCCTGTGGCTTTAATGTCCCCAATGTTGTCAGTGTCTCTGGATTGTCTTCTTCCTGTGGCTTTAATGTCCCCAATGTTGTCAGTGTCTCTGGATTGTCTTCTTCCTGTGACTTTAATGTCCCCAAGGTTGTCAGTGTCTCTGGATTGTCTTCTTCCTGTGACTTTAATGTCCCCAATGTTGTCAGTGTCTCTGGATTGTCTTCTTCCTGTGGCTTTAATGTGCCCAATGTTGTCAGTGTCTCTGGATTGTTTTCGTCCTGTGGCTTTAATGTCCCCAATGTTGTCAGTGTCTCTGGATTGTCTTCTTCCTGTGGCTTTAAAATGTCCCCAATGTTGTCAGTGTCTCTGGATTGTCTTCTTCCTGTGGCTTTAATGTCCCCAATGTTGTCAGTGTCTCTGGATTGTCTTCTTCCTGTGGCTTTAATGTCCCCAATGTTGTCAGTGTCTCTGGATTGTCTTCTTCCTGTGGCTTTAAAATGTGCCCAATGTTGTCAGTGTCTCTGGATTGTCTTCGTCCTGTGGCTTTAATGTCCCCAATGTTGTCAGTGTCTCTGGATTGTCTTCTTCCTGTGGCTTTAAAATGTGCCCAATGTTGTCAGTGTCTCTGGATTGTCTTCGTCCTGTGGCTTTAATGTCCCCAATGTTGTCAGTGTCTCTGGATTGTCTTCTTCCTGTGGCTTTAATGTCCCCAATGTTGTCAGTGTCTCTGGATTGTCTTCTTCCTGTGGCTTTAATGTCCCCAATGTTGTCAGTGTCTCTGGATTGTCTTCTTCCTGTGGCTTTAAAATGTGCCCAATGTTGTCAGTGTCTCTGGATTGTCTTCGTCCTGTGGCTTTAATGTCCCCAATGTTGTCAGTGTCTCTGGATTGTCTTCTTCCTGTGGCTTTAAAATGTGCCCAATGTTGTCAGTGTCTCTGGATTGTCTTCGTCCTGTGACTTTAATGTCCCAAATGTTGTCAGTGTCTCTGGATTGTCTTCGTCCTGTGGCTTTAATGTGCCTAATGTTGTCAGTGTCTCTGGATTGTCTTCTTCCTGTGACTTTAATGTCCCCAATGTTGTCAGTGTCTCTGGATTGTCTTCGTCCTGTGACTTTAATGTCCCCAATGTTGTCAGTGTCTCTGGATTGTCTTCTTCCTGTGGCTTTAATGTCCCCAATGTTGTCAGTGTCTCTGGATTGTCTTCTTCCTGTGGCTTTAATGTCCCCAATGTTGTCAGTGTCTCTGGATTGTCTTCTTCCTGTGGCTTTAATGTCCCCAATGTTGTCAGTGTCTCTGGATTGTCTTCTTCCTGTGGCTTTAAAATGTTCCCAATGTTGTCAGTGTCTCTGGATTGTCTTCGTCCTGTGGCTTTAATGTCCCCAATGTTGTCAGTGTCTCTGGATTGTCTTCTTCCTGTGGCTTTAATGTCCCCAATGTTGTCAGTGTCTCTGGATTGTCTTCTTCCTGTGGCTTTAATGTGCCCAATGTTGTCAGTGTCTCTGGATTGTTTTCGTCCTGTGGCTTTAATATCCCCAATGTTGTCAGTGTCTCTGGATTGTCTTCGTCATGTGACTTTAATGTCCCCAATGTTGTCAGTGTCTCTGGATTGTCTTCTTCCTGTGGCTTTAAAGTGCCCAATGTTGTCAGTGTCTCTGGATTGTTTTCGTCCTGTGGCTTTAATGTCCCCAATGTTGTCAGTGTCTCTGGATTGTCTTCTTCCTGTGGCTTTAATGTCCCCAATGTTGTCAGTGTCTCTGGATTGTCTTCTTCCTGTGGCTTTAATGTCCCCAATGTTGTCAGTGTCTCTGGATTGTCTTCTTCCTGTGACTTTAATGTCCCCAAGGTTGTCAGTGTCTCTGGATTGTCTTCTTCCTGTGACTTTAATGTCCCCAATTTTGTCAGTGTCTCTGGATTGTCTTCTTCCTGTGGCTTTAATGTGCCCAATGTTGTCAGTGTCTCTGGATTGTTTTCGTCCTGTGGCTTTAATGTCCCCAATGTTGTCAGTGTCTCTGGATTGTCTTCTTCCTGTGGCTTTAAAATGTGCCCAATGTTGTCAGTGTCTCTGGATTGTCTTCGTCCTGTGGCTTTAATGTCCCCAATGTTGTCAGTGTCTCCGGATTGTCTTCTTCCTGTGGCTTTAATGTCCCCAATGTTGTCAGTGTCTCTGGATTGTCTTCTTCCTGTGGCTTTAATGTCCCCAATGTTGTCAGTGTCTCTGGATTGTCTTCTTCCTGTGGCTTTAAAATGTGCCCAATGTTGTCAGTGTCTCTGGATTGTCTTCGTCCTGTGGCTTTAATGTCCCCAATGTTGTCAGTGTCTCTGGATTGTCTTCTTCCTGTGGCTTTAAAATGTGCCCAATGTTGTCAGTGTCTCTGGATTGTCTTCGTCATGTGACTTTAATGTCCCCAATGTTGTCAGTGTCTCTGGATTGTCTTCGTCCTGTGGCTTTAATGTGCCTAATGTTGTCAGTGTCTCTGGATTGTCTTCTTCCTGTGACTTTAATGTTCCCAATGTTGTCAGTGTCTCTGGATTGTCTTCGTCCTGTGACTTTAATGTCCCCAATGTTGTCAGTGTCTCTGGATTGTCTTCTTTCTGTGGCTTTAATGTCCCCAATGTTGTCAGTGTCTCTGGATTGTCTTCTTCCTGTGGCTTTAATGTCCCCAATGTTGTCAGTGTCTCTGGATTGTCTTCTTCCTGTGACTTTAATGTACCCAATGTTGTCAGTGTCTCTGGATTGTCTTCGTCCTGTGACTTTAATGTGCCTAATTTTGTCAGTGTCTCTGGATTGTCTTCTTCCTGTGGCTTTAATGTGCCCAATGTTGTCAGTGTCTCTGGATTGTCTTCTTCCTGTGGCTTTAATGTGCCCAATGTTGTCAGTGTCTCTGGATTGTCTTCTTCCTGTGGCTTTAATGTCCCCAATGTTGTCAGTGTCTCTGGATTGTCTTCTTCCTGTGACTTTAATGTCCCCAATGTTATCAGTGTCTCTGGATGGTCTTCGTCCTGTGGCTTTAATGTGCCCAATGTTGTCAGTGTCTCTGGATTGTTTTCGTCCTGTGGCTTTAATGTCCCCAATGTTGTCAGTGTCTCTGGATTGTCTTCTTCCTGTGGCTTTAAAATGTGCCCAATGTTGTCAGTGTCTCTGGATTGTCTTCGTCCTGTGGCTTTAATGTCCCCAATGTTGTCAGTGTCTCTGGATTGTCTTCGTCCTGTGGTTTTAATGTCTCCAATGTTGTCAGTGTCTCTGGATTGTCTTCTTCCTGTGGCTTTAATGTCCCCAATGTTGTCAGTGTCTCTGGATTGTCGTCGTCCTGTGGCTTTAATGTCCCCAATGTTGTCAGTGTCTCTGGATTGTCTTCTTCCTGTGGCTTTAATGTGCCCAATGTTGTCAGTGTCTCTGGATTGTCTTCTTCCTGTGGCTTTAATGTCCCCAATGTTGTCAGTGTCTCTGGATTGTCTTCTTCCTGTGGCTTTAATGTCCCCAATGTTGTCAGTGTCTCTGGATGGTCTTCGTCCTGTGGCTTTAATGTGCCCAATGTTGTCAGTGTCTCTGGATTGTTTTCGTCCTGTGGCTTTAATGTCCCCAATGTTGTCAGTGTCTCTGGATTGTCTTCGTCCTGTGGCTTTAATGTCCCCAATGTTGTCAGTGTCTCTGGATTGTCTTCGTCCTGTGGCTTTAATGTCCCCAATGTTGTCAGTGTCTCTGGATTGTCTTCGTCATGTGACTTTAATGTCCCCAATGTTGTCAGTGTCTCTGGATTGTCTTCGTCCTGTGGCTTTAATGTCCCCAATGTTGTCAGTGTCTCTGGATTGTCTTCTTCCTGTGGCTTTAATGTCCCCAATGTTGTCAGTGTCTCTGGATTGTCTTCTTCCTGTGGCTTTAATGTCCCCAATGTTGTCAGTGTCTCTGGATTGTCTTCTTCCTGTGGCTTTAAAATGTGCCCAATGTTGTCAGTGTCTCTGGATTGTCTTCGTCCTGTGGCTTTAATGTCCCCAATGTTGTCAGTGTCTCTGGATTGTCTTCGTCATGTGACTTTAATGTCCCCAATGTTGTCAGTGTCTCTGGATTGTCTTCGTCCTGTGGCTTTAATGTGCCTAATTTTGTCAGTGTCTCTGGATTGTCTTCTTCCTGTGGCTTTAATGTCCCCAATGTTGTCAGTGTCTCTGGATTGTCTTCTTCCTGTGGCTTTAATGTGCCTAATGTTGTCAGTGTCTCTGGATTGTCTTCTTCCTGTGGCTTTAATGTGCCCAATGTTGTCAGTGTCTCTGGATTGTCTTCGTCCTGTGGCTTTAATGTGCCCAATGTTGTCAGTGTCTCTGGATTGTCTTCGTCATGTGACTTTAATGTCCCCAATGTTGTCAGTGTCTCTGGATTGTCTTCGTCCTGTGGCTTTAATGTGCCTAATGTTGTCAGTGTCATTGGATTGTCTTCTTCCTGTGGCTTTAATGTGCCCAATGTTGTCAGTGTCTCTGGATTGTCTTCGTCCTGTGGCTTTAATGTGCCCAATGTTGTCAGTGTCTCTGGATTGTCTTCGTCCTGTGGCTTTAATGTCCCCAATGTTGTCAGTGTCTCTGGATTGTCTTCATCATGTGACTTTAATGTCCCCAATGTTGTCAGTGTCTCTGGATTGTCTTCGTCATGTGACTTTAATGTGCCTAATGTTGTCAGTGTCTCTGGATTGTCTTCGTCCTGTGGCTTTAATGTCCTCAATGTTGTCAGTGTTTCTGGATTGTCAATTCTTGAATGCCCATTCGGTTTTCTCTAAAATATATTTTATGCGTGGCACAGGCATTTCAAAGATTACTAGAAAACCGCTTCGATGGTGTTATTGTTAGCGTGCTCGCCACGGGTGCGGTAGATCGTACAACTAGAAACGGGGCTATACTCTGGTACTTCATGCACCCCTACCAGTTGTGTCTCTCGTTCCTTAGTGTTGTGGTCTGCATCGCACAAAAACATCGAATACAAATTCATTCTCTAACTTGAACTGAGTCGGGATCGAAAACATGATCTTTCCCATTCGCTAAACATAATTGGGGAGTGCTTGGAATTTTTTGTACGTGCAATCTGAGTGGCATTCTCCAACCATGAGGCACCCATCTGGACTTTTCTTATGGCGATTCGTGTGTATTTAATTCATCACATACCAAAACCACCAGACGCCCAATTCGAATTACACATATTCATTGTCTCTAATTTGTCCGGAACGAACATGTGATATTTCGCATTCGCTAAACATCATGGGGATTGCCTAGACACAATTGGAGAGGCATTCTCCAACCACGTGGACTTTTCTTATGGCGATTCGTGTGTATTAAATTCATCATATGCAACAACCACCAGACGCCCAATTAGAAGGAAGTATACAAAATATCGGAGTACACCACACACCAGAGACACATATGGCATAGTTCTTATGGGTGTAAGAGTTGTTAAAGTGGTTTATTTCTGATTACAAGTCAAACACAATTGACCGGATGTCACGCTTTGATACTTCCTTATCCTGTGTTACTGCTACAGATATCTACCAATGACTGGGGTTTTGCTGGTCAGTTCGTTATAATTGTGCCCCCCCCCCCCCCCCATAATTTCAGTTGGGTAGTCCCTATATAATTGAGAAAACATTGTTGAAATAGACGGTAAGCAAAAATATACCAATCAAATCATATAATTCTATTATTTTCAGGGACCTAAAAATATTGGCAGATGTGTAAAAAAATTCCCGGTCCTTTCCTCATTTATGACTTGTCACCGGGTTTGTAACTAGATTAACACGACGGATGCCACTAGTGGAGCAGGAACTGCTTACCTTTCCGGTTTTTAGTGGAGTTCGTATCACTCGATCTTTTGTTTTTATGCATAATGTTTTGTAGATCGTTGTTTGTGCTTTTGTTCTTTCTCTTTTGACCATTGTGTTGTCTGTCCTTCGATTTACGGATTATGATTACCCCTTTGGCATCTTCAAACTCTTCTGTAATCATAATATATCGTTTAAATCAAATGCTGAATACATATAGCAATAACTCATCTTGATGTTCGTTTAGCAAGAGTATTTCACGAATGACTGAGCAACAATGACTCACGAATGCGCGTAACACATCGTTGAGTTATATACTATTTTCAGTGACGAGTGAAATAATTTTTATAATCAAACATCAGGATTATGTAGAATTTGTATGTTGTGTAGGGGCTGTCGTGGTCGTGATCGTATTGGATTTACAACTACCGACACAATCAGTGCCTATTACCACTGATGTTGTTAGTTCGAATCTCCATCAGGGCGAGGTGTACAACATTATGTGATAAAGTTTGTCTGTGACTTGCCACAGGTCGGTGGTTTTCTATGTGTCCTCCGGTGTCCTCCACCAATAAAACTGACCTTCACGATATAGCTGAAATATTATTGAACGTGGCGTTAATCACCATCAAACAAGCAAAGATATATTGTGTGCGACTCGGGGAAATATTAAAAAAAATAAACTCATAATATTGTCATTTGAGAAGAGCAAATATTTTGTAATTATGAAGGACATTGAAAAATATGTCATGTGACACCACGAGAGTGAATTGTCATTTCACAAGCGTTTCTTTATTTGTTTGATGGTGTTTAATGCCATTTTCGACAATATTTGGTGGTGGGCATTATTGGTGGAGAAAACCGGAGAAACCACCGACCTGTCGCAAGTCACCGTGAAACTTTATCCCATAATGTTGTACACCTCGCACTGATCGAGATTCGAACTCACAACATCACAAGTGAAGAACATGTTATCTGGATGTGAATTGATTGATACCGAAAATATTAGCTTGCCGAGCCAGAATATGAAGTTTGTTGGCGAGTGAGCGAGTCACAATCTTCATATTCTGTCGAGCAGGCTGATATTTTTTCAGTATCAATCATATTCCCATTCAGATGACATGTTTATCATCCTTAGATCAAACATAAACACGGATACATCTGTATTTGTATTTTCGCGGGAAAAATTAGATGATTCAAAATATTCAAAAGACGCTTCCCCAAAACGTAGTTCATAAGTAGTTTGCAAATATACCATTTATTTTTACAGGTCTATTTAAATGCCAAGATTGTTGCATTTTTTTCTTTAATGGTGATATTCATTGGGTTTTTTTTTATTACAAACATGAAAGTCACCCATTTTCATTAAAGGTTTTGTTTCCCAATGCCATTCCGGAGTAGAAAACACAAAGGCCACGACCCCCCTTATGACGTAAAAATTATGACGTCTCAGCAGAATTTATCAAGAATTGTGTCAAGTACATTTTTGCAGGACGATGTTTGTTGATATTGCTGACACGACAGTTCCTAATTTGATATATGTTTAAAAAAATAATGTTAACTAGTTAATGGTGTTGATGAATTTTATTTACTTTTGTCATCTTCACAGGAATTATCGTTTAAATGTTGGGATAATTTTGTGATAACCCCTATTCACTGTTGATAAGTTCAGCTCAGCTCACGCGAACTTTGATACGAGTTTTGCATATGGAGTCAGCAGGTAGATATAGCAGGAGGGAAGGATGATAAATATCAGATATTCTAACATGACATCCTTTTTTCGCTTTGTTAAAAACACGTGTGATTTATCGAGTGGGTATAATCTGATTAGCACATGCGCCGGTGTATGTTACTGACTTTCCCGTCATAAATGTACATGTTGATGAATTATCGTCTGCTCGAATTTGGCAGCATAAATTGTGTACGATATATTACGTAAATAAAGGTAATAACAAAATTACCGAACTCCGAACAATCTTACAAAGGGAAAGTCAAAACTCATAATTATATAAACAGACAAAATCAGTCAACAACCGGAAAACTGTGAAAACCGTAATGACCCTGACTTGGTACAGGCATTTCTAAAGAAATGGTGGGTTGAATCAGATTTTAAGGCGCCAAACCTCCCGCTCTCATTACGGTTCAAAGGTTCCGGCTGTCACTGTAACAGTATTTAAATACAGGAACAAAATAGGTAAAATAGTTGTCAAAGCAGTACCATATTCGGTGACGTAAATGTCAAAAATATTTTTACGTCACACATTGACAAAAAAAATTCTTGACATATTTGACTCTTTATCTTTATACATTTTCACTATATGAAAATGCATCGCTTATAATTTTTTCTGCAGAGACGTAACTATAAATAACCGTCTTCCAATCAAAGTATGCTACCGCATTTGTACTCTTAGACATGTCAGAATCGAAATAATTCATTGAAGCCTCTGGCTCGGGATAAAATACTAATATCCGCCAACCCATGTTAAAACTCGAAACACATTCTACCTTCCATGATTTATTTCTTAAATATATTACTAGTGTATAATATATACATCAGTATATGATATGAATATTTTCTAAGTAATAAAATAGTTACATGTTTAAATGTATAACAACTGTCAACACTTAAATATAAATATAGTACTTAAAGATAGTATTCTATACTATTATCTTTTCACATACAAAACCCGATTTGTAGCCAGGGGTGTTACACAATGGGCTTCCTTCACGAAAGTTATCATCCCACAACAAATAGTCTCCATTTTGAACATAATAAAACACTTTCTCTGCTGAAAACATAAATCAAGACTGATTGATGTTATATCATTTAATGCATAATGATTTCGGTATTTGTAAGATAATCTGATCCTTGTATGAGCCTTGATCAATACAATTGTATAAAAAAACGCATATGATCATGAAGATGAATTAGTCAACCGTAAAACAAAATTTGTGTATCTCAAATGTTTCAGACATTCTTCAGTTAGTGTAGCAGGAACTGTTAACCCTTCCGGAGCATATGAGTTCATCATCGATTGTGTTGTGTGGTTTGTGTTGCTTAATCTTCAGTTTTCTCTGTAGTGTTATAGTTCATTGTTTGCTTTGCTTTTCTTTTTTGTCTCTTTTCCTCTGTGAATTGTACTGTCTGTCCTATGTTTACGTTTTACCGGAGGTTTTGCACGGCCATTTTGTTTTATCTGAAATAAAATATTTATTCAACCTAGAGGGAAATATTTTACATATAGTAACCAGAAATGTTATTTTCTTCTATGATTATTCCAACCGAGGTGGACTCTCATTCAACATTTTCAGGTTTTTCATGTAAACAAATCGGACACGTGTTTTGCTGTTAGAGTCATATCTCAAAAAGTCATGTGACCTCAAAGCGAGAATACCACAAAGACAAGATGGCGGGACTAAGTAGGTGAAATCAGTTAATATCGAAACATTTTTCATTATAATGAGCTAGAAATGAATAATAATAAGTAAGTAAATATGAAAAGCGATAGATACATGTGTAACGATACGAGTTATTCACATGACTCCGCTCTCACAAAGCGTTTTGTTTTGAAAATTACTGTTGAAAGGTGCGACAAATTGTTGGCACAGTTCCGCAAATTGTTGATAAGGTGAAATCCGTAGCCCTATGGTCTGCCAAGAAAAAAAAATAAAAAGACCATAAAGGGCTACGGTTCCGCAGCTAAATCGTAAGAGTTACGACTTACGACTTGCGACAAGTAACATCTCCTGTAATGGAGGTAAAAAGATACATTGTATCATATATAATGATTGATGTTTGGTATTTAACGCAACTTTAAGCCGTATTTCAGCTATATCGTAGTGGTGGAAGAAGCCAGAGTACCCGGAGAGAACCACCGACCATGGACAAGTAACTGGTAAGCTTTATCACTTGCGACTGCGAGTCGAGTGCACCCTTTTTTCAATTTACAAAACCGGGCACGAACCCACGCGTATTGATGATAGGTTTGTATGATTTGTTAGGTAATCCGACTCATTGAGCCACCCGGGCCCTTTATTTCATTTATATACCCAACAGATCGGGAGCTGATTACATTAATAATCACATTTTAAATGTTTTTAAATACATGTTTAATATTCAACTAATTATAAAACTCTAAAGTGATTGTTTAGATGAATAAAAAACAAATTGCTAAGTGTAAAATTTTACCGAAATTTGAGAAGATATTTATTTTATGGAATATATTTTAACAAATTGAATGCTATATGCAGTCACTTGAAGTTTCAAAAATAAGGGGAAAAAATAAGAAAAACTTCGAAGCATGTTGGTTATCTATAGTTCTAATAATAAAACCCTAAATGCTCGCTTACTCGCAAGGGTTATAACGGGATGCCATTACACGTAATGGAGCAGCCGTCGAGATTTTTTGTCCTCGCTTACAGATTTTCTGTCGCCTGCATTTATCAATAATAAGACATAACCTTTCCTTTTGTCCATTATTATAACAAGTTTTTATCACCTACCAGTGATTTAGAATGTAATTTCCACAAAATAAAAATCCATGTTTGAACATTTTGAATTTCGTCATTTCCGGCCTCACTATTTGAATGTCGATACCATATTTGGCGATTTGAGGCGTGAATGTTTAGATCAGCCGTTTACTACGTGTAGTAAGAAATACCATATTTAGAAAAGCTCCGCCTTCCGTAGTTTCCGGTTATGGCAAACGATTGATAAATTTGAACAAGGTTGTTGCTTCCTTTGAAAAGCATATATTTCTCAGGCAAACCGATTTAACAAGGACTGGGATCATCAGTAATAGCTATAATGAAATGTTTGAAGCGTAAATAGTGAGTTTTTATGTTTCAACTGCAACTTATTGTTTGCTCCATTGTGACGAATGCGACCGCGTTGTAGCTCTGCCGAGACACAAGTTTGTCACAGGAGCTACATTTTTGCAGTTAGTTATCTATAATAAATAAGGGAAATTTTTCGAAAGAAATTTCCAAAGTGTGACCATAGATTTGGCAATACATTCACATTCTGCACCGATATATCGTACATTTACGTGAAGAACTTAAACACATGACAATTGTGTGGATTTGTTTGACCTTTCTTTAAAGTATATTTCGCATTTTCATAATATTTTATGGTTTTTATAAGTACTGATGTACAACTTCTTGTTTACCTCTTTATTTACTCCTTTCGCCATCCAGAAATTACTTAATTTGTAACCACTGCCCACCACGAGGGTGGTGTGTGTGTGTGGGGGGGGGGGGTGTTGTGCTTGGATTTGGGTAGTTTTATTGCATCACGACATTAAACAACAAACATATACATCTTATAATATTATACCTTAACATGTACATGTACTGTTGATTTAAATTCATAGTGTGTGTTTTAACCCTTTATATAATCAATAAAAACTACCAATGAATATCAACATTTGGACTGCTAGAATATCTGTTGCCTTCAAAATTATTGTGTTTTTTTAAACATGAATGTTACAAATTTTGCTTTAATTTATATTTAATATATTTGTATCAATGTTATTCTGACATTTTTTTGCTTTCATTTTAAAGGATGACGAAAGATGTGAATAATCCATATTGCATCGTCAGTCATGCTGCAAAATGCAGAAAATGTTATGAGTAAATTAAATATATTCTAATTAACAGGTAATCCGCTCAAATGCAAAAAAAAAAGTATCAGGTACATTTTACGGGCAATTGTAATGCTCCGTGCAAACGTAATACCTGTTAATCTCCAAATCCACGCAAATGTAATGCGCCCTCTGTGTGTGCTTAATTTTATTTTTGAACTATTGTTTGTACATGTACCCGATATAGTTTTTTTCTAGAAATTTCTTCTAGATACATATGTACATTCGTTAATAAAATATGTTGATAAATTCAGAACTGAAACAAACAATAACGTGTACCTGTTTTAATGATTTTTTATGACTCTCGAAATATAAAAAAATGTAGCGTACATCTAATATGTATTGCTTGCTTCATTTGATTAATGTTCATATTAAAAAAAATACAGATAGCAATTCTTCTCTTTCAAATTATGTTTACGATTTACGACTTGCGAGTACCTTCCACCACTCTTAACTTTGCGATCACTTTTTGTCGTAAGTCGTAAATCCTAACTATTAGAGAAACGGTCGTAACTCTTAAGAGTACACTTACGTCTACGTTTACGACTTACGACCTTTAGTGAAACGGTCACCTGATTATGATGTTTTTTGAAGCGTTCCCTCTAACTTGTATTTTACCAATATCTGAGGATTTGGTTATTGCTGTCGGTCGCCATTTTGTTTAGCTATTTCATGACTATCAGACTAAATTGGGGAAAGACAGGCCAGATAGTCACAATGAACTGATTGACGAAACCTACAGCTTAACGATGGTAATCAGAGTGTTGTCGGATGTAAAATGAAGTCAGGTGTGTTCGATTTGAGATCAGAATCAAGGACATTTACCTCTCATCCACCCAAGTCTCTTTTAGTTTTAAAAACGGATAAGAACACTTTAAAATATGAAAATATAATTATAGTTATACATGTAGCTATGATAATTTAACATAATGTTACAGTTATTTTGACGGCTTGAATGGTGTAGGAAACCGACTTACACAGAGAAAACCAGTAACCTTCAGCAGGTCACTGACACACTTTGTTTCATCAGGTTGTATCGAGTACACCTGACCATGGGAAGTGAAAACTATAAGTACAAAGAGAAAACCAGTCACATTCCACATGTCACTGACACACTTTTTTCATAAGGTTGTATCGAGTACACCTGACCATGGGAAGTGACAAATATGAGTACAAAGTGAAAACCAGTAACATTCCGCAGGTCACTAACACTTTTTTCATAAGGTTGTATCGAGTACACCTGACCATGGGAAGTGACAAATATGAGTACAAAGTGAAAACCAGTAACATTCCGCAGGTCACTAACACACTTTTTTCATAAGGTTGTATCGAGTACACCTGACCACGGGAAATGACAAATATAAGTACAAAGAGAAAACCAGTAACATTCCGCAGGTCACTAACACACTTTTTTCATAAGGTTGTATCGAGTACACCTGACCACGGGAAATGACAAATATAAGTACAAAGAGAAAACCAGTAACATTCCACAGGTCACTAACACACTTTTTTCATAAGGTTGTATCGAGTACACCTGACCATGGGAAGTGACAAATATAAGTACAAAGTGAAAACCAGTAACATTCCGCAGGTCACTAACACACTTTTTTCATAAGGTTGTATCGAGTACACCTGACCACGGGAAATGACAAATATAAGTACAAAGAGAAAACCAGTAACATTCCACATGTCACTGACACACTTTACTTCATAAGGTTGTATCGAGTACACCTGACCATGGGAAGTGACAAATATAAGTACAAAGTGAAAACCAGTAACATTCCACAGGTCACTAACACACTTTTTTCATAAGGTTGTATCGAGTACACCTGACCACGGGAAATGACAAATATAAGTACAAAGAGAAAACCAGTAACATTCCGCAGGTCACTGACACACTTTATTTCATAAGGTTGTATCGAGTACACCTGACCATGGGAAGTGACAAATATAAGTACAAAGTGAAAACCAGTAACATTCCACAGGTCACTGACACACTTTTCTCATAAGGTTGTATCGAGTACACCTGACCATGGGAAGTGACAAATATGAGTACAAAGAGAAAACCAGTCACATCCCGCAGGTCACTAACACACTTTTTCATAAGGTTGTATCGAGTACAACTGACCATGGGAAGTGAAAAATATAAGAAAGACCGATGAAAATAAAACGTATATTAATGTCCTGTATAACAAACGTACCTGCCATTGATTTTATTAAATAAATGATGTTGTAATAGTTATCACTGGTACCAATGTGGAACAAAGTGGCATTATCACTTGTGCAGTAGGGTGCAGCTTCTTGTAGGGTACAATTAACACGTGACAGTTTTACACACACGTTAGAAAGCAATCGAATATATCCATTTCCTCCACAAATGTCTGAAAAATAATTTGATATCATTACTATGAAGATTTACTATTCAATCGTCATCCTCTCTGATATCTCGTCAATGTATCATACCCATAATTGAGGGCCCGGGTGGCTCAGTGAGCTAGGTAGATGGATTTCCTTACAACTCATACACGCCTATCACAAATACGGCGTGGATTCCCGCCCGGCTTTGTAAGTTACTAAAAAAGGGTGCACGCCACTCACAGCCTCAAGTGATAAAGTTTACCAGTTGCTTGCCCATGGTCGGTGGTTCTCTCCTGGTACTCCGGCTTCTGCCATCTATAACACTGGTCATCATGATATAGATGAAATATTGCTGAAATTGGCGTTAAATACAATAAATCAAATCAAACCATAATTGACAAAAACGGTTTATTAAATAGACTGGTTCTCTGTCTAAAAATAAAAACATAAAATATATATGTATAGCTAGAAAAAGGTCCACGCCATTAAGCATTGAATTATACATGGCAACATACACAACGTCTAAGCAGAGTCTCTGGATGTGAGTCAAATTCTATCTCTGAGTCGTGTTTCAGGATGTGAAACAACCATGTCTCTACAATACGCTTAACATGGCCTCCAACCTGCAGTTGAGAGTGATACTTGTTACTACTGTCGGGGCAAACACTACATCTGGGCATCTTTACCGCTTAAATGTTATTGGCTGCATAACATGTTATTAACCAGAGTCTGGATTATCAACAAAAAATAAAATAAGGGTGAAGTAATCTTACAAATACCGTCATCATTGTGGCGGAAATCACATAAGATAGTTACAAATACATACTAAGAGCCACCACATGTAAATAGGAAGAAAACTAGATAGTGGGTTGACTAAGTAGATGGACTCTATAATATGTGTTTTAGAAATTAACATCGCCATTATATAGCTGAAATATTGTTGAAAGTGGCGTTAAACACAATAAATCAATCAAATCAAGAAAATAGCATCTAAAAGTAGAAAACACTCACAATACATCTATTAATATTGATTTTGTTCTAAAAATAGAAAACAGTTTTATTTCTACTTTCCTTAAAATTTGAATTAAACATAATTTTAATTATTGCTCACCAAATACATGTACATGTATTATTGTACATTTTTGTATAATCATAAAAAAGTGTGATGTCGGAAATTTTACATTGATGTTATGAATAAAATAATAATAGCAAAAACTCTAATTAACTCTACACGGGTACAGTCAAATCTGCACATGTGGTCACCTCTATTAAACAGTCACCTGTATTAAGAGGTCACCTATTTCTTGTCCTGTCATTGAAAACTTCATATAAATTCAATCTCTTTTAAGAGGTCACCTGTCTCATTTTTTGTCCCAAAGGTGGCCGCTTAATACAGGTTGGACTGTATATTTAAAGATGAAAACTCAAGAAAATCGGATAAGAAATGATTTCAAGAGACCTTTTCTTTAAACAAATAATATTTTTATGAAATACATGGTTAATATTTCAGTGTGGAAAGGTTTGTGATCCGTTAATATATTAGTAAACTATTCTTATAAACAACAGTAAGTCTCAGCTTTTTAGTTTTATGTTGTAACAGACAGTAGAGCCTATTTTATCTCCGAAAAATACAATGTCCTTGATTGGATTCGATCCCTGACCTCTCGCATTGTAAACCGTCTCTCCACCAACTATGCTAAAAGAGATCTCTACTAACACAGTTAGCAGAGGTGGTAATGAACCTACTACGGTTCATATGACCTTATGTTGGGGAGAGTTACCGTTACATTGTGTTGTGTTTGGAGAATGACACGTCTTTTCATGACGGGTGTCACTAGTGGAGCAGGAACTGCTTACCATTCCGGAGCACCTGAGTTCACCCCCGGTTCTTAGTGGGGTTCGTGTTACTAGATCTTTGGTTTTATGGATCGTTGTTTGTCCTTTTGTTTATTTTCTTTTGGCCATTGTGTTGTCTGTTCTTCTTCGATGTGCGGATTCTGATTGCCCCTTTGGTATCTTCAAACTCTTCACTTAAGAAACAGGACTAAGATCATATTATAGATGTTGTTTTGCCTTGTAAAGGGTCACTAACGACCACACAAAGCACACTGTTGCTCGTAAGGAGGTGATGTAAAAACATATGTGCCAGGAATATTGAATTCTTCATGCCGGAAACGCACATTGCCGTACCGTCCTAGACCCGTCTCGAACAGCTTTAACAGATGCCACCTCCGGCAATAGTGTACCCCTACCCTCATTCAGCGCAGAATATCGGCCTGATTTCTATAAAATATTGAAATGGGAACAATAAACAATATTTGTCATTCAATTAGTTTATGTTTATAGTAAATATAATACAAATTGAAGAAAGTATGTTTTCTCTCAAATGTTTGTGAGTACAAATAAGAAAAAACCTTCCACGATTTTCATTGGATTAGACACTGTAATCGGGAGATAATCCATCTAATTCATGTAGTAGACGTTTCATTTATAAATATCTTTAATGATAAATAAATAGCAACAAATCAAGCTAATAAATATTTAAATATAAATATTGGTTTGTTTTTGTTTGCTTGATGGTTATTAACGCCACTTTCAACAATATTTCAGCTATATCGTGGCAGTCAGTTGTATTGGTGGAGGAAACCGGATGACCCGGAGAAAACCATCGACCTGTCGCAAGTCACTGAGAAACTTTAACACATAATATTGTACATCTCGCCGTGATCGAGACACGAACTCACAACATCAGTGGTGATAGGCACTGATTGCATTGTAAATCCAACTACCATAAAATCACGACCACAACGGACCCTTTATAGATAAATGTAATAGTTTTCTGTTTATTATTCTGTCGTGTATTGATTGAATATTATATTGTTGTACAGAATGTGACTTTGGCGAAGATGTACGACATTATGTGATAAAGTTTGCCATGACTTGCGACAGGTCGGTGGTTTTCTCGGGTCATCCGGTTTCCTCCACCAATACAACTGACTGCCACGATATAACTGAACTATTGTTGAAAGTGGCGTTAATCACTATCAAACAAACAAAAACATACAAATATTTATATCTGTTAAAGCTTTTCGAGACGAATCAAACACGGATCTAGGACGGTACGGCAATATGTGTTTCCAAGCATGAAGAATTCAATATTCCTGGCACATAAAATATGCTCTACCGCCTGTTACCACAGAAAACTAAAAAGCTGAGACTTTCTGCTGTTTATGAGAACAGTTTATTAATATATTAACGGATCACAAACATTTCCACAGTACAATATTGGGATCCGATCGATAGTCCTACGGTTCGATAGTCCGACAAATTTAATAGATCCGCCGTTCATAATTTAATAGTTCCCTCGTTCATGCTACCTCCGAAGATATCCCAGCTATTACCGAAATGTATATGACTTAATAAATCAGAAGTTGTATCGCGGGAGCAACACTATTCGGGTCTGTCGGCTTAGTATTTTCTGAAGCGACCGACTTAAGTAGTGCAATTTAAACGTCAAAAATATGAAAATTTCCGTAAAAAGATATTTCGACTTGATTTGATTTTTGGTATGGAGCTTGTACTATGTATGACTACTATTTTCAGACCTGTGCCACACTTCTTGTTTGCCGACGGCAGGGAGCATCCGTAAAAGGTTAAATGAACACGAAAACACATGATTAAAACTGAAATCATAACGTGAAAACGTAATTAAAACGTGAAACACGCGCAAACAGTACGACAAAAACTCGTACAAACGTGAACGATGAAAAGGTGTAAGAGCCGTAATTAGTCACGGCTGACTGCACTATATGTAATGTCGCCATAATGGTAGATCGGGGTTTTCGTAAGAACGTTATATTTATCTATCGACTTTGGTCGACTGGGTGTCTTGTCAGACTTACTACCAAAACCATTTGTTTCTAAAATCATTTATATCTTTGATTAATCAGCAGTCGAAAAGGAACTATCATAGAATCAGTCATAATCTTATTTAACCTGGGGCCATTTTTGTCGTCGACTAACACATCAGCCTCTCTAGTTAATTAAGCATGATGGTCTAGTACAAAACGTACATCATAATCATCTTATTGAATGATACTTGTTCTTGCCATGATATAGCGGGGGAATTGCTCATTTGGCGTTAAACATCAATTACTCACCCATTCACTCATGTACATTTTTATGTATGGATGTGGTCGAAATGTTTTGTCACATGTGGAGTATGAACTTCTTACCATTCTGAAGCATCTGAGTTCACCTCAGTTTTTTTTTAATGTACATATATTAGTGGTGTGTAGTCTTGCTCATTTTATCGAATTACATATTTTTGTCGTGTTTTTGGTTCCACGTTGTGATGTACGCTACGATTTCTTCGGTTCGTTTTCATTCTCATTTGTTTTGTCGGGGGTTCAGGTTTTATTTATTTTAGTTGTATTTTTACGTATGTCGGTGTCGTTTAACAGTAACACGACAGGTATCACTAGTGGAGCAGGAATTGCTAACCTTTCCGGGAACCTAAGTTCAGCCCATGATTTTAGTGGAGTTCGTGTTTTTCAATCTCTATTTTTGTTTGTAATGTTTTGTAGATCGTTGTTTTTCCTTTTGTTATTTTTCGCTTGACCATTCTATTGTCTGTCCTTTTTCGGTTTACGGATTCTGATTACCCCATTGATATATTCAATATTTTCCTTGTCTTTCAAAGGACCAAAAACGACCACTCCTAACGTGCTATTGGACATCGGCCATTGGGAGCTATTGGTCTTTGGAAACTCTTGCAAGTCGTCTTTCACGTGTAGGTAGCAGTATACCTTCCGTGGTCTTTCTTTACACGAGGGAGTCACTAACGTCCAATCATCGCACCGCACAGCTAGCGGACGCCCTTCTAGAGGGGTGTTGCCCACAATGGAGACACTATGTCTTATATACTCCAATATTCGTTCAAGATTGACTTGGTAATTTACATTATCTTGTATTTTATTAAAGCATTTATTTTAGACACTGACTTGCGGTGCCTATCACTACTAAATACGTGAGTTCGAATTCCGCTCATCACGAGGTGTACTCGATACAGCATTCTGTGATAAAGTTCGTCCGTGACTTACGACAGATCGGTGGTTTTCGCTGGGTACTCGGATTTCCTCCACCAATAAAACTGACCGCCATTATATAAACGATATATGGTTGAAAGTGGCGTTAAATACCATAAGCCAATTAAATATATTTATAAATGCGCATGATTAGATCCCTCCAATCTTCATTGATGTATATTCATGAAAAAAGTATTCAACCAAACAAATAATATTTATAGGATGTTTTCCCTTGTCTACTTTCACTGATGTGCAACATGACATTGTTGAAAAAAGGGTCTTTCCTAAATCAAGAAAAAGTAAAAAGGGAGGTGCATATATAGCAGGTCATTATGACTATTTATTACACACCAAAGATTGAGTCTACCGCCTCGATGGCGTAATGGTTACTGTGCTAGCCCCTTGTGCGAAGATTGAGAGTTCGATCCCCGGTCGGGTCAAGCTAAAGACTATCACATTGCGTAAAAACACGCAATATTCAAGATCAAAGTCAAAGTATGCTTGGTTGGAAGTCATGATAATGTGTCCGAGTGGAGCAACATGTTTACTTACTGGTCGTTGTTTATGTTTGCTAACAGTTGAAATTTAGCACAACGTATTGGTCTAGTAATCTTCACCTCGTCGTATATAATAACTTGTTCTCTCCCTGATATAGCTGAATATGGGCCGTCGTGGTCTTGATCGAATGATAGTTGGGTGTAATCAATGCCTATCAGCACTAGGTGATGAGGTGTACTCGATACAACATTATGTGATAAAGTTTATCAGTGACTTGCGAGAGGTTGGTGGTTTTCTCCGGGTACTCCGATTTCCTCCACCAATAAAACCTGAAACCCCCTACGATATAACTAAAATATTGTTGAAAGTGACGTTAAACACAATAAACCAAACCTGATGCTGAATAATTGCTCACTTGTCGCTAAACCGCCATTTTAACATATACTTTCTACAAATATTATATCTTATATGAAATTAGTTTAAAGTTTTTTTTAAAGGTATCTAAAATGGCTAAGTTAAACCATGTCGACTATATGAGATATACGGGATACATTTTCGATCCTGTTTTCACTGGGTTTGTAACAAGAGTAACACGACGGGTGCCATATGTGGAGCAGGAACTGCTTACCCCTGCGGGGCATCTGAGTTCACTCCCGGTCTTTAGTGGGGTTTATGTATATTTAGTTTTCTGTGTAATGTTTTGTAGATCGTTGTTTGTCTTTTTGTTCTTTTTCGTTTGGCCGTTGTATTGTCTGTCCTTTTTCAGCTTCTAATTACCCCTTTGGCAACCTAAACTTTTGTTATTGTGTATGATGTATAATAATGTTTGATAATGGATATATAACGTCACTTTCAACATTATTTTATATTAACTGAATAGAAAGCTTGAAGATACCAAAGGGGAAATCGGCTACATAATACAATGGTCAAAAGAAAAAGGAGCATTAATGAAATACAAAACACTACACAGAAAATTTCATACCGCACTAATTATTATAAATCAAAACATACAGGTGTGTCGACACCCCCTCCCAGGATGTCTGGATTTTTAATGAATACATTGTAATCGAAAAGAAAATGGAAATTGAACTGGTTTCCTGCCATGTTGTGAAACAGATTACCAACAATGATAATGTATATTTGTGAGAGAAAACAATGCATACATTTAGAGTATATACAATCTGTTAAGAGTATATGCAATCTAGGTCCCTCTCCTCCTGCAATAGTATTAAAACATTTGACTTCTCTACCCTCTACACAACTATTCCTCACTCTATGCTGAAGGACAAATTAAGGGAGTTGGTCCAACTGTGTTTCATGAAGAAAAATGGCCAACGTAGATACAAATACCTTGTGCTAGGAATGGACATATCTCATTGTTTTTAAAAAACACTCTGATTCTACCAAAATGTTCTCTGAAACTGATATCATCAGCATGCTCGAGTTTTTGATTGACAACATATTTGTTATCTTTGGTGGATGTGTTTTTCAACAGACAGTCGGCATACCTATCGGTACAAACTGTGCTCCTCTTCTCGCCGACTTGTTCCTTTATTCGTATGAGGTAGACTTCATACAGGGGCTCCTTAAGAAAAACGAAAAGAAACTAGCCCGATCCTTTAATTTCACGTTCCGCTATATAGATGATGTCCTTTCACTAAATAATTCTAGGTTTTGTGATTTCGTTGATCGCATCTATCCCATTGAGCTTGAAATAAAGGATATCACAGATACAGATACTTCTGCTTCATACCTTGACCTACACCTCGAAACTGACAGTGAGGGGCGGTTAAGAACGAAACTTTACGACAAAAGAGATGATTTTAATTTTCCCATTGTGAACCTTCCATTCATATGTAGCAACATTCCAGCAGCACCTGCATATGGAGTATATATATCTCAGTTGATACGATATTCCAGAGCTTGTGGTTCCTATCATGATTTCCTTGATAGAGGGTTGATCCTAACAAGGAAGCTACTGAACCAAGAGTTCCTCTTAGTTAATTTGAAGTCATCACTTCGAAAGTTTTACGGTCGCAACCACGACTTCGCTGATCGCTATGGAATATCTGTGTCACAATTGACCACGGATTTGTTCCACTTGTCGTAAGCACTTCCCGGTCCTTTCCTCGTTCATGACTTATCATCGGGTTTGTAACTAGATTAACATGACGGGTGTCACTAGTGGAGCAGGAACTGCTTACCCTTCCGGAGCACCTGAGTTCACACTCGGTTCATAGTGGAGTTCGTGTTACTTGATCTTTAGTTTTATATATATGTTTTGTTGATCGTTGTTTGTCCCTTTGTACCTTTTCTTTTGGCCATTGTGTTGTCTGTTCATCTTCGATATACGGATTCTGATTGCCCCTTTGGTATCTTCAAACTCTTCTTTATAGGAGGTAGTAACGATGGAGAAAGAAAAAATAAACATCGGACATCTCTTCCATAGCTTCCAGAGATCAATATTAACCTACACGACGGGTGCTACTAGTGGAGCAGGAAATGCTTACTCTTTCGGAGTTCACCACATGTTTTAAATGGGGTTCGTGTTACTCGATCTTTTGTTTTATGTGTATGTTTTGTAAATCGTTGTTTGTCTTTTTGATCTTTTTCTTTTGGCTATTCGGTTGTCTGTCCTTCAATTTACGGCTTATGAGTACCTTTGGTATCTTCAAACCTTTCTTATTATGCATGATGTCTTATGGTGCATGATAATAGATAGCTAACGTCACTTTAAACATTATTTTATATTTAACTGAAATACTGTTGAAGATACAGAAAGGGGAAATAAGAAGCTGTAAATCGAAGGACACACAGTACAATGGCCAAAAGAAAAATAACCATTAAATTAAATACAAACATTACATAGAAAATGTCGTTGTACATTATTTATTATAATAAAAACCTACACATGTGTTGCTCCCATGGTTTCTAGATTTTAAATGAATATTCGAGCAGAAAAAGGAAATTGAACTGATTCCATGTCATGTTGTGAAACATATTGACAACAATGGTACGGTATCTTTGTGTGAGTGAGAGAAAATGCATACATTTAAGAGGTAGTTACGATGGAGAGAGAGGGGAAAATCTTTATTGAACATCTATTCCACAGCCTTCAGTCGACTAGGATAAATGTAGCCTACAATGATTGTCCTCTCGGTTCACGGTTTCCTTACATTTCTTCAAATGGAGAAATTTTACCAGTAATACGACGGGTGTCATTAGTGGAGTAGGAACTGCTACCACTTCCGGAGCACCCGAGTTCACCAGTGGTTTTAAGTGGGGTTCGTGTTGCTCAGTCTTTAGATTTCTCAATATATAGTTTGCTGTTAGTGTTTTGTAGATCATTGTGTGTTCTGTTATTTATCTTTTGGTCATTATATTGTCCGACCTTCATTCATTTACAGTTTATAAATACGTCAAACTGTATTCTAAAATTAATGATCCAGGTATTGGTCTTTCTTTGGAACCAGATTTGCGCATCCATGCTCCGATCAATACGCCCACCTTAGAAACAATGCTCCAAACATGTCACTGGTGAATCTAATAATCAAACGAAATCACATATTATCTGGTTCTCTCCCTTTTGAGTAGAATAAAAAACGTTTAAAGTACATTCCAACTGTTCAGGACATTTGACTTTCATGTCCTTTTCTGATAATAATTTACGCTGATTATTCATTGTTTAAAATAAAATTACAGATAGTCTATAAGTGATTTACGACAACGTACAAACAGAGAAAAAACAACAGGCGGAATATTATTAGACGTCAATGTACATTCAACCACATAACACAGTAAATCAGTTTTCCTTTTCACTGTCATCCTTCAAACAGGCCTCCATATTCGTAATGCAAAAAGGGGGCGTCAATCCAAACCAAGACACAACCTAAATATAATATTGTCAGTAAATTCCTTCTATTGCAGAAAAGGTAATTATTGTATAAAATGGGTAGTATGTCTAGACAAAATAGCAACACCAGATAAAGTGTGTATACATTGTACATCTTAAAACATAAACAAATGGAAGTTACGTTTCAAGTCAACAATCAGAAGTTTGGCATCTCAAAGCATCGTTTCATACAATCAGACACACATTTTACAAGAAGACTTTGAAGATACCAAAGGGGTAATAGTAATCCGTAAATCGAAGAAGAACAGACAACACAATGGCCAAAAGAAAAAGAACAAAAGGACAAACAGCGATCTACAAAACATATATATAAAACTAAAGATCGCGTAGCATGAACCCCACTAAAAATCGGGGGTGAACTCATGTGCTCCGGAAGGGTAAGCAGTGCATGCTTCACTAGTGACACTTGTCGTGTTAATCTAGTTACAAACCCGGAGATATGTCATGAATGAGGAAAGGACCGGGAAGTGTTTAAGACAAGTGGAACATATCCGTGGTCATTTGTGACACAGATATTCCATAGCGATCAACCAAGACCATCAAACTTTCGAAGTGATGACTTCAACTTAACTAAGAAAAGTAGTCAAATCAAATAACCAGCCAACAAATGTTCAAACCTTTTCTGTTTTCTAAGAAAAATATCCCAAGCCCCCGTGTCAATACGTACAATAATTAAAGCATATATAATATTTACAACAAAAACACAATGTAGATTAATTCAATTTATTTATAATATATGCCCAACAAATTGCGAATAATTGTATCCATGGATAGTCTGATTCTTCGCACCCGCCGAATGTCGGAGTAAAGCAACATCGCCTTTTCTTAGATTAACAATTACATTGATTGATCCCGTGGACGCATGATCTCGATATGCCAGTCCCCTTCCAATTTCCTGGTCATTTTTCATCATTTGCAGATGTGTACTTCCACTAACAGAGAGAAAGGAGGTCGCAAAGTAGTACGTCCCGTCACGTGGTGCTGTAAAGTGACCCGTATATTTATTATACGCATGTGCGTTATTTACTACAACATCATCGAAGATGACAGTTTGAGTTGTACCAAGTGCTACATGTCTCGTCAATCTGGCATAGAACGATACTCTTCTTTTCTGAGAATATCCTATGATAAAATAGAAACAAAACATTATTCTCTAGACATATTATTGCCGTCGTGTATGATTCAGAATGTTTGTTCTGTACATAAATAGGTAAATATTATCATGGTCGATCTTAGGAGGTGCGAAAACCAATTCAGTGCTCTTCTCTGTAAAACATTTTATATACTTGAGCAGCCGAGAGTAGGCTCGGGGACCAACTGGTATAAAACCGGTCCTGCATATGATATACTAATGCATTTGTATATGATAAGTAAATGATAATATGTATATTTAAGGGCGTGGCTAATATTAGCGGTAAAATAAGAGATTTCTAATTGGCTGGTTGAAATCTTCATTAACTCAATTAGAGAGCTTCTTAAATGTCAGTAATAATTCTAAGAGATCACTCTAAATATGTTAAATATTGTTAAAACGACGTTCCATAAAAAACCATTTTATAAAATAATCAAGATTAAGAATGATTATGAAGTATTACATTACCGGGTATTCCAGCTAGTTGGTCTTCCAGGTTCTTCAGAGCAGATATCACATCAGTTGTAACAGCTTTTGTTTCATCTGAAAAAAATAAGAGAATGTTGTTTACTTTTACAAGGTCTATCATGGAATTATGGAACTGTTTGTACTGCGTGGTATTTTTGTTTATTTTATTAACACGAGGAATTAAATGCCTAAGATGTAAAATTATATATACAACTTGATGAAAAATATACGTGCGATTAGTTGCGTTTGGTGTTCTGTTCAGATTGTTTAAATTGGTATTAACACGTCGTTGGTAACCGTCGGATTACTTAAATTAGTACTTCCACATCGTCGATTACTGTCGTTTGTTTAAATTGGTATTTCCACATCGTCGGTAGCCATCGTTCCTTCTGATAACGAGAACAATCGACAGTTGAGCATGCCGACGATGGTCTTTCCACATCTCTGTATCGAAGCTGAGTCAATTAATATTGAGATAGATACGTTACTTTTAATACTTACCTAACTGAGTCAATTAATATTGAGATAGATATGTTAGTTTTAATACTTACATAACTGAGTTTTGTATTTGTCACATTGTGTTCCACTGTAACAGAACCGTGCGATCACAACAAAGAGAAAGCATTGGAACATTGAACAGGCCATGTTAGAAAATAAGTCTTCTACAAACACTGGAATGTTCTTCGTTGAATGTAATATTTGATACAACGAAATACAATGTAGCTTGATATTGTTTACTGTTTTAAAGGTCAACTCGATATTGATTTTAAAGAGTCTCAACAGATTGTACACGCAAGTACACAAATCGCAGTTGATTTCACAGAAAAAATGTACATTTGTGTATTGAATTTCATAAAATTATTTAAGCTTCAAAAATATCCGAATGTCAAACAAAAAACTGAAATAAATATGAGTAATATACACAAATTCTTGATGTCAAAATGAAAAATAAAAAAAAATAAAAAAAAAAAAGTTTATGATACGCTGCATAACAGAACAGAAATAAAAACTGGACGGTAGCCCAGCTGGCTACTGAAATATTAAAAATATTATGTGCAAAGTTAGTAGCTGGGCTCAAAGAAATTTTGCGTGGCCACCAAAATTATTATTTCAAGAAACCCAGCTGGCAGCTATAGTACATTTGCCAAGTGTTGTCCCTACAGAACACGGAGGCCAACATAAAATGTCATAGCACCTATCGTTTATATATTCTACGCATAAATGATTATCGAACGAACATCTAAACACTGATGGTCAACAATTCCACCAAAATCAACAAAACGTAAATCACCTCTTCCTTTCACTCACAGCATAATGCCACAAATATATATATTCTTTAATTCCTCTTGTACAGAGATATATAAATAGCATTTGTTTCAGCTATCAATTACCAATTTGGAGTTAACTATACTGAACAGTTCTTTAAAGAGAGAGAGAAATAATAAAAAAAACATAACTCAATTAATAATCCTGTGCGAAAAATATACGCGTAAATATTTGGCACAAATGTTCATAAACGTATTTACATCGTCTTCTATATCTGGACAATGTGTCCTTAAATTCTGTACACGTCCTAGAAGTATGTACAGCAATTCTTCCGTCGATGAAGAACACAAATTGTCAAGATAAACATAAGGTGGACTTAAAGCAAAATGTTCAGTTGTATCAATAAATGATGACAGATATTTACTACAAATCGTCAAGTCAGATTGTGACACACATGTTGCAAATTATGCTAGAAAATAGACATTTGAAAGTTCAATTGTCGGTCTGGTTGCTAACCATCCACTGAAAATCGCATCAGTATGCACATATTTGAACCGAGTAAAGTCAATGTCCTGTTCTGTACGCGATAAACGTTCAGAAATAGCTTAGCCTTTAATAGCATTTGAAACTGTTATTTTACATGCCAATTTTGTTGGCAATTCCTTCGTTTGTACATAGTTGTTAAAGTAATCTTCAAGTTTGTATTTGGTAAAACAATTTAAGCACGTCCGGGATAAAACCATACATGTCTCTCTTTCCATATGTCAACATATAAATTCTGATAAGAAAAATATACGTCACAGAAAACGATGCGTTCGGCAACGCTAACTTCTGGAAGAACATTAATTTATTCCTATCAATTTCAAACGAAATGTCGAATAGTCAGATCGTGTAATTTTACGCAAGTCCTGGATACGTTTCAGTGAGTAATTCTGCATTTTACGCAAAGAACTAGTGTTATTTATTGTCAGATTAGTCCAATGATTCTCAATTTTATCGAATATACTACCATAGCCATCCGAATAACGCTCAACGTTGGAATCGGAAATTTCACGATAATAATCAGAAAAAATTCGGCTATTTCTGTAGGATCACGGTACGTGATGTTGTTAGTCCGTAGTTCCTTCTAAATTGAATGCTTCTTTTTGGTATGACCTTTCCAAAGCTTCCAAAAGAGATGAATATCACATTCAGCAGATTCATCTCTTTCCCGATATACTTCGCTTTTGTAATTATAATTAGCGGAGTTTTATGTGTGCGTAACCAGTCTCTTTGCAGCTTTATAATTACGAAAAGATTTGTGTTGTATTCTTCGGGGCATACCTTCATTAATCCAAAGCTTCCATTTATCACGAGCTGCCTTATGAGTTTCATATGATGCTGTTAGCAGCAAATCTGTTGTAACCCTATTCAATTTGTCTATGTCCGACACTGAATCCATGCAGTTGAACTGATCACACAATGATTTAGTTCCAACATCTGCTAGTAACTGAATAATTTATTCAATGTCTATTGTAACTTTCTTCCATCCTAACAACGGTGGTCGATCTGTAGGATCGGTTTTGTATCGTCCAATTGGCACATTAAACTTGCAAACGACCGACATGTGATCCGATGCAATATCTATATAGTCAGTGCTCAAAACGTTGCACAATAAAATGCATTCTAATGTAGTTGTTTAATATTCCTGATTTGTGATTGGACAATGCTGTAATTATCAATGTATCAATTCAACGGTTGAAATATCATGAGATATTTTTACAATTTTAGCTGACAACCGCTTACGTCATCTTGTCAATAATGTGGAAATGCACATCTATACACATGATAACATACGGCATCAATTGTCGACTTAATGGTCTCAAATATCCGCTTACTCCGTAAACTCAATTTGTGACCATCAAATCTCAAATTGATGGCGTGCAATGTTCAAATACAATACAGTTATCTCCTAAGTCGCAGAACGATTCAGTCACAAGTACATAATCGATGGTAGTGTTTAAAGGAGCAAACGTATACTTTTGACTGGTGCAAATTTAAGCTTTATTTATGGGAACGAGTCAATGGGAACGCATAAACTGTTTGATGAGTCCTGATTTCCTTTGCGATATATGAGATACGGGAATAATGTCATATTGGGCATTAAAGTCTTCCGCAAATATAACATTTCTTAACTTTGAGTAGAAATTATATAATTCTTCAAGATATTGAACACCTATCTTTGCACTCCTTTATTATATATCACTTTATCTCACTGTTTTCCCAACCCTTCTGATAAAATAATAAATGAAATACAGAACATTTTCTCATCATTCTTATGGAGTGGAAAGCCAGAAAAAATTAAATAAAATGTTATTATTGGCCAGTATGAGGAGGGATGACTTAAACTGCTACACATAGAATCTTTTTACCACGGGCTAAAAATGATATGAATAAATAAATATTAGACCCCTTAAAAATAGCTCCATGGAAAACATTATTTAATGATCAGTATAATAAATAAGGGGCGGATTAAATATGGATGTTAGATTAATATGCAATCTCAAAAGTCTCATCACATTTTAACAGATTTTGGACAGATATTTTTCAAAACTGGGGAAATTTGAGGGAGAGGCCTTCCAAAAGTGATGATAATCCCACAAATATTTTTACCCAATCCATACGGTTTAATAAAAAGTTCGAATTTGAAAATACTACTGTTTTTTTTATAATAAATGGTGTGACGCAGGACTATTTTTTTTTATAAAAGATTTACTTGATGAGAATAATGAATTCCTTTCCTTAAATCGATTTAAAGAAATTCATAGGATATGTACAGTATATGAGAATTTTACAAATGATACCACAAATTTGAAAGGTTAGAATTAACTTTACAAAAAAATCACAGTCATAAATTTAGAATATGTAAAAAAAACAGGAAATTGTGCCATTATTTCTACAGAAAAATTGGGTTAAACCACTTTGAACCACCAACAAAACAACAAGAAATTGGAAAGAGGAATTAAATACAGAATTGTGAACTGGGATCTGATATGCAACATTTCTTTCTATTGTACAAATAACAAGAATGTTACTGTTTTTCAATACAAAATATTGCATATAATTTTGATTACTAATTCCCTCCTGTTTAAATGTAAATTAAAAGAAACCCAACTGAGTAATTTTTGTAATGAAGCAAAAGAAACAATGTTTGCACTTATTCTGGGAATGCAATATTGTCAAAAGTCTATGGTTGGAAATGGCAGAAATATTAAAAAAACAGTGTAATGTAGAACTTCCTATTTTAGCACAACATATAATACTTGGATCAGATGTGCTTGATTACTCTATTAATTTATTCATTGTTCTTATTAAGTATTATATCTACTCTTGTAGATTTCTGGACAAAACACATGTATAGCAGGTATAATAAATATATTAAAGCGCACATATGAAACCGATATTCAATCTCCCTCTTTCTATCAGACCCCTACAATTGGAGAAAAATGGGAAGATATGTATATATATATATATATATAAACGTCTAAAATGGTTTGTAAAACAACACCAAGTACACAAAACAAAGTGATAAAGAATTAAACACTTCGTAGAATGAAAAGTTTTTTTCGTCCCACCGAGGGACTTCATCAATTAGACATTGATGAAGTCCCTCGGTGGGACGAAAAATTTTTTCATTCTACGAAGTGTTTAATTCTTTATCACTTTGTTTTGTGTACTTGGTGTTGTTTTACAAACCATTTTAGACGTTTATAATTGTTTTACTTGTATAGTATCGTTATACCGTAACGATCGAACACCCCGTAAGATTGATCGTTGACTGGTTTTTCAGACGTTGTATATATATATATATATATATATATATATATAAACGTCTGAAAAAGTAGCCAACGTATGAACCTACGAGATGTCGGATCGGAAACAAGTGTTAACGATACTGGGCAAACAAACAAACATGATAAATAAACGTCTAAAATGTTAGCACAACGATATAAAAAAAAGATGTTAAAATGTAACAAAAATAACTATAAGTCTACAAAAAGACTATAATTATAATTAAATCGACGGATATTTCGCTTGACCGACAAGCTTCATCAGTGTCTGTAATCTGATTTGAAAAATTGTCACGTGACCATCCGTTATCGTGACGTAAATTACTAAAAATCATAATCTTGAACTTTATACTTTATATTATTCAAGTATATTGCACACTAATCTATTAATATGAACATAATGAGAAAATGTAATGATGAAGTTTACCAACTAGCTAAGGACCAGGCACTGGTTAAAAAGTTAAAAAAACAAAAGATTTAGGCCTTTTTGTTTATGACACCCGTAAGGCATTAAAAGGGAGGTGCATACATAGCAAGCCATATGACAATTTATTACTCAACAAAGATTGAGTCTACCGCCTCGATTGCTTAATTGTTACTGTGCAAGCCTCGAGTGGGGGGGGGGGGGGTCGAGAGTTTGATCCCCAGTCGGATCAAGCTAAATATAAAATCGCGTAAAAACACGCAATATTCAACAACAAAGTCAAAGTCTGTTTGGCTGGAAGTCATGATAATGTGTCCGAGTGGAGTAACGTGTCTACCTACTGGTTGTTGTTTATGTTTGCTAACAGTTTATAATTCAGCACAACGCATTGGTCTAGTACAAAACAGATATCATCACCTCGCCATCTAATAACTTGTTTTCTCCATGATATAGCTGAATAGGGGCCGTCGTGGTCTTGATCGAATGATAATTGATTGTAATCAATGCCTATCACCACTAAGTTATGAGCTGTACTCGATACAACAGTATGTGATAAAGTTTGTCAGTGACTTGCGACAGGTTGATGGTGTTCTCCGGGTACACCAGTTTCCTCCACCAATAAACCTGACTCCCACAATATAACTGAAATATTATTGAAAGTGGCGTTGAACAAAATAAACCAAACCTGAAGCTGAACAATTGCTCACATGTCGTTAAACCGCCATTTTGACATATACTCTATATAAATATTATATCTTATATGAAATTAATTACAAAGTTTTTTCAAGGTATCTAAAATGGCTACTGACAACTATGGGAGGTATGCGGGATATATTTTCAATCTTGTTTCTATTTATATCTATCCCGAGCCCCGTGCCAATGCTTACATTGATTAAAGCATACTTTTCATTTATAACAAAAACACAATGTAGATTAATTCAATTTATTTATAACAGATATTCAACAAATTCTGACCTTCTGTATCCATATATAGTCTCAGCAGGTTCACCCATCAAATGCCGAAGCAAAATAACGTCGCCTTTTTCAAGATTAACAATAGCATTCATTGATCCAGTGGACTGAACGTCAGGATATGACACTCCGGTTCCAATATCCTTGTCATTTTTCATCATTTGCAGATGTACTCTTCCACCTTCATTAAGAAAGGAGTTGGCAGAGTAGTACGTCCCGTCACGTGGTGCTGTAAAGTGACCCGTATGTTTATCATACGCATGTCCGTTATGTGTTACAACTTCATCGAAGATAACAGTTTGAGCTGTACCAAATGCAACATGCTTCGTCAATCTGGCATAAAACGATACTCTTCTTTTCTGAGAATATCCTATGATAAAATGGAAACAAAACATTATTCTCTAAACATGTTATAGACGTGTATGTTTCAGAATATTTGTTTTGTACATATATAGGTAAATATTATCATGGCCAGTCTTATGAGATGCGGGCCTCAATTAAGTGCTGTTCTCTGTAAAACCTGGAGTGTGATGGGTTTTTTTACTTCCCGAGAGTAGGCGCGGGGGACCATTGGTTTAAGACCGGTCCTACACATGATATAATAAAACATTTGCATATCCTAATTAAATAAGAATTAGTATATTCAGGAGCGCAAAAATGCACGTGGATACACATCATTTGATCAGAGACAAATAAGGAAAATCACTTAAGTTCACCACTGTAACTGGATGACAGGTGATAAAGCACGCAGAAAAAACAAATAGTTATTATAGATGATTTTTTATGCAAAAAGGGCACAATCTGATTAACATCAAATCTCTCACGTGATCTTCTTTACTGACATGTTGCGGCTATGAAAAAGAGATGTCTATTTAAAGGTTAGTCTATCTCAATAAGAGAGATCTTTAATTGACTGAGTGGAAATTTCATTAACTCAATTAGAGAGCTTTCTAAATCTCTAAATATGCTAAATAATATTAAAACGACGTTCCATAAAAAAAAAACATTTTACAAATTGATAACGATTAAAAATGACTACAGAGTATTACATTACCGGGTATTCCAGCTAGTTTGTCCTCCAGGTTCTTCAGAGCAGATATCACATCAGTTGTAACAGCTTTTGTTTCATCTGAAAATAATAAGAAGAATGTTGTTTACTTTTAGAGTACAAGGTCATTATGTTCGGACTGCGTGGTATTTCTGTTTATTTTATTAACACGAGGAATTAAATGTATTTGATGTAAAATTATATATAGAACTTTATGCAAAATATATGTGCGATTAGTTCCGTTTGGTGTTCTGTTCAGATTGTTTAAATTGGTATTTACCACGTCGTCGGTAACCGTTGGATTGCTTAAATTGGTCTTTCCACATAGTCGATTACTGTCGGGTTGTTTAAATTGGTATTTCCACATCATCGGTAGCCACCGTTCCTTCTGATAAAGAGAACAATCGACAGTGTATCATGCCGAAAATGTTTTTTCCACATCTATGTGTCGAATTAATATTGAGATAGATACGTTACTTTTAATATTTACCTAACTGAGTTTTGTATTTGTCACATTGTGTTTCGCTGTAACAGAACCGTGCGATCACAACAAAGAGAAAGCATTGGAACATTGAACAGCCCATGTTGGAAAAGAAGTCTTCTACAAACAGTGGAATGCTCTTCGTTGAATGTAATATTTGATACAACGAAATACAATGTAGCTTGATATTGTTTACTGTTTTAAAGGTCAACTCGATATTGAATTTAAAGAGTCTCAACAGATTGTACGCGCAAGTACACAAATCGCAGTTGATTTCACAGAAAAAATGTACATTTGTGTATTGAATTTCATAAAATTATTTAAGCTTCAAAAATATCCGAATGTCAAACAAAAAAATGAAATAAATATGAGTAATATACACAAATTCTTGATGTCAAAATGAAAAATAAAAAAATAAAAGGTTATGAAACGCTGCATAACAGAACAGAAATAAAAACTTAACATGACCTCAGTAACCCTTGATTTGTAATGGAACCCGACATTTTTCGGACGGCAGCCCAGCTGGCTACTGAAATATTAAAAATGTCATGTGCAAAGTTAGTAACTGGGCCGAAACAAATTTTGCCTGGCCACCAAAATTATTATTTTAAGAAACCCAGCTGGCAGCTATAGCAAATTTGCCAAGTGTTGTTCCTATAGAACACGGAGACCAATATGAAACGTTATTACACATATTGTTTAATTATTCTACGCATATATGATTATCGAAAAAACATTTAAACACTGATGGTCAACAATTCCACCAAAATCAACAAAACGTAAATCACCTCTTTCTTTCACTCACAACAGCATAATGCCACATATATATATATTCTTTAATTCCTCTTGTACAGAGATATATAAATAGTTTTTTTCTTCAGTTATCAATTACTGAACAGTTCTTTAAAGAGAGAAACAAAAAATAAAAATAACTCAATTAATAATCCTGTGCGAAAAATATACGCGCAGTTTCGCGTAAATATTTGGCACAAATGTTTATAGGCGTATCTATATCGTCTTCTATATCTGGACAATGTGTCCTTAAATTCTGTACAAGTCCTAGAGATATGTACAACTATTCTTCCGTCGAAGCAAAATGTTCAGTCGTATCAATAAAAGATGACAGTTATTTACTTCAAATCGTAAAGTCAGATTGTGGCACACATGTTACAAATTATGCTAGAAAATAGGCATTTGAAAGTTCAATTGACGTGCTGGTTGCTAACCATCCACTGACAATCGCATCAGTATGCACATATTTGAACCGGGTAAAGTCAATGTCCTGTTCCGTACGCGATAAACGTTCAGAAATAGCTTAGCCTTTAATAACATTTGAAACTGTCATTTTCCATACCAATTTTGTTGGAAATTCCTTCGTTTGTACATTATTTTTAAAGCAATCTTCAAGTTTGTATTCTTATACAATTTGAACACGTTTTGGATAAAACGATACATGTCTCTCTTTCTATTTACAAACATGTAATTTCTGTTAAGACAAATATGCTTCACTGAAAAAGGTACGTTCAGCGATGCTAACTCTTGGAAGAACATTAATTTCTTCCTATCAATTTCAAACTAAATGTCGAATAATCAGATCGTGTAAAATTACGAAAGTCCTGGATACGTTTCAGTGAACAATGCTGCATTTTACGCAAACTAAAAATGGTATGTATAGATAACATATTGGATTCCTTAAGAATAGCTCCATGGAAAACATTATTTATTGATCAGTATAATAAATATGGGGCTATAAAATATGGATGTTAGATCGATATGCAATCTCAAAAGACGCATCACATTTTCACAGATGTTGGACAGATATTTTTCAAAACTGAGGAAAATTAAGGGAGAGGTCTTCCGAAAGTGATGATAATCCCACAAATATTGCTTAAACCCAATCCATATGATTTAATAAAAAGTTAAAAATTGAAAATACAACTGTTTTTTTTTTATTATAAATGGTGTGACGCAGGGCTATTTTTCTTTATAAATGAATTCCTTGATGAGAACAATGAATTCTTTTCCTTCAATCGATTTCAAGAAATTTATAGGATAGAAACCCCCTTTTGACAGTATATGGGAATTTTACATATGATACCACAAATTTGGAAGGTTAGAGTTAAACTTACAAAAACAAATCAAAGTGATAACTTGTGAAAATTTTGAACATGTAGAAAAAACAAGAAATCGTGCCAATATTTCTACAGAAAATTTTGTAAAGCCACTTTGAACAACCAACAAAACAACAAGACAAATGGGAAACAGGAATTAAACACAGATATTATGAACTGGGATTTGATATGCAAAATTACTATCTATTTAACTAAAACCAATCAATTTACTGGGTTTTTTTCAATACAAAATATTGCATAGAATTTTGAGCACTGAATTCTCTCCTGTTTAAATGTAAATTAAAAGAAACACAACCGTGTAATTTTTGTAATGAAACAAAAGAAACAATTTTGCACTTATTCTGGAAATGTAATATTGTCAAAAGTCTACGGTTTGAAATGGCAGAAATATTAAGAAAAAAAAGCAAGTGTAATGTAGAACTTCCTATATTAGCACAACATTATACTACTTGAATCAGATGTGCTTGATTACTTCATTAATTTATTCATTGTTCTCATTAAGTATTACATCTACTCTTATAGATTTTCTGGACAAAAACCGTGTGTATCAGGTGTAATAAATATATTAAAACGCACATAAGAAACCGAAATTCATTCTGGGTCTTTCTATCAGACACCTGCAATTAGAGAAAGTATTGTGAAGAAATGGTAAGATATTAAGATAATATTGGTATAAGGGAAGTAACTCAAAATATATACTGTAATAGAAAAATTATAAATGAATGCACCACAGATATGGACAGTAGGAAAGTGCATCCAAAATGACTATTATTGTATAACGGGAAAGTGCATCCAAATATAATATTGTATTGTATTGTATATTATATAGTCCAGTTATTGCTGAAAACCACTTTTGAGTTGATGAAGTATTTAATTTGTATTTCGAAAGCTAGATCTTTTAAAAATTATCTATTTTTGTATTAGTTAATTATTTAAATTAACAATGCGATGGCAACATAATGTATTTGAATGTACACTGTATGACAATTTTTTGTAATGTCATTAGGTAACGACTAACACTGTCCTGCTAATATATCTGTAATATATTATACGTGTAATGTGAAAGTAGAAAATAAAACATAGCACATTTAAATAAAAGCTTTATCACCTTTGGATTCAATATAGTGAAAGATATCTGATTTAGTAGATTTCAGGTCAATATTTCCGATATAAAAGCTAGATGTTCTCTTCCGCCGTACTACACCGAGGAATACAACAGAGCTTCCATCTGTGGTCAAGGGATCAGACGAACTACGATCAATACACACCCGTATTCTATAATTTAGATTGGCTTCATTATTTACCTCCGGTTTTTAGTGGGGTTCGAGTTACTCGATCTTTAGTTTTATATGTATGTTTTGTAGATCGGTGTTTCTCCTTTTGTACTATTTCTTTTGGCCGTTGTGTTGTGTGTTCCTCTTCGATGTACGGATTCTGATTACCCCTTTAGTATCTTCAAATTCTTCTTTCTTGTTTCAATCTTGTTTCATTAGTTATCATATCAATAGATCTATTTAAAGGTGTGGTTTTTATGAATTTATTTTTGTCCTGTTCATTGTGTTTATAAGAAACCTTTATATTGACTTCCAGCATCTGCTTACTGGTATTGTTATCATTGTCACATGACATATCACGTTGTGTTCCGTTATCTATGGTATGTGCGACTATTTCACGGATGGATGCTTTTGACAGATCTGGTAAAATGCGTTCACTCACAATAATAGGAATGTTATTTTCCGCACAAGTATTACGAGTTTGAGGTTCTGGTTGGGGTTTTATTTGTTACAGTTGCTTTCCTTAAACTACTACCATTTGTTGATTTTGTGCAACATTTTATACCTTCTTAGAGATGACTAATTTCTTCTTGTAGATTTCAGTCAAATTCACTTATGACCTTCAATTTATCATCGATGGTCTTGTTGTATGAAATTAAATTGGTGACTTTGGGGCTTATTTCTGACATATGCTGCAGTAGCTGATGTTGGGAATTTAGCTATTAACTTATTCGCTTCTTTCAGACTAGATTTCTGTTGAACATCAATCTTTTTTCTTTTTGTAGGTTACTTTCAAGCGTATCAATTCGATTACTTAAAGCTTCATGTATCTCAGAAGAATCACCCAAAATAAACTGGCCATTGCTGTGTCTGTTTTTCCGTTTACGGATGTTGATTACACCTTTTGTATTTTCAAACTCCTCTTCCCATTTGGACATTGTTCTAATCCACGGGCACGACTAGTCAATAAAGTCCATTATCAGGTTAAAAGGTTATCTGGCATAGGTAAGTCTAATATAGTTTCTATATAAGTGTCTCTTGCTTTGTTATGGAATTCGCTATCTAACATTTCAATGAAACTCTGAGTCAGAACTGTGTTCACTATATGTAATGATGCCATATTGGGAGATCGGTGTTTTCGTTTGAACGTTATATTTATCTATCGACTGTGGTCGACTGTGCGTCTTATCAGACATACCAATACACTCATGTGTTTCCAAATCATTTATATCCTTAATTCATTAGCAATCGGAAAGTAACTATCCTAGAATCAGCCATAATCCTATTTAAACAGGGGGACCATTTTTGTCGTCGACTAACACATCAGCCATGTTTTCCTCCATAGCAAACTAAACATTATGGTCTAATACAAAACGTACATCATCATCATCTTATTGAATGGTATTTGTTCTCACCATGATATTGCGGGAAAATGGCTGATTTGGCGTTAAACAGTAATCACTCAATCATATACATTTTTGCATATGGATATGGTCGGAATTGTTTGTCACATGCGGAGTAGGAACTGCTTATCATTCTGGAGTTTACTCCCTTATTTAAATGTACATGTATTAGTGAGTTAGTGTGTTTATTCTCATTTGTTTTGTCGGGGGTTCATGTTTTATTTATTTTAGTTGTATTTTTACGTATACTGGTGTCCAACACGGTTTCCTTGTCAGATGATGTTGGTGTCGTTTAACAGTAACACGACGGGTATCACTAGTAGAGCAGGAACTGCTAACCTTTCCGGGAACCTAAGTTCATCGCCGCATTTAGTGGGATTCGTGTTGCTCGTTCTTTATTTGTTCGTGTTATGTTTTGTAGATTGTTGTTTTTCCTTTTGTTATTTTTCGTTTGACCATTGTATTATCTGTCCTTATTCGGTTTACGGATTCTGATTACTCCTTTGGTATCTTCAAGATTTTCCTTGCCTTTCAAAAACGACCAAACCTAGTGAGTTATTGTGCATTTCACATTCGGAGCTTTTGGTATTTGGGAACTGTTGCAAGTCGTCTTTCACATGTAGGGAGCGAGATGCTTTCCCGTGTACTTTCTGCACACGAGGGAGTCATTAGTTTCCAGTCATCGTCCCGCAAAGCTAGCGGATGCCCTTTTAGAGGGGTGTTACCCACAATGGAGACACTATGTCTTATATAATCCAAATATTGGTTCAAGATTGACTTGGTAGTTAAAATTATCTTGTAGTTTATTAAAACATTTATTATAGACACTGACTTACGGTGCCTATCACTACTAAATATGTGAGTTCAAATCCCGCTCATCACGAGGTGTACTCGATACAGAATTCTGTGATGAAGTTCGTTCGTGACTTACGACAGATCGGTGGTTTTCGCTGGGTACTCTGGTTTCCTCCACCAATAAAACTGACCGCCATGATATAACTGATATATTGTTGAAAATGGCGTTAAATACCATAACCCAATTAAATATATTTATAAATACGCATGATATATTCATGAAAAAAGTATTCAACCAAAGAAATAATATTCATAGGATTTGTTTCCTTTGTTTTTTTCCACTGATGTGCAACATGACATTGTTGAAAAAGGGTCAAGAAAAATAAAAAAGGGAGGTGCATATATATGACTATTTATTACACACCAAAGATTGAGTCTACCGCCTCGATGGCGTAATGGTTACTATGCTAGCTCCTAGTGTGGAAGGTCGAAAGTCATGATAAAATGTCCGAGTGGAACAACATGTCTACTTACTGGTTGTTGTTTATGTTTGCTAACAGCTTAACATTCAGCATAACGCATTGGTCTAGTAAATCACGGGCATCGTCACATCGTTATATAGTAAGAAGAGTTTGAAGATACCAAAGGGATAACCAGAATCCGCAAATTGAAGAAGAACAGACAACGCAATGACCAAAAGAAAAAGTACAAAAGGACAAACAACGATCTACAAAAAAATGAACCCCAAAACCGGGGCTAACCTCAGGTGCTCCGGAAGTGTGGAAGTTCCTGCTTCACTAGTGGCACCCGTCGTATTAATCTAGTTACAAATCCGGTGATCTCATGAATGATGAAAGAACCGGAAAGTGCTAACGACAAGTGGAACATATACGTGGTCATTAGTGACACAGATATTCCATAACGGTCAACCAAGTCATGGTGGCGACCGTAAAATTTTCTATGCATAGTCCGGATATATCTTTAATAAATAAATGGAATGCATCATAAAGGTTTTTTTAAGATATCTAAGAAAAAAAACTGTTTAATATGGCTAAAATAATCCATGTCGACTGGCAGCTAAGAGAGGCATGCGGGAAATATTTTCGATCCTATTTTCATTTGTGACTTATCACTGGGTTTGTAGCAAGAGTAACATAACGAGTGTTATATGTTGAGCAATAACTGCTTACCTTCCGGAGCACCTGAGTTCACTTCCGGACTTTAGTGGGGTTTATGTTGCTCAATCTTTTGTTTTCTGTGTAATATTTTGTAGATCGTTGTTTTTCCTTTTGTACTTTTATTTTGGGCATTGTATTGTCTGTCCTTCGATTTACGACTGCTGGAGAGGGGAGAGAGAAAAACCCTCGGGCATCTTTTCCACAGCTGCCAGTCGTCGGGGATCAATGTAGCCAACAATGATTGTCATCATGTTCACAGTTTCCGTATATTTCTTCAAATGGAGAACTTTTAACAGTAATACGACGGGTGTCATTAGTGGGGTAGGAACTGCTAACCCTTCCGGAGCACAGGAGTTCACCTCTGGTTTTTATTGGGGTTCGCGTTGCTTAATCTTTTTTTTCGTTGTATTGTTTTGTAGATTATTATTTCTCCTTTTGGTTATTGTATTGTCTGTCTCCGATTACCCCTTTGATATCTTCAACCTTTTTTCTATTACAGGTACACGCGGATAGGTCACACTTTTGCAACATTTTTCCTCAAAATAGCATTATATTAGTATCTGCGACGACTTATTAACCAACTGCAGTTAGTTCATTTATATTACAGCAAACTGTAATGGATGCTAATTTCATGTTCATTATTCATGTAGGTACCATGTTGCTACCCCTTCCGAAGCACTTGACTTCACATCCGGTTTTAAGTGAGGTTCGCGTTCCTCAATATTTAGTTTTCTGTATAGTGTTTTATAGATCTTTCTTTTTTTTCTTTTTGACCTTTTTCTTTGGATCATTGCTTTGTCTACCCTCTTTGAATTACGGCCTCTAGTTATCCCCCTTTGGTATCTTCAATCTTTTCTTTCATAGAATTATTTAATATAAACACACTTCCCGATTCACTCCTTGTTTATTTGGGATCCGTGTTGCTCAATCTATAGTTTTTTTTTGTGTAGTGTTTAGTAGATCATTGTTTGTCCTGTTATTTTTCTTTTTAGTCATTATAGTTTCTGACCTTCATTTATTTACAGCCTTTGGTTACCCCTGTGATTTCTTCAAACTTTTATCACATTCTAAAATAAATGATCCAGGTTTTGGCTTTCCTTCTAGTCAGATTTGTAAATCCATATTCTGATAAATTTTCCCCCTGGAAACAATACTCCAAAAATGTCACTCGCTAATGGTCACAAAAAAACCCGACCATAAGAACTACCATATATATATATATTTATATAAATATTCCGAGCCCCTGTCTCAAAACTTACAATAATTAAAGCATATTTTTCATTTAAATCAAAAACACAATGTAGATTAATTCAATTTATTTATAACATATATCCAACAAATTGTGATCTTCTGTCTCCATAGATAGTCTCAGCACGCTCACCCACTAAATGTCGAAGCAAAATAACGTCGCCTTTTTTAAGATTAACAATAGCATTGATTGATCCAGTGGACGCATGATCCGGATATCCCACTCCCCTTCCAATATCCTTGCCATTTTTCATCATTTGCAGATGTGTGCTCCTACTATAATTAAAAAAGGAGGTCGCAAAATAGTACGTCCCTTCACCTGGTGCTGTAAAATGACCCGTATGTTTATTATACGCATGTCTGTTATTTGTTAGAACTTCATCGAAGATGACGGTTTGAGTTGTACCAAGTGCTACATTGTTTGTCAATCTGGCATAAAACGATACTCTTCTTTTCTGAGAATATCCTATTATAAAAAAGAAACAAAACATTATTATCTAGACATGTTATATACGTGTAAGTTTCAGAATGTTTGTTCGGTACATAACTACGTAAATATGATATAATAAATCATTTGTATATCGTAAGTAATTGAGAATATGTATATTCAGTGGCGTGGCTAAAATTAACGCAAATATGAGAGATTTCTAATTGACTATTTGAAAACCGTATTAACAAATGTAAATAGTAAGTCTAAGAGATATCTCTAAATATGTTAAATAATGTTACAACACCGTTCCATCAAAAACAAACATTTTGCAAAATAATTAGGATTAAAAATGATTATGAAGTATTACATTACCGGGTATTCCAGCAAGTTTGTCTTCCAGGTTCTTCAAAGCGGATATCACATCAGTTGTAACAGCTTTTGCTTCATCTGAAAAAATAAGAAGAATGTTGTCTACTTTTGAGTACAAGGTTTATTATGGAATTATGGAACTACGTGATATTTTTTGTCATTTAATTAACACGAGGAATTATATGCTTTCGATGTAAAATTATATATTCAACCTGATATGTGTTTAAAGTAGTCTTTCCACATCGTCGACCACCGTCGGATTACTTATATTGATCTTTCCTTATCGTCGGTTACCGTCGGGTCGTTTACATTGGTATTTCCACATCTTCATTCCTTCTGATAACGTGCGCTATCAACTGTGGATTATACCGACGATTGTGTTGCCACATCTCTGTATCGAAGCTGCAACGATTTATTACTGAGATAGATATGTTAGTTTTAATACTTATCTAGCTGAGTTTTGTATTTGTCACATTGTGTTTCGCTGTAACAGAACCGTGCGATCAGAACAAAGAGAAAGCATTGGAACATTGAACAACCCATGTTAGAAAATAAGTCTTCTATAAACAGTGGAACGTTCTTCGTTGAATGTAATATTTGATACAACCAAATACAATGTAGCGGGATATTGCTTACTGTTTTAAAGGTCAAATCGATATTGAATTGAAAGAGTCTCAACAGATTGTACACGCAAGTACGAAAATCGCAGTTGATTTCGTAGAAAAATGTATTTAATTTCATAAAGTTATTTAATTCTTAAAAATATCTGAATGTCAAACAAAAAACAGAATTAAATAGGAGTAATATACACAAATTCAGAATGTCAAAATGTGAAACGTTGTATAACATAGCAGAGATAAAAACCTCACTGGACCTCAGTAGCCCATGATCACTAAATTTTGTAATGGACCCCAACATTTTTCAGACAGTAGCCCAGCTGAGTCCAGATGGTTACTCTAGCAAATATGCCAAGTACAATCATACAGAACATGGAGACCAATGTGAAACGTTATAGCACATATTGTTTAAATATTCTACTATAGAAGATTATCGAAAGAAAGTTTAACCACTGATGGTCAACAAATCTACCAAAATCAACAAAGCGAAAAAGCACCTCCTCGTTTCACTCACAACATACTACCACACATATATTATATTAAAAAAGTCAAATGAAATCCGTATGCTGGTACATATAAAAGAAATTAGTAAAAAGAGAACAAAACGGATTTTTCACAACATTCTTGTACTAACGTTTTCACTGCTGTTGCAGATCTTCAGGTACAATGTTTATAAGTGTATATATATGACGTTAACAATAGTGTGACGTTGACAATATAAAGGGAGACTATGATGTTACGTTTTCGCGGTAAAATATATTACCTATAAAATTAATGAACATCTTTAAAGTTGTTATAAGATTAATAAAAATCGTTAAAGTCATTGTAAGATTAACGAAAATCTTTAAATATATATTCTTTATTTCGTCTTGTACAGAGACATATAAAATAACTTTTTTTTTCAGCTATCAATTACAACATTGGAGTTAAATATACTGAATAGTTCTCTAAAGAGAGAAAAAAACCAAAAACATTAACTCAATTAATAATCCTGTGAGGAGAATATACGCGCAGTATCACGTAAATATTTGGCACAAATGTTTATAAACGTATTTATATCGTCTTTTGTATCTGGAACATGTGTCCTTCAATTCTGTGCACGTCCTAGAAATAGGTACAACAATTCTTCAGTCGATTAAGAATATAAATAGTCACGATAAACATATGTTGGAATTCAAAATATATCCAGTATTGGTGTCCCGAATTTATCATTACCTTCTTCCGTTGCTGAACAACTTAAAGCAAACTGTGTAATCGTGTCCATAAAAGAGGACATGCATTTACTACAAATCGTCCAAGTCAGATTCTGGCACAACTGTTGTTAATTGTGCTACAAAATAGGCATTTGAAAATTCAATAGTAGTTCAGCTGGCTGCTAACCACCCACCGACTTTCTATCAGTATATTCATTTTCGAACCGTGTAAAGTCAGTGTCTTTAGTTTCATATGCATGTTTTGTAGATCGTTGTTTCTCCTTTTGTACTATTTCTTTTGGCCATTGTGTTGTCTGTTCTTCTTCGATATACGGATTCTGATTGCCCCTTTGGTATCCTCAAACTCTTCTTAAGCATCTCATACTTGTAACTCTTCTTACTACATTGTCAGGATTCAATCGTGTTTCATTAGTTGTCATATCAATATATCTGGTTAAGATGTGGTTTTCGTGTGTTTGTGTTTGTCCTGTTCATTGTATTTAAATTTGTCAGAAGACACCGTTACATTGACTTCCGGCGTCTGCTTATTGGTATTGTGATCATTTTCACGGGACAAATCACATGATGTTCCGTTATATATGGTATGTGCGACTACTTCACGGATGGGTGCTTCTAACAGATCCGGCTAAATGCGTTCACTCACAATAATAAGAATGTTATTTGTACAAGTATTACGACTTTGAGGTTCTGACTGGGTTTATATGTTACAGTTGATTTCCTAAAACTACTACCATTTGTTCATTTAGCACAACGTTTAATACCTTCTTCAAGCCAAATTCACATATGGACTTCAATTTATCATCGATGGTCGTTTTGTATGAAATTAAATTGGTGACTTTAGGGCTTATTTCGGACATATGTTGGAGTATATGATGGTGGAGTTCAGCTATTAACTCATTCGCGTCCTTACGACTATATTTAAGTTAAACTTTTTTTTCTCACTAAAACGATAAGCCAGTTCTTATTTTTAGGGATGGAAGATTTTCTTGTCTTGTACCCCCCATACTAGACAAGAAAAAAATTCCGCGCATTTTCGCGGAACAAATTTATTCATAGCTCTTCACCACGGTTTTCATCAATAAAACCACGATTCAACCACATACGTATTTTTGAATTAAACTATGTATACTATTCTGCTAGCTAACGATTTAACGATCTTGCACCTTTCTCTGCGTTTGACTTTTCCACATCCCTGTCTATAGTGTCAATGCTTGTTTACTTTGAGTAAGTAATAGCGTGTTCTCCCTTGTTAGTAGCTAACGAAAAGAAAGACATTATCTCCCTTCGACCAAAGTCAAATAAGTTTTACAGGTATTTATCGCTGCTGTAGTAGCATGTATAATGTATTCATAAAATACATTGTATTTTATTATGAAATACAATTAAAATACTGCCAATACACGGATGTATATCGATAAATCGACAATTTACTTCATAAACGGAAAACAATTTTGCGGGAAAACGCTCAATGAAATGTAAACAAAACAAAGGTGTTTAGTGAGAAATAAAATCAAACACTGGATAACGTACAAGATAGGGAAGACACTGGATAACGTACAATATAGGGAAGCCTCGTAAGAGAACGATTGAAATCTTACCCTCGGGTGTCGGATATTTCCCTATCTTGTACTCCCCCGGTGTTAGATTCTATATTTCTTTCTTTTAGTTTACATTCAAGCGTATCAATTCGATCAACAAGTGAATGAACTAAAACGATTAAGTCAATACTATTTACAAAACCGTTAACACCCTCTTGAACCCCACTAACAGACTGTGTATATGATTTGCTTAAAACTTCATGTATCTCAGAAAAATCACCAAACATAAACTGGTTAATAATATAGCAGTCTCTTGCATATTTATAACTACTAGTATTAGCTTTAGTTCTTTTTTCTGTTGGTGAGTTTCCAATTTGGACATTTTTCTAATCCACAGATACGACTAGTCAATAAAGTCCAATACCAGGTTAAAGATTGTCTGTTGCATCGGTTAAATCTAATAAAGTTTCTATGTAAGTGTCTTTTGCTTTGTTGTGGAGTTCGCTATCTAACATTTTAATGAAACTCTGATTAGAAATATATGAGAGTTGAGAGTCAGAACTGTGTTAACTATATGTAATGTCGCTATATTTGGAGATCGGGATTTTTGTATGAAGTTATATTTATCTATTGACTGTGGTCGACTGGGTATCTTATTGGACATACCACCAAAACCATTTGTTTCCAAAATCATTTCTATCCTTGGTTCATCAGCAGTCTAAAAGGACCTATCCCTTGATTCAGTCATCATCCTATTTAATCTGTGACCATTTTTGTCGTCGACTAACACATCAGCCTCTCTTGTAAATTAAGCATGATGGTCTAGTACACAATGTATATCATAATCATCTTACTGAATGGTACTTGTTCTTGCCCTGATATAGCTGAACATGTGTTTAATAGGCGCTAAACAGTTATCACTCACTCGTTCACTCATGCACGTTTTTGTATATGAATATGGTCTGAATTCTTTGCCACATGTGGAGTAGGAACTGCTTACCATTCCGGAGCACCTGAGCTTACTCTCCCCTCCCCTGTGTTTTAAATGTACGTGTATTAGTGGGGTCAGTGTTATTCATGTTGTCAAATTACATGTCTTCACGTATTTGGTTCCGTGATGTTATGTACGATACGATTGCTGCGTGAAAAGATGTTTGGTTCGTTTTTAATCTCATTTGTTTTGTCGGGAGGTTACGTTTTATTAATGTTACATTTGCATTTGTATTTTTACGTATACTGGTGTCCAACATGGCTTCCATTTCAGATTATATTTGTGTCGTTTAACAGTAGCACGACGGGTGAGGAGCAGGAACTGCTAACCCTTCCGGGGCACCTAAGTTCACACCCGGGTTTCAATGGGATTCGTGTTGCTCGTTCTTTAGTTTTCTGTGTAATGTTTTGTAGACTGTTGTTTATCCTTTAGTTATTCTTCCTTTGACCATTGTGTTGTCTGTCCTTTTTCGGATTACGAATTATGATTACTCCTTTGGTATCTTCAAGCTTTTCCTTGCCCTGCAAGTGACCACAAACGACAATTTACGAGCTAATGGCCATTGAGAGTTTTTGGCAATTCGAGCTATTGGTAGTTTACGAAAAAGGAGCGAAATACTTTCCCGGATACTTTCTACACACGAGGGAGTCATTAACGCCCAGTAATCGTCCCGCACGTCTAGCGGACGCCCTGTTAGAGGGATGTTGCCCACAAAGGAGACACTATATCGTATAGCTATACTCCAATATTGGTTCAGGATTGACTTGGTAATTTACATTATCTTGTATGTTATTAAAACATTTATTTTAGGGTTCGTCGTGGTTGTGATCATATGCAACCAGTGCCTATATCCACTAAAGTTGTGAGTTCGAGTCCCGCTCATGACGAGGTGTACTCGATACAGCATTATGTGGTTACATTTGTCTTTGATTTGCGATAACCCTATTAAGCATATCTTCCTTGATATATATTCATGAAAAAGTATTCAACCAAAGAAATAATATGACAAAGTTGAAAAGGGTCTTGCCTAAATCCAGAACAAATAAAAAGGGAGGTGCATACATAGCATGCCATATGACTATTTATTACACAACAAAGACCGAGTCTACCGTCTCGATGGGGTAATGGTTACTGTGCTAGTCTCCGGTGGGGAAGATCGAGACTTCGATCCCCGGTCGGGTCAAGCTAAAGACTATAAAAAATGCGTGAAAACACGGAATATTCAAGATCAAAGACAAAGTCTGCTTGAATCGAAGTCATGATAATGTGTCCGAGTAGAGCAACATGTTTACTTACTGGTTGTGGTTTATGTTTGCTAAAAGTTAAAAATTATTAAATGGAATGTATCATACAGTATTTTAAGGTATCTAAAATAATTCATGTCAACTGGTAGCCATAGGAGGTATGCGGGATGTATTTTCGGTCCTGTTTTCATTCCTGACTTGTCACTGGGTTTGCAACAAGAATAATACGATGGGTGCCACACGTGGAGCAGGAACCTCCTACACTTCCAGCGCATCTGAATTCACTCCAGACCTTCAGTGGGGTTCTCGTTGCTCGATCTTTATTTTTCTGAGCAATGTTTTGTAGATCGTTGTTTGTCCTTAAATTTATGGCTTCTGACAACCCCTTTTGGTATCTTTAAACTTTTTTAATTATGAATGATGTCTAACAGTGTAATAGATAATTAACTTCACTTTCAACATTATTTTATATTTAACTGAAATACTTTTGGAGAAAAAATAAATGTTTGAGAGAGAGAGAGAGAGAGAGAGAGAGAGAGAGAGAGAGAGAGAGAGAGAGAGAGAGAGAGCTCTGGGTTTTAGTGACGTTCGTGTTGCTTAGTCTTTAGTGTGCTGTGCATTGATTCTTATATTTTTATTTTTCCTTTTAACATTTTTAACATTTTTCTTTGGGTCATTGTATTGTCTGCCCTTCTTCGTATTACGGCCTCTGGTTACGCCTTTAGTATCTTCAATCTTTTCTTTCAGTCTCTCGCGGATATAAACTGTAGTGAATACTCAATTCATGTAAATTATTTTATACACATAACACCCCCTGTTTACTCCCGATTTATGTGAGATCCGTGTTGCTCAATCTTTAGTTTTATTTGTGTAGAGTTTTGTAGATCATTGTTTGTTCTGTTATTTTTCTTTTTGGTCATTATATTGTCTGACCTTCATTTATTTACAGCCTCTGATTACCCCTTTGATATCTTCAAACTTTTCCCACATTCTAAAATAAATAATCCAGTTTTTGGCCTTCTTTTTACTTCTAATGCCTAATCAAGGAATTGGGCATAAATAGCAACACCTCTAGTAATACCACATACAATCCAACTTCGTTCGACAAAGATGAAATCCTAGCTAACCACAGATCATTCATGACCTCTTTAAGCATTCCCTCTGGTAAAGAGTCTGAGGATTTACCCTATTTATATTGGATACCTAAACTCCATAAGACACCATACAAAGAAAGGTACATAGCGGGATCATCAACTTGTTCGACGAAAGAATTGTCCATTCACCTGACAAAGATTCTGTCTGCTGTAAAAGAGGGCCAACAGAAATATTGTGAAACTGTTTACTCGCGTAGTGGTATAAATCACATGTGGATTTTGATAAAACTCTAAAGATCTTTTGAATAACCTTAGATCAAGATCTTTCTCTCAGGTTTCCTTCATCAAAACTTTTGATTTTTCAACTCTATATACCATCCTACCGCATGACAAATTAAAAACCCGATTAAAAGAAACAATTCACAAAGCTTTCAGTCAGAGAAACTATGGCTCAAAATGTGTTGTCTTAGGCTACAATTCCACATATTTTTCAAACAAAATTCTAAAAGGTAAAACATGCTACTCCGAGGAACAAGTGATCGGTATGCTGGAGTTCCTCATCGATAACATATTTGTCTCCTTTGGAGGGACACTGTTTCAGCAGGTCGTCGGCATACCAATGGGTACGAATTGTGCCGCTCTTCTAGCGGATTTATGTTTATACTCATATGAGTCGGAGTTTCTTCAAAAGCTTGCAAAATATAAGAAGATTCATGAAGCTAGAGCCTTTAATTTCACATACAGGTATATTGATGACGTTTTATCTATCAATATTTCTAGATTTGCAGAATTTCTTCCATTGATATATCCTCCAGAGCTGGAAGTTAAAGAGACCACAGATACAGCTTCGTCCGCATCCTTTTTGGACTTATACGTCGCATTTGACGACAGTGGTCAACTCAGTACTAAAATTTATGATAAACGGGACGACTTCAATTTTAAAATCATAAATTTTCCAAATATGTGCAGCAATATACCAGCTTCTCCTGCATATGGTGTTTACATCTCGCAATTGATTCGCTATGCAAGGGCCAGTAGCAATTATTCTGATTTCCTGAAACGTCATCTTCATCTGAGAAACAGGTTAATGGACCAGGGCTATAAAAAGATTCGCCTTATTCGATCTCATAAAAAAGTTTATATTCGGATAGCAAGATCTTGTCGAAATATATTCCGTCTCTGCAGAGGCGATAATAAACGATGCATTTTCATATTGTGAAAATGTATAAAGATAAGGAAGTCAACAAAAATGTCAAAAATATTGTTTTATCAATGTGTGACGTAAAATTGTTTTTGACATTTACTTTACTGAATTTGGTACTCCTTTGACAACTATTTTCCCTATTTTGTTCCAGTATTGTTATAAATACTGTTATAGTGACAGCCGGAACCTTTGAGCCGTTATGAAAGCGGGAGGTTTGGCGCTTTAAAATCTTATTCTTCCCACTATTTCTTTAGAAATGCCTGTACCAAGTCAGGGTCATTACGGTTTTCACAGTTTTCCGGTTGTTGACTGATTTTGTCTGTTTATATACTTTTGAGTTTTGACTTTCCCTTTGTAAAATTGTTCGGAGTTCGGTAATTTTGTTATTACCCTTATTTCTTAGACAGATTTGCAAATCCATATTCTGATAATTTTTCCTTCTGGAAACAATACTCCAAACATGTCACACGCAAATGGTCACAAAAACCGATCAAAAGAGCTACGGCTCCGCAGCTACCTTCTACCATATATATATTCATATATATATAAATATCCCGAGCCCCCGTATCAATACTTACATTAATTAAACCATGTGTTTCATTTACAACAAAAAACACAATGGAGATTAATTTAATTTATTTATAACATATATCCAATAAATTCCGACCTTCTGTCTCCATAGATAGTCTCAGCAGCAATACCCGCCCAATGTCGGAGCAAAACAACGTTCCCTTTATTTAGATTAACAATAACATTGATTGATCCAGTGGACTCATGATCCGGATATGCCGCTCCCCTTCCAATATACTGGCCATTTCTCATCATTTGTAGATGTGTACTTCCCCTATGTTTAAGAAAGAAGGTCGTAAATTAGTACGTTCAGTCACGTGGTGCTGTAAAGTGACACGTATGTTTATTATACGCATGTCCATTATTTGTTACAACTTCATCGAAGATGACGCTTTGAGTTGTACCAAGTTCTACATCACATCGGGTAATCTGAATTAAGAGAAGATATCTTAATAACAACAGACATCTGAATTAACAGGAGACATCTTAATAACAACAGACATCTGAATTAACAGGAGACATCTTGATAACAACAGACATCTGAATTAACAGGAGACATCTTAATTGTAACAGACATCTGAATTAACAAGAGACATCTTGATAACAACAGACATCTGAATTAACAGGAGACATCTTAATTACAACAGACATCCTAATTAACATCAGATTTCTCGATAACAATAGACATTTGAATTAACAGGAAACATTTTGATAACAGCAGACATCTGAATTAACAGCAGACATCTTAATAACAATAGACATCTGAATTAACAGGAGACATCTTAATTACAGGCGGACATCTGCTTCTGAATTAACAGGAGACATCTTGATAACAACAGACATCTGAATTAACAGCGGACATCTGAATCTGAATTAACAGGATAATTCTGAATTAACAATCTGTCTGTACAAGGCATGTTTCACTACTAGGGTAAAATATTATGATTTCAAGTCACATAAAGTATGATCCTTGCATTCAAGCTATAAATACTGCATCTTTATCAGTAAATTATTATGCTGTCACAAAAAAACATCCAGAAAAATGAGAATCTCTACTGATATTGCACAATGAAACATAAAGTCGAAGTGCACGTGCATACATGTACATGTAGCTAATAAACGTTAGAGAATACCGAAAGAACAATCAACAATGGACAATCCAGAGAAACTGGCAACATAAGGTACACAAGACGAAGACAAACAAAGCAAAAACACAATATATGTTGGACACCACTATACACAAACAAACACAAATAAGGTAAATAAGACATGAGCCCTCCTACAAACAACTGGAGGTAAAGACGAACCGAACAACATTTCTATGCCCTAAAACGAAATTTGAAGAATAAGAAGATTTAGAAATAATATGTGATTACGATACAAGTACATATTTTTATCAAATATTTACTCTTTTAGAAAAATATTACACCCTGATAGTAATATATTTACTTCCTGGAATACAAGTAAGATCAAATAACAGCATTGATCACGACATATATATGTACATTACATATATTATATCTATTTGGGGTTTTAGATATTTTTTCTTCAAGGTTATCGTTTGTTGTGATTTGTGAGGACGCAGTGATGGGTTTTGTCGTAAATTGGGTGAAGATTAACATATAGTGAGTGATTGTTGTTTAATGCCAATTCAGCAATTTTTCAGCTATATCATGGCGAGAACAAGTTATGAGGTCCTCTTTGTTCTAGACCAACACGCTGAGTTGGATTTTTTATAGTGCTAGCTCACTGAAGCAACAGTCCGCGAATAGACATGTCGATCCACTCGGACATATTATTCCGATTCCGAGCCAACCAGCCGTTGCTGTTTCTCCTTAATGCTGCGTGCTTAGCGGAGAAACAGCAAATACCAATTTCATAGTCTTTGGTTTGACTCGACCAGGGTTCGAACCCACTATTTATCGCACTCGGGCCGAGCACGATAACCATAACACCACAGATGCGGTTCAGATTAACATGTAAGAAATACATCTATACAAGACTCAAATTAAAATGTTAAGTTAAGGAACAGTGATGTTATTGTTGTTCTGCCTCAGGAACAACAACATTAATAATAGCGCTTTTCCTGTTTTATTCACTGTGAACGTAAATCATGTTATGGTATAATTTCTTATACATTGTATATATATTTATGAACCCTTGTTCCCAACAATAATATCAAAATACGTTTTTCATCTCTACAAGCAAAGAGGGGTAATTTAGTGGACAAGTAAAATAAATGAATGCTTCCTTGTTCTTTTTGCATAGAGCCTCGCCTTTATTCTAGCATAATTCTAGCGACCAACTCTGTTGGTCTTTTTTAATTCTAATGTATATTGTGTCCTTCTTAATTCTATCGACTATGGAATTCATCTCATTTCTATAGGGAATATTGAGTCCCTCTTCAATTCTAGCACTTCCGAGTCCCTACTTAGTTCTAGATACTATGGAATAAACACCATTCTTTTTTGTGGAGTAGTTGGCGATTGTCTCCTGAGAACCCCCACACACACGCACACACAGACACACGTGCGCACAGATACGACGGAGAATAGCATATGGAGTCTCTCTGCTGGGGAAGACAACCCCTCCGAATCAAATACACACATACCTCGATCTTCGTACATGACTTATCACAGGGTTTGTAACTAGATTAACATGACCGGTGTCACTAGTGGAGCCAGAACTGCTTATCCTTCCAGAGCATCTGAGTTCACCTCCGTTTATTAGTGGGGTTCGTGTTACTCGATCTTTAGTTTTATATGTATCTTTTGTAGATCGTTGTTTGTTCTTTTGTATTTTTTCTTGTGACCATTGTGTTTTCTGTTGTTCTTCGATATGCGGATTCTGGTTACTCCGTTGGTATCTTCAAACTCTTCTTAATGTCCCTTGTAAGAAGAATACAACACTATTTGTTCGCTAAGGACAATTCGCAGCTGAGCAATAGCTTATTAATGGTGGTTTGTGTTGGCTCATTGCAAGGCAAAATATTCCGACCATATTCAGCAACTCCTTATTTTATTTTGGCAACCAACAATTCAATCATATGACCTATGACCTATCACAGTGCTATATTTTTACGTCAATGATGTATTGTTTGTAAACCTGTCCTCGTCATGAATAAAGCTGAAATACCGCCCACTAGACGTTAAACAACAATCAATCAATCACTCGATCTTCTGATGAATATTTGTAAGTTCGTTGAACAGGAAAAACTCTAAACGTAGAGAACATATACGCTTCCCTTAATATGTGACGGTATCCGGATTAGAGGTCATAGGCAGATGAACTCTTGATCAGCCACAGAAAACGCAGCTGATAAACTTTTAACAGCGCATTTCGCCTTTTCTTAGTGTTGCATCACAAATGTAAGGTAATCGGGTTGTGTCAGAAGTAAAAAGGGCAGGGACAGCGTATTAAGACAGCTGATATAATTGCAATAATGATCATATCAACAAATCCTAGGGGTATTTCTATTATTACCCCCCTATAATTTGATGGGAATATTAGAAAAAGAGAAAAACAATCTCCTATGTCAGCCAGGTAGGGGTAATTACCTAACTTAAAAGTAGTTTTAATATAATTTAACATTCCATAAAAATAGAGAGAAATAACTAACAAAAGAAAATTTAATATTGAAAGAAATATTTACATTCTGTGCCCGAGGGATGAGAACATTATAAATATTTTAATCAAAATATAAAGGATCATAAAATACTGGTCACTAAACAACAATCAATCAAATAAACAAATAACACCGTTTATTATTATTTAGCTATTAATATACTTATGACAACTTCTATGTCACGGGGGTCGTCGTGGCCGTGATCGTATGGTAGTTGGATTTGCAACTACCTATGCAATCAGTGCCTATCACCACTGATCAAATGATGTGAGTTCGAATCTCGATCAGGGCGAGGTGTACAACATTATGTGATCCCGTTTTTCAGTAATTTGCGATAGTTTTGTGGTTTTCTCCACGTCCTCCGGTTTTTTCCACCAATAAAACTGAACGCCACGATATATACAAGTTATAATTATGCGTAATATTCATTAATGGGGAAAATGTGGTTGCCCTTTATAGACAGTGATTTGTTCCATAGATGTGCACTTCAATGTAGGTTTGTCTGTACTCGTAAAATACAGGGGCGGATCCAGGATTTTGAGTTAGGGGGGGACACCTAAAAACATTTCGCCGAGCGGAGGGAGGCGCGAAAATATTTGGGGTATTTCGTGTAAAAAATCACGATTTTACGCCATAAAAACTTATTTTTTTCCAATTTTAGGGGGGGCGGCGCCCCCCCCCCCTGGATCCGCCGCTGAAATATAATAGTGTAAGAAAAATAAAGCTTACTTAACTCTAAAATATATTTTAAGCTTTTGAAACACGATATTTAGCCGATGTGGTTAGGTTAGGTTAGGTTTATTGTATTTAACGACACTTTCAACAATAGTGATGTAGCTGAAGTCATTCCTCTACTTTGAATATAGACGTAACAAATCAAGAGATCGAATTACACGTGTATGTACGAAGTACCCCCCATCCCCACCCCCACCATCCCCCAACTCCCATTCCAAGTGAGAGTCAAGATAGTGTGTAATAATAGTTATAATAATATCTTTATTATTACAGTGTATCTTGCTTGGGAACCGCACCGGTTGTGTAATGGTTACCGTGCTGGCCTCGAGGGCGGTAGATCGTGGATCTTGAGACCCGATCGGTTCAAACCAAAGACTATGAAATGTATATTTGTTGCTTCTCTGCTAAGCACGCAGTATTAAGGAGAAAGACTGGTTGGGTCGCAACCAGGATAATGTGTCCGAGTGGGGTGATATGTCTATCCGCTTACTGTTGCTTAAGTAAGCGAGCACTATTAAAATCCAACGAAGTGTGTTGGTCTAGTATAAAACGGACCTCATCATCCTCTCATAGAAAATTAACTTGTCCTCGCCATAATATGGCTGAAATATTTGCACAGTTGTCGTTAAGCAACAATCACAAACTTACTAACTCTTGATTTTATCTAACTAATGTTCCACAAGACCCTCATATATAGATAAAATAATTACAACACACTTTTAAATAACATACAAATATGTACATGATTCACAAATACATGTATATCAATTGTATATCTAGGTTTATAGAACTAATACATGTACGTGTATATAAATAAGTTTTGAAATATAATTATTATTATTAAAAAAAAGTACGTATTTTTTGAAACAATTCTAAAGCTTTGGTCCACAATATGAAATAAAACTATATCTAACAATTTCTGTCCTAGGTTTGGGAGTTTGTAATGAACAAAATGTTCTTTGAATTTGAAAAATAGTATTGTAACAAGAAATGTCAGATGTCTTGTTGATACCGTATCAACAAGACGCTATTACACTTTCAGAATATGTGTATATAAGCAATTATTTCGAATTGATACCCCACTCATCAAATAGTTCATATGGAGGATTATACGACATGTCTGTGGGCTATTGTGTAGTGCACTAGTACTTTCTAAATCAATATAATCGCGTTGGCCTAGTACAAACCATGCAGACAGGCCTCTCATCATCTTATCGAAAGTAACGTGTTCTCGGCATGATATAGCTGTAAAATTGTTCTCTGAGCGTTCGTGAACTCGTTCCTCCATTCAACTGGAAATCAATCACCTCACATAAGATCAAATAACATGTTTAAATGTTAACTCAACGACTTCATATTTTACGTTTTCTACATGACCTTCACCTGAATTCACACCCAAACTCTTGACCCGAACCATGATCAATGGTGTGTAGAATAAACAAAAACTTACCATGCAAATTTCTTCCCCCAAATTCTCGATCTCTTCCATGATGTTGAAATGTACACGGACGTCAATCATCTGTATCACCGTATCCATATGAATAAATAAACAGGTAAATAGAATAAATCATTAATAAAGTCTTCCATGTATGTTGTAAATCGATTGAATTTTAAACTCGATACTTTCAATTTAAATTAAAAAAATGTAAACATTTAAATGCCAGCCAGGTGAGAACACATGTGAAACTATTTAGGAATTGTCTGAATATTCTTTGGTGATAACAATTGCTGGAGAAATGTGAGTGATTGTTGTTTAACGCCAACTCAGCAAGTTTTTAGCTATGGCGAGAACAAGTTAATTTTCAATGATGATGAGTTACACTTTGTACTAGACCAATTCGCTGAATTGGATTGTTATAGTGGTAGCTCCCTGAAACAACAGTCCGCGGATAGACATGTCGCTCCACTCGGGACACATTATTCTGATTCTGAGCCAACCAGCATTTGCTTTTTCTCCTTAATGCTGCGTGCTTAGTGGAGAAGCAACAAATTCCAATTTTATAGTCATTGGTTTAACCCGACCTGGGCTCGAACCCACGATCTACCTCACTCGAGGTGAGCACGCTAACCATTACGCCACTGATACGGTTGCTGGAGAAATGTTTGTGTGTGGTACTTATTAACACCAAGTGAGACGTTGTACAGCTCTATATGACAGACATGGTCAAGAGAACGTCTGTCTTCATAACGATTCTGATTACATAAATCTTTAGCATTTTAGTGTCAAGAAGTTGACCTTTGACCAAATGCAACGTGTTTAAAATCCGACAGAAATCACAATGTTCTCGTGTATATAGACATTTAGGTAGGTTACGTTTAGGTTTATGGTGTTTAACGCCACTTCCAACTCTATTTCAGTTATATCGTGGCGGTCAGTTTTATTGGTGTAGTCACTGGCAAGCTTTATCGCATACTGTTATATTGAGTGCACCTCGCCATGAGGGGAAACCGAACACACCACTTTAGTGGGGATAGTCACTAATTACACATGTAGTTGTAAATCCAACTATCATACCATCATGACCGCGGCAGCCTCCGTTAGAATTTAAAGTTGTAGTTTGTTTGTATGAATGTAGTTTAATACAATGTTTGTACATGTCGATAGATGAATATCTGGTAAGACCGACAAGAGTCGTTTAATTCCAAAATGAGCAATTATCAGCTATATCATGGCGGATAATGTTACCTTCGATGAGATCATGATGATGATTATGATGACCACTTTGTACTAGACAAGCACACTTATTTGGATTTGCATAGTGTTATGTCACTGAAACAACTGTTCTTAGATAAATAGGTCACTCACTCGGACACATTATCCCGATTCCGAGAACAACCATCTTTGTTTTTACTCCTCATTTCTTCGTGCTTAGTGGGGAAACAAGAAACATCAATTTTACTGTCTTTTGTTTAACACGAACTCACGATCGACCGCACACGCATGGGGAGAGTGTCCGGTTATAATACGGAAAGCCTGATCGTGATCCATTGCGGGTATGTGTTTGGAGAGTGTTAGTCACCCTCCACGATAAATACCTCTTCTGCATATTTTGGAGAAAAGTAAACGCATTGTAGCCGCTACAATCGACAAGTTTTTCGTCCCTACCCAACTCTCCATACTTATTCAGTGGTCGTCGAATATCGTTGCCCCAACCCTTCCCTCATCTTTTTCATCCCTACCAAACTCTCCATACTTATTCAGTGGTCGTCGAATATCGTTGCCCCAACCCTTCCCTCATTTTTTTTAGTATAATGTAGTTTTAATATATTATTGAACTTAATCAAAATTGGGGGCAGTCGTAGTCGTGATCGTATGGTAGTTGGATATACAATGACTGCCTATCACCACTGATGCTGTGAGTTCGATTCTCGATCAGAGCAAGGTGTACAGCATTATGTGATGAAGTTTGTCGGTGATTTGCGACAGGTCTGTGGTTTTCTCCGTGTCCTCCGGTTTTCCCCCACTAATAAAATTGACCGCCACGATATTATGCAGTTATTTAATGGGAGTGCAGGCAATAGATCAAAATATTTTCTCCGAGGTATAGGGAATGACCAAAGTGTTCTATTTCCCGAGGTCAACGACCGAGGGCAATAGAACACTTTGGTCTTTCCCAATACCGAGGAGGAAATTGTTTGTTGTATTGTCTGCACTCCCATTAAATAACTGTTTTATTACCTAATTATAATTGTTTTAGACAGATTAAAAATAACTACTGTTTTCAATATTTAAATATTGTTTTACAATTTTAACAAATAATACAAATTATCTTTTTCATAATAAACATGAAGATTCTTAATTTTTTTAGATCTGCGCTTGTTTTTAGAATGCGCGAGGGACATAATAATATATGTCTTTGGTTGATAGACTGTGCTAGGGTTATATATGTCCCTTTGGAAAGAAATATTACGTTTATTTTCTTTAAGAATAAGTTACGCAAATACGTTATAATTAGATTGCACAATTTGAAGTTAGATACAGTTATTGCACATACAAAATGTATATTATAGAACCTCTTCAGAATTAAAAAGAAATACGTCACATTGCTGTTAAAATGACGTCACTCTGCTGAAAGAACCATAACGTCAGGAATTGTACCGCACACAAAGTTATGATTATACACGAAACGTCACAGTCAAAGGGTTAAATCGTTTTAGATTACGACGCATTCATACGGTGTAATCCGGTGTCGACTAGACAAGATTTCGGATTTGTAATAAATATTCATGAGATTGTTTTGACCAATCACAGTAAAGGGCAAAGGTAGCCAGGCAATATAACACCAGACAATAGATCACCAGGCAATAGAACACTTGAAAGCAAAAAAAAAAAAAAATAGTTGAAAATAAAACATATTTTATAAAACATGTAAAACTTTACAATTAGGTAATACAACTATTTAAGCAAAATCAGCAATTGGATTTTTATGTGCAAAATAGTAATTTTATCTGCATTAAATTTTATATAGAAAATATATACTGAGGTATAATAATATACAGTTATTTAATGGATGTGGATGCAATAGACCAAACTGTTTGTCCTTCGGTGCTGGGAATGACAGAGTGTTCTATTGCATGAGGCCAATTGGTCATTCCCAGCACCGAAGGACAAATAGTTTGGTCTATTGCATCCATACCCATTACATGACTGTTTTATTTCCTAATTAAACAGAAGCAAGGCAGCGGACATGACTTAAATATATTCATGCATATATTGTAGAAAAACTGATGCAAATGATTTATTTGTTGAATTAGATAACAATAAACAAGTGGAATACAGGGTAAAAAGTCCTTAGATGTTTCTATTACATGTTTTTCAATATTATTATTTAAATAATAAAATTTTGAAATTTTATGAAAACTGAAATTTTTGAAATTTTTTAATTTTTTTGAAAATTTTGAAATTTAGAAATTTTGAAATTGTTTTAAATTTTGAATTTTGTTCGAAATTTTGAACTTTAATTTTTTTTTTTTTTAATTTTAGAGTTTTTGAAGTTTTGAAATTTGTTGTCCAATGAAAAAAACGGTTCAAAGGTCAGTTTAATAGTCTGTCGTGCAATAGTCTGTGGAAGACTATTGACGCGTCAATAGATCACAGGGGAGCAAAAAACGCAAAAAGATCTTAAAATATGTAGTTACTTAATAAACAAGAAAAAATTTACAATTAGGTAATAAAGCTGAAAAATTGTTGAAGGTGGCGTTAAACATCATCAAACAAACAATTTATCAAAACTGTCCTTGTCCTGAATATAGCTGAAATACTGCTTGGTGGACGCTACGGAATAATGAATCATCAGGTGTAGCACAGAAATCTTTCACTGCGTCGACAATGCTAATACGTTTTTTATCCTATCTATTGTATTTTGACATAAAAAAAAAACGGCGTTCGTTTACATACACGTGACGACGGATGTCATACATGACACAGTACCCATTCAAGGTATCTGGTCTAGCTCTCAATTAGTTTCTCTTGATATTTTTTCTGTATTATTCCGTCCAATTGATTGATTGTTGTTTAACGTCAAATGTTTCAGCTGTATTCATAGTAAGACATTGTATACTCCTTGTGTTTTCTGTCTGTATAAATCGTTTATTCTCACAAATGTTCCCACTAAAGTTGTGAGTTCGAACCCTGTTCATGGTGAGGTGTACTCGATACAACATTATGTGATAAAGTTTGTCAGTAACTTGCGACAGGTCGGTGGTTTTCCTCGGGTCCTCCGGTTTCCTCCACCAATAAAATACACCGCCACGATATAATTGAAATATTGTTGAAGGTGGCATTAAACACCACAAACCGTAAATGTTACATAAGATTATTATTACATTATATTGTATTGATATGAATATGGTCGGAATTATTTGCCACATGTGGAGCAGGAACTGCTTACCATTCTGGAACACCTGAGTTCGTCCCTGATTTCTTTTAAATATATTAATTGAGTTCGTGTGGTTCACTTTGTCAAATCACATGTCTTCAGGTTTTTTGGTTCCATGTTGTGATGTACGCTACGATTTCAGCATAAACACGATGTTCGGGTCATCTTTACTCCCATTTGTTTTGTCGATAGTTTATATTTTCAGTACCCCGACGAGTGTCACATGTTGAGCAGGAATTGCTAACCCTTCCGGACAGCTAAGTTCACCACCCACCCCTCTCCCCGGATTTTAGTGGGGTTCGTGTTCCTCGATCTTTAATATTGTGTGTAGTGTTTTGTACATCATTGTTTGTCATTTTGTCCTTTTGTTTTAGGCATTGTATTGCCTGTACCTCGATATACGGTCTCTGGTTGCTCCTTTCGTATCTTCCACTCTTTCGTCATTAGATTTATGGTCTCTGATTGGCCCTTTCGTCCTTCGATCTACGGTCTCTGATTGCCCATTTCGTCCTTAGATTTACGGTCTCTGATTCCACCTTTAGTCCTTTGATTTACGGTCTCTGATTGCCTCTTTCGTCCTTAGATTTACGGTCTCTGATTGACCCTTTCGTCCTTAGATTTACGGACTCTGATTGCCCCTTTCGTATCTTCAAGCTTTTCCTTGCAAGGGACCACACACGATCATTCCTAACGAGCTATATGCCATTGGGAGCTTTTGGTAATTCGGAGCTATTTGCCATTGGGAGCTTTTGGTAATTCAGAGCTATTGACCTTTGGGAACTGTTACAAGTTTAACGTGTAGGGAGCGTGATACTTTCTGTACACGAGGAGTCTTTAACATCCAGTCATCGTCACGCACAGCTAGTGGACGCCTCTCTAAATGGGTGTTACAAGCAACGGAGACACTATGTCTTATATTTATACTTCTATATTCGTTCGGGATTGACTTACATTATCTTGTATGTTATTAAAAGATTTATATAGGGGTCGTCGTGGTCGTGATCGTATGCAATCAGTACCTATCACCACTAAAGTTGTGAGTTCGAATCCCGCTCATGACGAAGTGTACACGATACAATATTAGGTGATAAAGTTTGTTCTTGATTTACGACAGATTGCTGGTTTTCTCCGGGTATTCATGTTTCCTCTACCAATGAAACTGACAGCAACGATATAACTGAGAAATTGTTTAAAGTGGCGTAAAATACCATAACCCTATTAAGCATATTTAGCTAGATCCCTCCAATCTTCATTTATATATATATTCATGAAAAAAAGAAATCAACCAAAGAAATAATATGACAAAGTTGAAAAGGGTCTTGCCTAAATCCAGAAATATAAAAAGGGAGGTGCATATATATACATTGTAGCAAGCCATATGACTTTTTATTACACAACACAGATTGAGTCTACTGCCTCGATGGCGTAATGGTTACTGTGCTAGTCCCTAGTGCGGAGGATTGAGAATTCGATCCCCAGTCGGGTCAAGCTAAAGACTATCAAATTGCGTAAAAACACCCAATATTCAAGATCAAAAATGTCATGATAATGTGTCCGAGTGGAGTAACATGTCTACCTACTGGTTGTTGTTTATGTTTGCAAACAGTTTAAAATTCAGCACAACGCATAGGTCTAGTACAAAATAGATATCATCACTTCGCCATCTAATAACTTGTTCTCTCCATGATATAGCTGAATAGGGGCCGTCGTGGTCGTGGGTGATAGTTGGATGTAATCAATGCCTATCACCACTAGGATATGAGGTGTACTCGATACAACATTATGTGATAAAGTTTGTCAGTGACTTGCGACAGGTCGGTTGTTTTCTCCGGGTACTCCTGTTTCCTCCACCAATAAAACCTGAAACCTCTTACGATATAACTGAAATATTGTTGAAAGTGGCGTTAAACACAATAAACCAAACCTGAAGCTGAATAATTGCTCACCTGTCGTTAAACCGCCATTTTAACATGCACTTTCTATAAATATTATATCTTATATGAAAGTATCTAAAATGGATAAATTAAACCATGTCGACTATATGAGGTATGCGGGATACATCTTCGATCCTGTTTTCATTCATGACTTATCACTGGGTTTGTAGCAAGAGTAACACGACGGGTGCCATATGTGGAGCAGGAAATGCTTACCCTTCCGGAACATCCGAGATCACCTCCGGTCTTTAGAGGGGTTTATGTATATTTAGTTTTCTGTATAATGTTTTGTAGATCGTTGTTTGTCTTTTTGTTTTTTTTTCGTTTGGCCGTTGTATTGTCTGTCCTTTTTCGTTTGGCCGTTGTATTGTCTGTCCTTTTTCGTTTGGCCGTTGTATTGTCTGTCCTTTTTCAGCTTCTAATTACCCCTTTGGCTACCTTAACTTTTGTTATTGTGTATGATGTATAATAATGTATGATAATGTATGATAATGGATATATAACGTCACTTTCAACATTATTTTATATTAACTGAAACGAAAGCTTGAAGATACCAAAGGGGAAATTAAAAGCCGTAATTCGGATACATAATACAATGGCCAAAAGAAAAAGGAGCATTAATGAAATACAAAACACTACACAGAAAATGTCATAGCACACCAATTATTATAATTCAAAACATACACGTGTGTCGACACACCTTCCAGGATTTCTGGATTTTTAATGAATACATTGTAATCGAAAAGAAAATGGAAATTGAACTGGTTTCCGACCATGTGGTGAAACAGATTGCCAACAATGATAATGTATATTTGTGAGAGAAAAAAATTCATACATTTAGAGTACATATAATCTGTTAGAGTACATACAATCTAGGTCCCTCTCCTCCTACAATAGTATTAAAACATTTGACTTCTCTACCCTCTACACAACTATTCCTCACTCCTAAGCTGAAGGACACATTAAGGGAGTTGGTCCAACTGTGTTTCATGAAGAAGACTGGCCAACGTAGATACAAATACCTTGTGCTAGGAATGGACAGATCTTATTTTGTAAACAAAACACTCTGATTCTACCAAAAAGTTCTCTGAAACTGATATCATCAACATGCTCGAGTTTTTGATTGACAACATATTTATTATCTTTGGTGGACGTGTTTTTCAACAGAAAGTCGGCATACCTATCGGTACAAACTGTGCTCCTCTTTTCGCCGACTTGTTCCTTTATTCGTATGAGGTAGACTTCATACAGGGGCTCCTTAAAACGAAAAGAAACTAGCCCGATCCTTTAATTTCACGTTCCGCTATATAAATGATGTCTTTTCACTAAATAATTCTAGGTTTTGTGATTTCGTTGATCGCATCTATCCCATTGAGCTTGAAATAAGGGATATCACAGATACGTCGGCTTCATACCTTGACCTACACCTCGAAACTGACAGTGAGGGGCGGTTAAGAACGAAACTTTACGACAAAAGAGATGATTTCAATTTTCCCATTGTGAACTTTCCATTCATATGTAGCAAAAATCCAGCAGCACCTGCATATGGAGTATATATCTCTCAGTTGATACGATATTCCAGAGCTTGTGGTTCCTATCATGATTTCCTTGATAGAGGGTTGCTGCTAACAAGGTAGCTACAGAACCAAGGGTTTCTCTTAGTTAAGTTGACGTCATCACTTCGAAAATTTGCGTTCGCTACCACGACTTAGTTGACCGTTATGGAATATCTGTGTCACAAATGACCACGGATATGTTCCACTTGTCGTAAACACTTCCCGGTCCTTTTCTCGTTCATGACTTATCATCGGGTTTGTAACTAAATTAACATGACGGGTGTCACTAATGGAGCAGGAACTGCTTACCCTTCCGGAGCACCTGAGTTCACCTCCAGTTTATAGTGGAGTTCGTGCTACTTTATCTTTAGTTTTATATGTATGTTTTGTTGATCGTTGTTTGTCCCTTTGTAACTTTTCTTTTGGCCATTGTGTTGTCTGTTCTTCTTCGATATACGGATTCTGACTGCCCCTTTGATATCTTCAAACTCTTCCTTTTAGGAGGTAGTAACGATGGGGAAAGAGAAAATAAACCTCGGACATCTCTTCCATAGCTTCCAGTCGGAAGGGATCAATGTTAACCTACACGACGGGTGCCACTAGTGGAGCAGGAACTGGTTACCCTTTCGGAGTTCACCACAGGTTTTAAATGGGGTTCGTGTTACTCGATCTTTTGTTTTATGTGTATGTTTTGTGGATCGTTGTTCTTCATTTTGTCCTTTTTCTTTCGGCCATTGCATTGTCAGTTCTTCTTCGATGTACGGATTCTGATTACCCTTTGGTATCTTCAAACTCTTCTTATTACATTATATCTTGTTGCATTAGTTGTCATATAAATAGATATGTTTATAGATGTGGTTTGTATGTGTTTATTTTTGTCCTGTTCATCATATTTACATATTATTGTCAGAAGAAACTGTTACATTGACTTCCAGCATCTGCTTCTTTTGATATTGTGATCATTTTGATCATTGAGATCACGTGGTGTTCCGTTATCTATTCTTTTGGCCATTGTGTTGTCTGTTCTTCTTCGATTTACAGAATCTGATTACCCCTTTGGTATCTTCAATTTTACTCGCGGATAGCTCCCGCTTTTGCAACATTTCCCCCCAAGATCATTTAATAGCATTATATTGGAATCTGCGACGGTTTACTAACCAACTGTAGTTATTTCATTTATATTATAGCAAACTGTAGTGGATACTAAATTCATGCAATTTTTTTAATACACAAATAACACCCGAGTTCATTACCGGTTTATATAGTATCCGTGTTGCCCAATCTTTAGTTTTTTGTGTAGTGTTTTGTAGATCATTGTTTGTTCTCTCATTTTTCTTTTCTGTCATTATATTGTCTGACCTTCATTTATTTACAGCCTCTGAATACCCCTTTGATATCTTCAAACTTTTATCACATTCTACAATAAATGATCCAGGTTTTCGCCAGATTTAGACAGATTTGTAAATCCATATTCTGATCAATTTCCCCCTGGAAACAATACTTCAAAAATGTCACTCGCTATTATATGGTCACAATAAGAGTGACGGTTCCACAGCTACCTACTACCATATATATATATATATAATTATCCCAAACCCGCGGATCAATATTAACATTAAGCTAAGCCTATTTTGTATTCACAACAAAAACACAATGGAGATTAATTCAATTTATTTATAACAGATATCCAACAAATTCCGACCTTCTGTCTCCGCATATGGTCTCAGCAGGCATTCCCACCCTATGTCGTAGCAAAAACAACGTCACCTTTTCTAAGATTAACAATAGCATGGATTGTGCCAGAGGACCCATGATCAGGATATGCCTGTCCCCTTCCAATATCCTGTTCATTTTTCATCACTTGCAGATGTACTCTTCCGCCATTATTAAGAAAGGAGGTCGCAAAGTAGTACGCCCCGTCACGTGGTGCTGTAAAGTGACCCGTATGTTTATTATACGCATGTCCGTTATTTGCTACAACTTCATCGAATATGACTGTTTGGGTTGTACCAAGTGCAACATGGTTCGACAATCTGGCATAAAACGATACTCTTCTTTTCTGAAAATATCCTATTATAAAATTTAAAGAAAACATTATTTTCTAAACATGCTATTGCCGTTATGTAAGTTTCAGAATGTTTGTTCTGTACTTATTGTAAATATTATCAAGGCCGCTCTTAGGAGGTGCGGAGGACAATTCAGTGCTGTTCTGTGTAAAACATGCAGTGGTTTTATACTTGAACAACTGAGAATAGGCGCGGGGACAAATTGGTTTACGATCGGTCCTGCATATGATATAATAAAGCATTTGTATATCCAAAGTAATTGAGAATATGTATATTTAGGTCAGGGGCGTGGCTAACGCTTACGCAAAAATGCACGTGGATACACATCATTTGAACAGAAACAAAAATGAAAAATCGTGTGTAAGTTCATCACCATATGCCGCAAATTTACAATAGCATTGCTTGATCCAGTGGACTGAACGTCAGGATATGACACTCCGATTCCACCATCCTTGACATTTTTCATCATTTGCAGATGTACTCTTCCACTATCATTAAGAAAGGAGGTGGCAAAGTAGTACGTCCCGTCATGTGGTGCTGTAAAGTGACCGTATGTTTATTATACGCATGTCCGTTATGTGTTACAACTTCATGGAAGATAACAGTTTGAGCTGTACCAAGTGCAACATGTTTCATCAATCTGGCATAAAACGATACTCTTCTTTTCTGAGAATATCCTAGGATAAAATAGAAACAAAACATTATTCTCTAGACATGTTATAGACGTGTATGTTTCAGAATATTTGTTTTGTACATATATAGGTAAATATTATCATGGCCGGTCTTATGAGACGCGGGCCTCAATTAAGTGCTGTTCTCTGTAGAACCTGCAAAGCGTTGGGTTTTTTTACTTGCCGAGAGTAGGCGCGGGGGACCAATTTGTTTAAGACCGGTTCTGCATATGATATAATAAAACATTTGTGTATCCTAAGTAAATAAGAATATGTATATTCAGAGGCGCACAAATGCACGTGGATACACATCATTTGAACAGAGACAAAAAAGGGAAATCACTTAAGTTCATCACTGTAACTGGATGACAGGTGATAGAACACACAGAAAAACAAATTGTTGTTAAAGATGACTTTTGATGCAAAGAGAGCACAATCTGATTAGTATCAAATTTCTCACGTGATCCTCCTTACTGACATACCCGCCCCCCCCCCCCCCCCCAAAAAAAAAACAAATAAAAACAAACAAAAAAACAACCTACTATTACAAATCTGTAGTTTTGAGAACACTGAAAATATTTGCAATAACACAGGATACATTTTAATTTCCACTAGATATTTTATCATTTAACAGTCGAAATCTGTAATTAAATTAGAGAAATCAAATTTAAATTGTTGAGATCTTTATTTCATTTAGCACAACCGCAAGTGATAAAGTCTACCAGTTGCTTGCCCATGGTCGGTGGCTCTCTCCGGGTACTCCACCACTAAAACTTGTCGCCATCATATAGCTGGAATATTACTGAAAGTGGCGTTAAAACACCAAAAATCAATCAAAATAATTAATTCATTTAATAATGTAATACAATTTTAAAAAGAGATGTCTATTTTAAAGGTTAGTCTATTTCAATAAGAGATATTTCTAATTGACTGGTTGGAAACTTCATTAACTCAATTAGAGAGCTTTCTAAATGCCAGTAATAATTCTAAGAGATCTCTCTAAATATGTTAAGTAATATTAAAACGACATTCCATAAAAAAACAGTTTGCAAAATAATTCGGATAAAACTGATTATGAAGTATTACATTACCGGGTATTCCAGCAAGTTTGTCTTCCAGGTTCTTCAGAGCGGATATCACATCAGTTGTAACAGCTTTTGCTTCATCTGGAAAAATAAGAAGAATGTTGTTATTCTTTTAGAGTACAAGGTCATTATAGAATTATGGAACTACTCGGACTGCGTGGTATTATTATTCGTTTTATTAACGCGAAGAATTAAATGCCTTCGATGAAAAATTATATATTCAACTTGATGCGAAATGATTGTGAGAATAGTTGCGTGTAGTATTCTGTTCAGATTGTTTAAATTGGTCTTTCCACGTCGTCTGTAACCGTCGGGTTGTCTTAATTGGTCTTTCCACATCATCGGTTACCGTCGGATTGTTTACATTGGTCTTTCCACATTGTTGGCTACCGTCGGACTGTTTAAATTGGTTTTTCCACCTCATCATTGGCTGTCGTTCCTTCTGATAATGTGCGTTATCAACTCTGGATTATATTGACAATGGTCTTTCCATGTCATCTCTGTATCGAAGCTGAGTCAATTAATATTGAGATAGATATGTCAGTTTTAATACTTACCTAACTGAGTTTTGTATTTGTCACATTGTGTTCCGCTGTAACAGAACCGTGTGATCAGAACAAAGAGAAAGCATTGGAACATTGAACAGCCCATGTTAAAAAATAAGACTTCTACAAACAGTGGAATGTTCTTCGTTGAATGTAATATTTGATACAACGAAATACAATGTAGCTGGATATTGTTTACTGTTTTAAAGGTCAACTCGATATTGAATTTAAAGAGTCTCAACAGATTGTACACGCAAGTACGAATATCGCAGTTGATTTCGCAGAAAAAATGTATTTTATTTCATAAAGATATTTAAGTTTCAAAAATATTCGAATGTCAAACAAAAAACTGAAATAAATATGTGTAATATACACAAATACAGAATGTCAAAATAGAAAAATAAAAAAATAAAATAGTTTGTGAAACGTTTTATAACATTACAGAGCTAAAAACTTCGCTGTGCCTCAGTAGCCTTTGTTCGCTAAAATTTGTTAGGAGAATCGGAAATATCAGTATAATAATCAACAAAGACTTATTGTTGGATCACGGTACGTGATCTTGCTAGTCCGTTGTTCCTTGCAAATTGAATGTTTCTTTTTGGTATGACTTTTCCAACGCTTCCAAAAGAGATGAATATTGCATTCAGCGGATTCCTCTATTTCCCGACATACTTCGGTTTGGTAATTATAATAAACAGAGTTTTGGGTGTTCGTAAACAGTCTCTTTGTAGCTTTATAGTTACGATAAGATGCATGTTCCATTCCACAGGGCCTACCTTCATTAATCCAAAGTTTATGTTTATCATGAGCTGCTTTATAGATTTCTCTTACTTCAGAAGTCCAGTATGGTTTTTATTTTGTATCGTTTCATATGATGTTATTAGCAGCAAATCTGTTATAGCCGTATTAAATTTTTCTACATCCGACAGGTGACCCGATATGCACAATATCTATATAATCAGTGTTAAAACGTTGCACAATAAAATGCAATCGCAGAACGATTCAGACACAAGAACATAATCAATGGTAGTTTGTAAAGGAGCAAACGCATAATTTTGGGAACGACTGAATTAGAACGTATAAACTGTTTGATGAGTCCTGATTTCCTTTGTGCTACATGATTTGATGATTTTATTTTATTTTTGGTGCTTAGCGCCACTTTCAGCAATATCTCAGCTATATCATGGCGACCAGTTTTAGTGGTGGAAGAAGCCGGAGTACCCGGAGAGAGCCATCGACCATGGGCAAGCAACTGGTAGACTTTATCACTTGCGGTTGTGCTATGTGAGATACGGGAAGTGTCATATTGGGCATTAAAGTCTCCCGCAAAAATCACATTTCCTTACTTTGAGTAGAAATTATATAATTCCTCAAGATATTGAACACAATCTTCATTCTCCTTTATTATATATCACTTTATCTCACTGTTTTGCCCAACCCTTCAGATAGAATAATAAATTAAATGCAGACTATTTTCTATTCATTCTGATGGAGTGGAAAGCTAGACAACATAGAAAGAAAATATTATTATTGGCCAGTATGAGGAGGGAGGACAGTCGCATCACATTTTAACAGACTTTGTACAGATATCTCTCAAAACTGGGGACAATTACGGGAGAAGTCTTCCAAAGGTGATGTTAATCCCAGAAATATTTTAACCCTATCCATATGGTTTAATAAAAATTTAAAAATAGATAATACAACTGTTTTTTTATTATAAATGGTGTGACGCAGGAATATTTTTTATAAATGATTTGCTTGATGAGAACAATAGATACCTTAGCTTCAAACAAAAGAAATTTATGGGATAAAAACGACCTTTTTACAGTATATGGGAATTTTACATATGATATCACAATCTAGGAAAGTTAGAATTAAACTTACATGTGAAGATTTTGAAAATTTAAAAACAATAATTCGTGCCAATATTTCTACAGAAAAAATTGTTAAAACACTTTGAACCACCAACAAAACAACAAGAAAGATGGAAAGAGGAATTAATACAGAAATTGTGAACTGGGATCTCATCAGCAAAATTGTTTTCTATTGTACAAATAACAATCAATTTACTTTTTTTTTTCAATACAAAATATTGCATGCAATTTTGAGTACTAATTCCCTCCTGTTTAAATGTAAATTAAAAGAAACCCAGCTGCGTAATTTTTGTAATGAAACAAAAGAACCTAGTTTGCACTTATTCTGGGAATGTGATATTGTCAAATGTCTATGGTTTGAAATGGCAGAAATATTAAAAAACTAGTGTAATGGAGAATATCTATCTTAGCCTAACATATATACTTGAATAAGATGTGTTTGACAACTCCATTAATGTATTCATTGTTTTCATTAAGTATTCCAAAAGGCAGTATATTTCTGAGCATATCAAATACATTAATTCTCAACATGATTCTCGATTTCCAGTACTTAATTTATTTTATTTTATTAATAGTAATTGATGTGTTTGACTTATTATGCTTACAAAGTGGTCAGAGCTGACCTAAAAGGTGGTTCGATTTTACACTAAATATTGGTCCGAGTTGTCCTAGAAAGGTGGTCAGACCAGTTCCTATTTTTAGCGATGTGAGATTTTCTTATCTTGCACTAGTGCAAGACAAAAAAATCACGTGCGTTTTACCGGCAAATGCATGCTGTACAGTTTATGTCATCTGCCCCCCAATTCTCCATGCTTTTCCTTTTTAAATAAACAATTAACCACGATTCTACTACATAAGTATTTTTAAATTCATTTATGTATTATATTCTCCTAGCTAACGTGCACCTTTCACGTGTTGGATTCTTTTTTCAAGCTCTCTTCCAGTCAATGTTTGTTTACTTTGAGTAAATAATAGAGTGCTCTCCCTTGCTAGTAATTAACGTAAAGAAAGAAATTACCTCCCTTTGACCAAATTCAAATATTTTTTTACAGGTATTTATCTCTGTTATAGTAACATTTATAATATATTAATTAAATACATTGTACTTGATGATGAAATACATTTGAAATACTGCCGAGATACGGTTGCATATGGATAAATCGAATATTTACTTCAGCAATGGAAAAATAAATTGTGGGAAAACGCTCGATGGAATGTAAACAAAAACAATTAGGTGCTTAGTGAGAAATAAAATCAAACACCGGAAAAAGTACAAGATAGGGAAATCTCCGACACCCTTGGGTAAAATTACAATCGTTCTCTAACTCGGCAAGCCTTGTAAAGAGAACGATTGAAATCTTACCCTCGGGTGTTGGAGATTTCCCTATCTTGTACTCTCTCCGGTGTTAGATTCTATATGTCTTTAAAAGGTGGTCCGAGTTGTCTTTACAGTGTGGTCAGAGCTGACCTAAATATTGGTTCGAGTTGTCCTTAAAAAGTGGTCCGAGTTATCCATAAGGTGGTCCTAGTTGTCTTAAAAGTGGTCCGAGTTGTCTTCGTCCGAGTGGTCTTTGGTCCGAGTTGTCCTGTTTCCTAATAAATATATTAATCGGCACATGTGAAACCAAAATCCAGTCTGCCTCTTTCTATCAGACCCCTGCAATTAGAGAAAGAATTGTGGAGAAATGGGAAGATATTAAGATAATATTGGTATAAGGGAAGTAACTCAAAATATATACTGTTCTAGACAAATTCTAAATGGATGAACCACAGATATGGACAGGAAAGTGCATCCAAAATGACTACTATTGTATTCTATTGTATATTATATAGTTCAGTTATTGTCGAAAACCACTTTTAAGTTGATGAAGTATTTAATTTCTATTTCGAAAAGTAGATCCTTTAAAAATTATATATTTTCATATTAATTGATTATCTAGATTAACAATGAGATGGCAACACCAGGAAACAATGTGTTTGAATGTACACTGTATGACAATTATTTGTAATGTCAATAGGTAACGGCTATCACTGTCCTGCTAATATATCTGTAATATATTATACGTGTAATGTGAAAGTCGAAAATAAAGCATAAAAAATCATAAAAAAAACTTTATCACCTTTGGATTAAATAGATACCTGATTTAGTAGATTTATGGTCAATATTTCCGATATAAAAACTAGATGTTCTCTTCCTCCGTACTACACCGAAGAATACATTAGAACTTTCATCTGTGGTCAAGGGATCAGACGTACTACGATCTATACACAGCTGTATTTTATAATTTATATTTACTGCATTATTCACCTCCGGTTTTCAGTGGGGTTCGTGTTACTCGATCTTTAGTTTATGTGTATGTTTTGTAGATCGTTGTTTCTCCTTTTGTACTATTTCTTTTGACCATTGTGTTCTCTGTTCTTCTTCGATGTTCGGATTCTGATTACCCCTTTGGCATCTTTTTAACATTGTGTTCTCTGTTCTTCTTCGATGTACGGATTCTGATTACCCCTTTGGTATCTTTAAACTCCTCTTATTACATTTTCAGGATTATATTTGTTTCATTAGTTGGCATATCAATATATCTGTTTTACGATGTGGTTGTCATGGATTTATTTTATCCCTGTTCAATGTATATAGAATTGTCAGAAGAAACCGTTACATTGACTTCCAGCATCTACCTATTGGTATTGATATCATCTTCACGGGGCATATCACGTGGTGTTCCGTTATCTATGGCATGCGGGACTATTTCACGGATGGGTGCTTCTAACGGATCCGGTAAAATGTGTTCACTCATAATAATAGGAATGTTATTTCCCGTACAAGTATTACGACTTAGAGGTTCTGATTCGGTTTTATTTGTTACAGCTGATTTCCTTAAACTACTACCATTTGTTGATTTAGTACAACGTTTCATTCCTTCTTCAAGATGATTAATTTTCCTCTTGTAGCTTTCAAAAGTCAAATTCGTCTATGGACTTTTTATCATCGATGGTATTTTTGTATGAATTTAAATTGGTGACTTTGGGGCTTACTTAGGACATATGTTAAAGTAGTTGATCTTTGAGTTCGGCTATTAACTTATTTAAGTTTAATTTCAACCATTTTCTTTCTTTTACGTTACTTTCAAGCGTATCAATTCGATCAACAAGTGATTGAACTAATACGTTTTCGTCAATGCTTGTATTCACACAACTGTTAACATCCTCTTTAGCCCAACTAACAGATTGTGTACCTGATTTATTTAAAACTTCATGTATCTCAGAAGAATCACCTAAAATAAACTGTTAATGACATAGCAGTTCTTACATATCTATAGTTACTAGAGCTAGCCTTTGTTGTTTTTCTGATTGGTGAGTCTTCTTTTTCTTCTGACCATTGTTTTCTCGGTTCTTCGATTTACGGATTCTGATTACTCCTTTTGTATCTTCAAACCCTTTATCACCGTTGGATATTTTTCTAATCATCGGGCACGACTAGTCAATAAAGTCCAATACCAGGTTAAAAGGTTATCTGTGGCATCGGTTAAATCTAATAAAGTTTCTATGTTATAAGTGTCTTTTACTTTGTTATGGAACTCTCTATCTAACATTTCAACGAAACTCTGAAAGTCAGAACTGTGTTCACTATATGTAATGTCGCCATATTAAGAGATCGGGATTTTCGTATGAACGTAATATTTCTCTATCGACTGTGGTCGACTGGGTGTATTATCAGACATACTACCAAAACCATTTGTTTCCAAAATTATTTCTATCCTTGATTCATCAGCAGCCGAAAAAGAAAGACATTCCAATTTACACTAGGGCCACTTATGTCGTCGACTAATACATCAGTCATGTTTTCCTCTCCAACAAACTAAGCATTACGGTCTAGTACAAAATGAATCATCTTATTGAATGGTACCTGTTCCTGTCATGATATAGCGGGGAAATTGCTCATTTGGTGTTAAACAGCAATTACTCACTCATTCACTCATACACATTTTTTGTATATGGATATGGTCGGAATTGTTTGTCACATGTGGAGTATGAACGTCTTACCATTCTGGAGGACCTGAATTTACCCCGTGATTTTAAATGTACATGTATTAGTGGTGTTAGTGTTGTTCGTGTTGTCAAATTACATCTCATTACGTTTTTAGTTCTGTGTTGTGATGTACGCTACGATTCCGCTTAGAAACGATGTTTGGTTCGTTTTTACTCTCAATTGTTTTGTCGGGAGGTCATGTTTTATTAATGTTACATATGTATTTGTATTTTTTTACGTATACTGGTGTCCAACACGGTTTCTTTTTCAGATGATGTTGGTGTCGTTTAACAGTAACACGACGGGTATTACTAGTGGAGCAGGAACTGCTAACCCTCCCGGGAACTTAAGTTCACCCCCGGATTTTAGTGGGATTCGTGTTGCTCGTTCTTTATTTTTCTTTTTAATGTTTTGTAGATAGTTGTTTTTCCTTTTGTTGTTTTTGTTTGACCATTGCATTGTCTGTCCTTTCTCGGTTGACGGACTCTGATTACCTCTTTGGTATCTTCAAGCTTTTCCTTGCCTTTCCAGGGACCAAAAGTGACCAAACCTAGCGAGTTATTGCGCATTTCACATTCAGAGCTATTGGTATTTAGGAACTGTTGCAAGTCGTCTTTCACATGGAGGGGGCGGGATACTTTCCCGGGTACTTTCTACACACGAGTCATTAATTTCCAGTCATCGTCCTGCAGAGATAGACGACGCCCCTTTTAGAGGGGTGTTTCTCGCAACGGATACACTATGTCTTATATACTTCTATTATCGTTCAGGATTGACTTGGTAATTTGCATTATCTCGTATGTTATTAAATAATTTATTTTAGGAACTGACTTGCGATGCCTATCATTACTAAATGTGTGAGTTCGAATCCCGCCGATGGTGATGTGTACTCGGTACAACATTATGTGATAAAGTTTATTCGTGACCTACGACAGATCGGTGGTTTTCTCTGGGTACTCGTGTTTCCTCCTCTAATCAAAAACTTTATGTGCAATATTTTGTAGATCGTTGTTTGTCCTTTTTTATTTTGGTCATTCTGTTGTCTGTCCTTCAATTTACCGATTACCCCTTGTGTATAATCAAACTTTTCTTTCACAGGTACTCGCGGATAGATCACCCTTTTTCCGATTGTTTGAGATATTAATTATAAATATTGAAGTTTCACTTGCATCAAACCAAGATCAATTAATAACACTTTGAGCATCTGCTATGGTGAACAAACCAGCTGCAGTTAGTTCATTTATTATATAGCAAACTGTAATGGATGCGAAATTCATGTAGATTATTTAATACACAAATAACACCCGAGTTCAGTCCCGGTTTATGTGGATCTGTGTTGCTCAATCTTTATGTTTTTGTGTAGGGTTTTGTAGATCATTGTTTGTTCTGTAATTTTGCTGTTGGTCACTGTATTGACCGACCTTCATTTATTTGCAGCTTCTGATTACTTCAAACTGTTTGTGCATTCTAAAATAAATGATCCAGGTATTGGCCTTTTTGGAACCAAATTTTAGCGAAATATGATCAGAAGTCAATGTACATTCAACCACATAACATGATAGATCAGGTTTCCTTTTCACTGTCGTCCTTCAAACATGCCTCCATATTCTTTTTGCAAAAAGGGGAGTCAATGCAAACCAAGACACAACCTCAATATAAGATTGTCAGTAAATTCCTTCTATTGCAGAAAATACAATTATTGTATAAGACGGTTAGTATTTCTGGACAAAATATCAACACCAAAAAAGGGTATATACGTCTAAAATCCTAAACGAATGGAAGTTGCGTTTCAAGTCAACAATCAGAAGTTTGGCATCTCAAAACATCGTTCCATACAATCAGAGAAACAAATTTGACAAGCAAAATGGTCAAAGAGGTTTACATTGTTTCCCAAATCAAATAAACAGCATGAAGGAGGTTCAAAGCTTATCCATTTTCTATTTTGTTCATGGGGGTCGCAGTGGTCGTGATCGACATATGCAATCAGTGCCTGTCATGGCTAGATATACTCGGTACATTATCTGATAAAGTTTGTCAGACTTGAGACAGGTTAGGGTACTACGGTTTCCTCCACCAATAAAACTGACCGCAATGATATAGCTGAAATATTGTATATATACCAAGTCCCCCATGTCAATACTAACAATAATTAAAGCATATTTTACATTTACAACAAAAGCACAATGCAGATTAATTCAATTTATTTATAGCAGATATCCAACAAATTCCGACATTTTCTTGCCAAAGATAGTCTCAACAGCAACACCCGCCCAATGTCGAAGCAAAACGACGTCGCCTTTTTTAAGATTAACAATAGCATTGATTGATCCAGTGGACGCATGATCCGGATATGCCAATCCCCTTCCAATTTCCTGGTCATTTTTCATCATTTGCAGATGTGTACTCTTTCCAATATTAACAAAGGAGGTGTCAAAGTAGTACGTCCCGTCACGTGGTGCTGTAAAGTGACCCGTATGTTTATTATACGCATGTCCGTTATTCGTTACAACTTCATCGAAGATAATAGTTTGAGCTGTACCAAGTGCAACATTTTTCGTCAATCTGGCATAAAATGATACTCTTCTTTTCTGAGAATATCCTATGATAAAATAGAAACAAAGCATTATTTTCTTGACATGTTATATAGACGTGTAAGCTTCAGAATGTTTGTTCTGTACATATACAAGTAAATATTATCGTGTTCGGTCTTAGGAGGTGCGAGACCCAATTCAGTGCTTTTCTCTGTGACACTTTTTATATACTTGAACAGCCGATAGTAGGCTCTGGGAACAAATGGTTTCAGACCGGCCCTGCATATGATATAATAAAGCATTTGTATATGATAAGTAAATGATAATATGTATATCTAAGGGCGTGGCTAATATTAACGCAAATATTTGAGATCTCCAATTGACTGGTTGAAAGCTTCATTAACTCAATCGGAGAGCTTTCTAACTGCAAGTAATAAGTATAAGAGATATCTCTAACTATGTTAAATAATGTTAAAACGACGTTTCATAAAAAAAACATTTTACAAAATAATTAGGATAAAAAATGATTATGTAGTATTACATTACCAGGTATTCCAGCAAGTTTGTCTTCCAGGTTCTTCAGAGCAGATATCACATCAGTTGTAACAGCTTTTGTTTCATCTTAAAAAATAAGAAGAATGTTGTTTACTTTTAGAGTACATGGTCTATTATGGAATTATGGAAGTGTTCGGATTGCGTGATAGCTTTGTCCATTTTATTAACACGAGCAATTAAATGCATTTGATGTAAAATTATATATTCAAAAAAGCTATGTGCGAATAGTTGCGTTTTGGTGTTCTCTTCGGACTGTTTAAATTGGTTTTTCCGCATCGGCGGTTTCCGTCGGACTATTTAAATTGGTCTTTCCTCATCGTCGATTACCGTCGGGTAGTTTAAATTGGTCTTTCCACATGGTCGGTACCCGTCGTTCCTTCTGATAGTGAGCGTTATCAACTGTGGATTATACCGACGATGGTCTGTCCATATCATCTCTGTATCGAAGCTGAGTCAATTAATATTGAGATAGAAATGTTAGTTTTAATACTTACCTAACTGAGTCAATTAATATTGAGAAAGATATGTTAGTTTTAATACTTACCTAACTGAGTCAATTAATATTGGGATAAATATATGTTTTTATAAAAGTTACCGTCGTATGTTTATAGTAGGATTTAAAAACGTGCTTTTGTTGATGTCAAGCACGTGTATTTGTTTATATATTGTCACATGTGTTGTTTGTATATGGATAAGAGGGGTTAATTCATTGGTATTAAACATGATACGATATAGGTGTATAAGAGAAAGTTCGTTCATGTCTAGCCCGTGCTAGAGCGGGAAAGAGAAATAAGTTTAGGTGGTAAATGTATTGCAGGATTTAAGTCATTCGAGGTTCGCATTCAGTACAGCAAAGTACTGCGGCATGTACAGTTGAAATAGATAGGAAGAATTTCCACAATATGTGGACAACTGATGAAGCTTTGGAAAGCTCAACAAGGCGAGAGTTAAAAGCCATAGAATTAGCACTTTGTTCTTTTCAGCATGTTTTCTCAGGAAAAAGTTTAAATTGGTATACTGATAACCAAAATTGTGGAAAAATTGTTGAGGCAGGCAGTATGAAAGAAAATTTACAAGCTATTGCAATGTCAATTTTATCTATTTGTTTAATAAATGGTATTTCTATTGATATTCAATGGATACCAAGAGAAGGCAATACACAAGCCAATTATTTAAGCAAGATTATAGATTATCAAGATTGGGGTGTTTCTGAATTTTTTTTAGATTATATGAATGAATTATGGGCATATACACAATTGATCGCTTTGCCAATTCTACCAATGGTAAACTGTCAAGATTCAACTCTTTGTTTTGGAATGTAAATACAGAAGCAGTAGATCCTTTTTCTCAGAATTGGTCTGGAGAAAATAATTGGTTGGTACCACCAATTTACGCAATAATTAGAACAGTTACACATTTAGTAGCATATAAAGCTAAGGGTAATCTTATTATACCTAAATGGACTTTGATTTTTTCAAAGCACTGGTCGTACCATTCATATGTGAAAGATACAATAGAGTTTAAAAATACGACGTGTATTTATGTAAAAGGAACAAACTGTAATTCAATTTTTGGCACTAAGCCTTTTATAGCGCCAGTTGTGGCTGTCTTATTAGACGCAAATTGATCTGTGACATGGCCCTAGTACAATGTTGATTGCATTATAGCTGGCGCGGTCACGTGGGGACAGGTTCTAATTTATATTCATATATTAGCTGGCATGGTCTGAGTACGATGACAAGGTACTATCATATATTCATATGTTGTAGAGACACGGTCAGTAGATACTAGAAGTCAAGAAATTTTTTATCAATTATATATACGATACTTTTATCAGATGTTTATGTTTTATACGTTTTTCAGCAGTTTTTAATGTTGGAATATGGAATTTTGTCGGTGATTCTAAAGATGACGGAGAGATTTCTGCCTTGAAAAGAAAATTGCCTGAGTATTGTCGGGCCTGTCGTGGAGTAAATACGAAGACGGTGTACCAGAATGCCTTCATTACTTTCTGTAAGTGGTCAAAATTGCATAAACTTTCTTCTTTACCAGCATCAGACATTACTTTTTCAATTTATCTAATATATGTGGCTGAAACTGCAAAATCAGGCAGTAAAATAGATCAAATAGTTTATGGCATCAGTTGGACGCTTAAGCTTGCTGAGTTGAAGAACCCTTGTCAATTTGATTTAGTTAACTTTGGACGTGAGGGAGCTCACAGGAAGATAGGTCACATGATCACTAAGAAAGAACAAATCACTCCAGATATTTTGAAAAAGATTGTTTGTACATATGGTAATACAAATTGTAATTTGAAAGATTTAAGAATAGCCTCTATGTGTTTAATATGTTATTCTGGTTTTATGCGATTTTAAAAATTAGTAAATTTGAGGAGATCCGATATCACATTTTTTCCTACTTACATTAAATTATTTTTGGCTAAAAGTAAGACTGATATTTACAGGGAAGGGAGAGATGTACTTATCGCCAAAACAGGGTTACCTACATGTCCTGTTAACATGTTGAATCGGTACCTCAATTTAGCTAGTATTGAAAACACATCACAAGAATTTATATTCAGTTCTTTATATTTGTCTGAATCTGAAAATGTGTACAAATTACAAAGGTCTCGTCAACTTTCATATACAAGGTCTAGAGAAAATTTATTGTCCGCTCTTGAGGGTAATGGATTAGACAAGAAAACATTTGGACTGCATAATCTTAGGTCGGGCGCCGCCACAGCCACATCAGCTGCAGGTATAGATGATCGTCTATTCAAAAAACATGGACGTTGGAAGAGTGACAAGGCGAAAGGTGGTTATGTTAAGGAATCTATTACGGACAGATTACTTGTTTCAAAAAAATTGGGTATTTAAGTGTTTCCTACTAGCATTTGATCATTTAATTTTAATTGTACAACTAATTTCTTTACATCGAGAGCGTTGCTGTACACTGTCTGGCGAACTGATCCTATAAACAGGTGTTGAGTTTTATTATATAAATTATTTAAGTTCACGAAATAGGACATAAATGTTTTTATAAAAGTTACCGTCGTATGTTTATAGTAGGATTTAAAACGTGCTTTTGTTTATGTCAAGCACGTGTATTTGTTTATATATTGTCACATGTGTTGTTTGTATATGGTTACGAGGGGTTCATTCATTGGTATTAAACATGATACGATATAGGTGTATAGGTGAAAGTCTGTTCATGTCTAGCCCGTGCTAGAGCGGGAAAGAGAAATAAGCTTAGGTGGTAAAGGCATTGCAGGATTTAAGTCATTCGAGATTTGCATTCAGTACAGCAAAGACGTCTTGATTCCCCCACCCTAAATATATGTATAATAATAAAATCACACGCAAACACACACGTGATGAGAATTTTATGTACATTTTTTGTTTTATGTTTTTTGTAATTAACTGTTGTTGAAAGCTTATTTATAGCAATGTATGTTAGATAACGTTTACTTACAGTTGCTTTTCTTTGGTAGATTGGATTTTTGTATGTACTGTATAACCTATGTTACCTGCAGCGGCAAAGACAGACATTTTGATCTTTATTGTAATAAAGTAGAGCTTTGCTGTACGTTGTCTTCACGAAATAGAACATAAGTTAGTTTTAATACTTACCTAACTGAGTCAATTAATACTGAGAAAGATATGTTAGTTTTAATACTTACCTAACTGAGTCAATTAATACTGAGATAGATATGTTAGTTTTAATACTTACCTAGCTGAGCTTTGTATTTGTCACATTGTGTTTCGCTGTAACACAACCCTGCCATCAGAACAAAGAGAAAGCATTGGAACATTGAATAGCCCATGTTAGGAAATAAGTCTTCTACAAACAGTGGAACGTTCTTCGTTGAATGTAATATTTGATACAACGAAATACAATGTAGCTGGATATTGTTTACTGTTTTAAAGGTCAACTCGATATTGATTTTAAAGAGTCTCAACAGATTGTACACGCAAGTACGAAAATCGCAGTTGATGTCGCAGATAAAATGTATTTAATTTCATAAAGTTATTTAAGCTTAAAAAATATCCGAATGTCAAACAAAAAACTGAAATAAATATGAGAAATATACACAATTCAGGATATCAAAATAGAAAAAATATATAGTTTGTGAAACGTTGTATAACACAACAGAGATAAAACTGTATTGGGCCTTACTAAATTTGTTTATGGTCCCCGAATATTTTCCGACAGTAGCCCAGCTGTCTAACGAAATGTTGAATATTTCATGTGCAAAGTCAGTAGTTGGAACCCACGAAATACGCTAAGTTTTGTCCTTGTAGAACATGCAATTAAAACATGCAAATACAATATTATTGTTACGGATGCTCCATCAATACGACTGACTTTCCCGTCGTAATTGTATATGCGAGTGACTTTCCCGTCGTAAAAGTACATGTTGATGAATTATCATCTGCTCGAATTTGGCAGCATAAATTGTGTGTGGCATTGTCCACAAACGTAAATATAAATTACCGTCTTCCAAATAAAGTAAATTACCGTATTTGTAATGTTAGACATATCAGAATCGAAATAATTCATGGAAGCCAGAATGTGTTTTGAGTTTTAACATGTGAAACGTTGTAATATATATTGCTTAAATATTCTACGTATAGATGATTATGTAAAGAGAGCTTAAACACTGATGGTCAACAATTCCACCAAAATCAACAAAGCGAACAATCAACTCTTCCTTTCACTCACAGCATACTGCCATTAATATATATATATTGTTTAATTCCTCTTGTACATATATATAAATAACAAGTTGCAGTTATCGATTACAAAATTGGAGTTAAATATACTGAAGAGTTCTTTAAAGAGAAAACAATCCATTAACTAAATTAATTATTCTGTGACAAAAACATACGCGCAATATCACGTAAATATGTGGCACAAATGTTAATAAACGTAATTTCCATCGTCTTTTATATCTGGACAATTTGTCGTTAAATTCTGTACACGACCTAGAAGTATGTACAACTATTCTGCAGTCGATGAAGAATACAAATTGTCAAGATAAACATATGTTCGAATTCCAAATATATCAATTATTGATGTCCAGAATTTATCATGAACTTCTCCCGTTGCTGAACAACTTGAAGCAAAATGTTCAATCATATCCATAAAAGGTGACATACATTTACTACAAATCGTCAAGTCAGATTGTAGCTCACATGTTGCTAATTTTGTTAGTAGCAAAATAGACAAATGGATCTTTTTCGCATGCTTTTATGACAGCCTCAGTATTTTTCATGTCTGACATTATAGGAATTCCAAGATGTCTGACACTATAGGAATTCCAAGATGTCTGACATTATGGGAATTCTAAGATGAACCTTTGTCTTTGTGCTTTGAATAAGTTCATTTACAAGTTTCAACACAAACGGATATGTACTCATAATTCTCCCACGACGGAAGATACGAATGTCAGTTTTTGGCGCTGCTAAATACTAACTTCCAATTCTGAGAATAGGTAGAACAAATGTTAATTAAAGTTTGTATAGATATAGGACTAAGTGCAAGCACTCCACTGTCGTCTGCAAATGCTGGGTTACCACAATTAGAGTCTCTAAGTCTGATACCACAATTTGTCTTTTTTAATTGATTTAACTAGTCATCAATAAAGAGTTTGCATAGAAAGGTCGACAGCACACCGTGTTGTCTGTCGTATGCCACAGTTAACTGGAAACCAAGAAGATGTCGCGCCATTTAAGAATACTGCACTCTTCATGTCAGTATAACATTGATCAATTATTCGCAGTAGCAGTCCCCTAATACCAATGGGTTTCAGTTTATTAATGAGTCTTGCATGCCAAACCGTATCAAAAGCCCGCATAATGTCATGAAAGGCAGCAAATATAGTACTGTGAAGTTCGAAAACAGACAACATGGCTTCAGACAGAATACAAATCGTTGTAATACATTCTTAATATTCGATGAATCCATGCTGCTGCTTGTTTGGTAATATAACTGAAAATGTTTCAAACCAATATTGAATTCTTGAGAATATAATCTTCTCAAAAAATTTGGAAAAAGAACATAAAAGTGCAATAGGTCTGTACGATTCATATTTATGCGATGGCGTTGATCCTCCTTTATGCACTGGTATAGCAAGTCCTTTCTTCCATATTGTAGAAATATGACCAACTGTAATGATAACAGTGAACAACTTAGTAATTAATATTAAAAAATTGTTGTTCTGTGTATCTGGGGTGCTCATTTTGCATTTTATCTGCATTCGGTGATTTTTGTAATTTCAAGGATTTAACACCGGTATCAACTTCATTAAATGAAAATGTCTTATTTAGGATATGATTCTCAATTAAATACTACCGTACCCATTCGAATAACGCTCATCGTTGGAATCGGAAATGTCAGAATAATGATCAGAAAAGACTTCGGCTATTCATGTAGGATCACGGAACGTGATGTTGTTAGTCAGTAATTCATTGTAAATTGAATGCTTATTTTTTTGGTATGACCTTTCCAAAAGAGATGCATATCACATTCAGCAGATTCATCTATTTCCCGACATACTTCGCTTTGGTAATTACAATTAGCGCAGTTTTGGGTGTTCATAAACAGTCTCTTTGTAGCTTTATAGCTACGATAAGATTCATGTTGCATTCCACGGGACCTGCCTTCATTAATCCAAAGCTTACGTTCATCACGAGCTACCTTGTGGGTTTCTCTTACTTCAGATGTCCAGCATGGCTTTTATGTTGTATTGTTTCATATGATGCTATTAGCCGCAAATCTGTTATTACTGTATTCAATTTGTTTATGTCCGACACTGAATCAATGCAGTTGAACTGATTACGCAACGATTTAGTTACAACATCTACTAGTAGTTGATAATTTAATAAATTGTCTATTGTAGCTTTGTTTCCATCCTAACAACAGTAGAATCGGCTTTGTATCGTCCAATTGGCACATTAAACTTGCAATAAACTGACAGGTGATCCGATGCAATATATATATAGTCAGTGGTAAAACCATTGCATAATCAAATGCAATTGCAGAATGATTCACACAATAGTTGACCCCTTAAAAATAGCTCCATGGAAAACATTATTTATTGATCAGTATTATAAATATGGGAAGGATAAAATATGGATGTAGGACCAATATGCAATCTCAAAAGTCGCATCACATTTTAACAGATTTTGGACAAATATCTTTCAAAGCTGGGGAAAATTAAGGGAGTGGTCTTCCGAAAATGATGTAAATCTCACAAATATGTTAACCCATTCCATATGGTTTAATAAAAAGCTGAAATTGATAATGCGACTGTTTTCTTTACTATAAATGGTGTGACGCAAGAATATTTTTTATAAATAATTTACTTGGTGGGAACAATGAATTCCTTTCCTTCAATCGATTTAAAGAACTTTATGGGATATAAACCACCTTTTTATAGTATATAGGAATTTTATTAATATATTCATTGTTCTTATTTAGTATTACATCTACTCTTGTAGATTATCCTGACAAAACCATGTGTATCAGGTGTAATAAATATATTTAAATGCACAGAGGAACTGAAATTCAATCTGCCTCTTTCCATCAGACCCCTGCAATTAGAGAAAATATTATGAAGAAATGGGAAGATATTAAAATAATATTGGTATAAGGGAAGTAACTCAAAATATATACTATTCTAGACAAATTCTAAATGGATGAACCACAGATATGGACAGTAGGAAAGTGCATCCAAAATCACTATTATTGTATTATATTGTATATTATATAGTTCAGTTATTGCCGAAAGCAAGTTTTATATTGATGAAGTATTTAATTTCTATTTCGAAAACTAGACCTTTTAAAAATTATATATTTTTATATTAGTTAATTATTTAAATTAACAAAGGTGGTAACACAAGCAAACAATGTATTTGAATGTACACTGTATGAAAATGTTTTTGTAATGCCAATCAATAGGTAATGACTGACATTGTCCTGCTAAGTATATCTGCAATATATTTTATGTATAATGTGAAAGTAGAAAATTAAAAACAATTATAAAAAAACTTTATCACTTTTGGATTCAATATTGTGAACGACACCTTATTTAGTAGCTTTCTTGTCAATATTTTCGATATAAAAGCTAGACGTTCTCTTCCTCCGTACTACACCTAAGAATACACCAGGACTGTCATCTGTGATCAAGGGTTCAGACGAACTACGACCAATACACCCCGGTATTTTATGATTTATATTTGCTTCATTATTCACCCCCCCCCCCCAGTTTTTAGTGGGGTTTGTGTTACTCGATCCTTAGTTTTATGTGTATGGTGTGTAGGTCACTGTTCCTCCTTTTGTACTTTTTCTTTTGGCCATTGTGTTGTCTGTTCTTGTTCGATGTACAGATTCTGATTACCCCTTTGGTATCTTCATAGTCTTCTTTCTTCATTGTCAGGATTCAATCTTGTTTCATTAGTTGTCATATCAATAGATCTGTTGAAAGATGTGGTTTTTATGTGTTTATTTTGTCCTGTTCATTGTATTTACAATTGTTCAGAATAAACCGCTACGTTGACTTCCGACATCTGTTCCTATTGGTATTGTCATCATTTTCATCATTGTGATCACGTGGTGTTCCGTTATCTATGGTATGTGCGACTAAAGCACGGATGAGTGCTTCTAACAGATCCGGTGAAATGCGTTCACTTACAATAATAGAAATGTTATTTCCCGTATAAATATTACGACTTTGAGGTTCTGATTGGGTTTTGTTTGTTACCGTTGATTTCCTTTAAATACTACCATTTTTTGATTTAATATAACTTTTTATACCTTCTTCGGTTTCTGTCGCTAGAAATTGACTATGCAGAAATTAAACTATCGAACTGTTTTGTTTTGATATACGATTTCACAGGTGTCTATTTCCTTACAGGTAAATTAAAATATAAGATCTGAAATCTGAGAACAAATTAACAGAATAAACGTGTTTATAATTACATGTGAATTTTAGAAAAAGAGAAAAACAATCTCCCATATCAGCCAGGTAAGAGTATTTACCTAACTTAAACGTAGTTTTAATATCATTTAACATCCCATATAAATAGAGAGAAATAACTAACAAAAGAAAATTTAATATTGAAAGAGAAATGTTTACATTCTGAACAATATAAATATAAACAATAAAACGCAGATATCAAAATTAGTGCACACGACACGTGTCTGTAATAACCTTCATCATGTACGTATACGATCAAAACCGAAAGACGCTAAATAATTTAAAACTACTCGAGAGTGATAAAACCACAGGACCTAAACAGGATAGCTCATATCGGCGATGGTCACCTGTGCCCGAGGGATGAGAACATTATAAATATTTTAATCAAATATAAAGGATCATAAAATACTGATCACTTGACGCTAAACAACAATCAATCAAATAAACAAATAACACCGTTTACTATTATTTAGCTATTATTATACATATGACAACTTCTATGTCACGGGGGTCGTGGTGGCCGTGATCGTATGGTATAGCACCGTTTACTATTATTTAGGTATTATTATACATATGCCAACTTCTATATCACGGGGGTCGTCGTGGCCGTGATCGTATGGTATAGCACTGTTTACTATTATTTAACTATTATTATACATATTACAACTTCTATGTCACGGGGGTCGTCGTGGCCGTGATCGTATGGTATTGACCGTTTAATATTATTTAGCTATTATTATACGTATGACAACTTCTGTGTCGCGGGGGTCGTCGTGGCCGTGATCGTATGGTATAGCACTGTTTAATATTATTTAGCTATTATTATACATATGACAACTTCTTTATCACGGGGGTCGTCGTGGCCGTGATCGTATGGTATAGCACTGTTTACTATTATTTAGCTATTATTATACATATGACAACTTCTATGTCACGGGGGTCGTCGTGGCGGTGACCGTATGGTATAGCACTGTTTACTATTATTTAGCTATTATTATAGGTATGACAACTTCTATGTCACGGGGGTCGTCGTGGCCGTGATCGTATGGTATAGCACTGTTTACTATTATTTAGCTATTATTATACACATGACAACTTCTATGTCACGGGGGTCGTCGTGGCCGTGATCGTATGGTATAGCACCGTTTACTATCATTTTGCTATTATTATACACATGACAACTTCTGTGTCACGGAGGTCGACATGACCGTGATCGTATGGTATAGCACTGTTTACTATTATTTAGCTATTATCATACATATGACAACTTCTGTGTCACGGGGGTCATCGTGGCCGAGATCGTATGGTAGTTGGATTTGCCACTACCTATGCAATCAGTGCCTATCACCACTGATCAAATGATGCGAGTTCGAATCTCGATCAGGGCGAGGTGTACAACATTATGTGATGAAGTTTGTCAGTGACTTGCGACGGGTCGGTGGTTTTCTCCACGTCCTCCGGTTTTCTTCACCAATAAAACTGAACGCCACGATATATACAAGTTAGAATTATATGTAATATTCATTAATGGGGAAAATGTGGTTGCCCGTTATAGACAGTGATTTGTTCCATAGATGTGCACTTCAATGTAGGTTTGTCTGTACTCGTAAAATACAGGGGCGGATCCAGGATTTAAAATTAGGGGGAGGGCGTACCTAAAATTAAAATTGCGCCGAGCGGAGGGAGGCGCGAAAATATTTGCGGTATTTCGTGTGTAAAATCACGATTTTACGCCAACAAATCATATTTTTCAAATTTTACGGGGGGGGGGGGGGGGGGGGGCGGGGCGTACCCCCTGGATCCGCCCCTGAAATATAATAGCATAAGAAAAATAAAGCTTACTTAACTCTAAAATATATTTTAAGCTTTTGAAACACGATATTTAGCCGATGTGGTTAGGTTAGGTTAGGTTTATGGTGTTTAACGCCACTTTCAACAATAATGATGTAGCTGAAGTCATTCCTCTACTTTGAATATAGACGTAACAAATCAAGAGATCGAATTACACGAGTATATGCGAAGAACCCTCCCCCCTTCCCCAACCATCCCCAACTCCCATTCCAAGTGAGAGTCAAGATAGTGTGTAATAATAATTATAATACTATCTTTATTATTACAGTGTATCTTGCTTGGGAACCCCACCGGTTGTGCAATGGTTACCGTGTTGGCCTCGAGGGCGGTAAATCGTGGATTTGAGACCCGATCGGTTCGAACCAAAGACTATGAAATGTATATTTGTTGCTTCTCTGCTAAGCACGCAGTATTAAGGAGAAAGACTGGTTGGGTCGCAATCAGTATACTGTGTCCGAGTGGGGCGATATGTCTATCCGCTTACTGTTGCTTAAGTAAGCAGGCACTATAAAAATCCAACGAAGCGTGTTGGTCTAGTACAAAACGGACCTCATCATCCTCTCACAGAAAATTAACTTGTCCTCGCCATAATACGGCTGAAATATTTGCAGAGTTGTCGTTAAGCAACAATAACAAACTTACTAACTCTTGATTTTATCTAACTAATGTTCCACAAGACCCTCATATATAGATAAAATAATTACAACACACTTTTAAATAACATACAAATATGTACATGACTCACAAATACATGTATATTAATTGTATATCTAGGTTTATAGACCTAATACATGTACGTGTATATAAATAGGTTTTGAAATATAATTATTATTATTAAAAAAAAAAGTACGTATTTTTTCAACAGTATTCGTTGAAACAATTCCAAAGCTTTGGTCCACAATATGAAATAAAACTATATCTAGCAATTTCTGTCCTAGGTTTGGGAGTTTGTAATGAACAAAATGTTCTTTGAATTTAAAAAATAGTATTGTAACAAGAAATGTCAGATGTCTTTGATATAAGACGGTATTACGCTTTCAGGATATTTGTATATAAGCAATTATTTCGAATTAATATCCCACTCATCAAATAATCAATATGAAGGCGTATACGACTTGTCTTGGGCTATTGTGCAGTACACTAGCACTTTCTAAATCAATATAATCGCGTTGGCCTAGTACAAACCAGACAGGCCTATCATTATCTTATCGAAAGTAACGTGTTCTCGGCATGATGTAGCTGTGAAATTGCTCTTTTGGCGTTGACACATTCGTTCCTCCATTCAACTGGAAAAAATTCACCTCACACAAGATCAAATATCGTCTTTAATTGAAAGCTCAACTATTCCATAATTTACGCTTTCTGCATGACCTTAACCTGAATTTACACCAAACCCAAACTCGTGACCCGAACCATGATCAATGAATGGTGTGTAAAATAAATATAAACTTACCATGTACATTTCCTCCGCCACACTCTCTCTCTCTTCCATGATGTTGAAATGTACACGGACGTCAATCATCTGTGTCACTGTATCCATATAAATAAATAAACCGGTAAATAGAATAAATCATTAATAAAGTCTTCCATATATGTTGTAAATCGATTGAATTTTAAACTCGATACTTTCGATTTCAATAACAAAAAATGTAAACATTTAAATGCCAGCCAGGTGAGAACACAGGTGAAACTATTTCGGAATTGTCTGAATTCTTTGGTAATAACAATTGCTGGAGAAACGAGTGAGTGAGTGAGTGAGTAAGTGATTGTTGTTTAACGCCAATTTAGCCATTTTCAGCTATATCATGGCGAGAACAAGTAAATTTTCATTGAAAGGATGATGAGGTCCTCTTTGTTCTAGACCAACACGCTGAGTTAGATTATTATAGTGCTAGCTCACTGAAACAACACATGTCGTTCCACTCTGAACACATTATTCTGATTCCGAGCCAACCAGTTTTTGTTCTTACTCCTTGATGCTGCCTGCTTAGCGGAGAAGCAACAAATACCAATTGCATTATTCTGATTCTGAGCCAACCAGTATTTGCTTTTTCTCCTTAACGCCACTGATACGATTGCTGGAGAAATGTTTGTGTGTGGTAGTTATTAACACCAAGTGAGACATTTTACAGCTCTATATCACAGACATGGTCAAGAGAACGTCTGTCTTCAGAACGATTCTGATTACATAAATCTTCAGCATTTTAGTGTCAAGAAGTTGACATTTGACCTAATGCAACGGGATTAAAATCCGACAGAAATCACAATGTTCTCGTGTATATATGGTAGAGAGGCAGCTAGTAGACATTTAGGTAGGTTACGCTTAGGTTTATGGTATTTAACGCCACTTCCAAATCTATTTCAGTTATATCGTGGCGGTCAGTTTTATTGGTGTAGTCACTGACAAGCTTTATCGCATACTGTTATATTGAGTACACCTTGCCATTTGCGGGAACCGAACACACCCCTTTCGTGGGGATATTCACTGATTGCACAGGTAGTTGTAAATCCAACTATCATGCGATCATGACCACGACGGCCCCTGTACAAATTTAAAGTTGTAGTTGTTTGTATGAATGTAGTTTAATACAATGTTTGTACATGTCGATAGATGAATATCTGGTAAGACCGACAAGAGTCGTTTAATGCCAAAATGAGCAATTATCAGCTATATCATGGCGGATAACGTTACCTTCGATGAGATCATGATGATGATTATGATGACCATTTTGTAGTAGACAAACACACTTATTTGGATTTGCATAGTGTTATCTCACTGAAACAACTGTTCTTAGATAAATAGGTCACTCACTCGGACACATTATCCCGATTCCGAGAACAACCATCTTTGTTTTTACTCCTCAATTCTTCGTGCTTAGTGGAGAAACAAGAAACATCAATTTTATTGTCTTTGGTTAAACTTGAACTCACAATCGACTGCACACGAAGGGGGGGGGTGGGGTGGGGAGGGGGAGGGGGGTATCCGGTTATAATACGGAAACCCTCATCGTGATCCATTTCGGGTATGTGTTTGGAGAGTGTCAGTCACCCTGCACGATAAATACCTCTTCTGTATATTTTGGGAAAAAAAGTAAGCGCATTGTAGCCGCTAACAAATACAAGGTGTTTCGTCCCTACCCAACTCTCCATACTTATTCAGTGGTCGTCGAATATCGTTGCTCCATCCCTTCCTTCATCTTTTTCGTCCCTACCCAACTCTCTATTCTTATTCAGTGGTCTTCGAATATCGCTACCCCATCCCTTCATTCATCTTTATCGTCCCTACCCAACTCTCTATGCTTATTCAGTGGTCGTCGAATATCGTTACCCCATCCCTTCCCTCATCTTTTTCGTCCCTACCCAACTCTCCATACTTATTCAGTGGTCGTCGAATATCGTTGCTCCATCCCTTCCCTCATCTTTTTCGCCCCTACCCAACTCTCCATACTTATTCAGTGGTCGTCGAATATTGTTACCCCATCCCTTCCGTCATCTTTTTCGTCCCTACCCAACTCTCCATACTTAATAAGTGGTCGTCGAATATCGTTACCCCATCCCTTCCCTTATCTTTTCGGTACCTACCCAACTCTCCATACTTAATCAGTGGTCGTCGAATATCGTTACCCCATCCCTTCCCTCATCTTTTTCGTCCCTACCCAACTCACCATACTTATTCAGTAGTCGTCGAATATCGTTGCCCCATCCCTTCCCTCATCTTTTTCGTCCCTACCCAACTCTCCATAATTAATAAGTGGTCGTCGAATATCGTTACCCCATCCCTTCCCTTATCTTTTCGGTACCTACCCAACTCTCCATACTTAATCAGTGGTCGTCGAATATCGTTACCCCATCCCTTCCCTTATCTTTTTCGTACCCACCCAACTCTCCATACTTAATCAGTGGTCGTCGATTATCGTTACCCCATCCCTTCCCTTATCTTTTTCGTACCTACCCAACTCTCCATATTAATCAGTGGTCGTCGAATATCGTTGCCCCATCCCTTCCTTCATCTGTTTCGTACCTACCCAACTCTCCACACTTAATCAGTGGTCGTCGAATATCGTTACCCCATCCCTTCCCTTATCTTTGTCGTCTCTACTCAATTTTCAATACTTATTCAGTAGTCGTCGAATATCGTTGCCCCATCCCTTCCCTTATCTTTTTCGTACCTACCCAACTCTCCATACTTATTTAGTAGTCGTCGAATATCGTTTCCCCATCCCTTCCCTCATCTTTTTCGTCATTACCTAACTCTCCATACTTATTCAGTTGTCGTCAAATATCGTTACCCCATCCCTTCCCTCATCTTGTTCGTCCATATCTATCTCTCCATACTTATTTAGTAGTCGTCAAATATCGTTTCCCCATCCCGTCCCTCATCTTTTTCGTCCCTACCCAACTCTCCATACTTATTTAGTAGTCGTCGAATATCGTTTCCCCAACCCGTCCCTCATCTTTTTCGTCCCTACCCAACTCTCCATACTTATTTAGTAGTCGTCGAATATCGCTTCCCCAACCCGTCCCTCATCTTTTTCGTCCCTACCCAACTCTCCATGCTTATTCAGTAGTCGTCGAATATCGTTTCCCCATCCCGTCCCTCATCTTTTTCGTCCCTACCCATCTCTCTATACTTATTCAGTAGTCGTCGAATATCGTTTCCCCATCCCGTCCCTCATCTTGTTGGTCCCTACCCAACTCTCCATACTATTCAGTAGTCGTCGAATATCGTTGCTCCATCCCTTCCCTCATCTTTTTCGTCTCTACCAAACTCTCCATACTTATTCAGTGGTCGTCGTATATCGTTGCCCCATTCCTTCCCTCATCTTTTTCCTCACTACCCAACTCTCCATACTTATTCAGTGATCGTCGAATATCGTTGCCCCATCCCTTCCCTCATCTTTTTCGTACCTACCCAACTCTCCATACTTATTCAGTGGTCGTCGAATATCGTTACCCCATTCCTTCCCTCATCTTTTTCGTCCCTACCCAACTCTCCATACTTATTCAGTGGTCGTCGAATATCGTTGCCCCATCCCTTCCCTCATCTTTTTCGTCCCTACCCAACTCTACATACTTATTCAGTTGTCGTCGAATATGGTTACCCCATCCCTTCCCACATCTTTTTCGTCCCTACCCATCTCTCCCTACTTATTCAGTTGTCGTCGAATATCGTTGCCCCATTTCTTCCCACATGTTTTTTGTCCCTACCCAACTCTCCATACTTATTCAGTTGTCGTCGAATATAGTTACCCCATCCCTTCCCTCATCTTTTTCGTCCCTACCCACCTCTCCCTACTTATTCAGTAGTCCTCGAATATCGTTACCCAATCCCTCCCGTCATCTTTTTCGTCCCTACCCAACTCGCCATACTTATTCAGTTGTCGTCGAATATCGTTTCCCCATCCCTTCCCTCATCTTTTTCGTCCCTATCAAACTCTCCATACCTATTCAGTGGTCGTCGAATATCGTTACCCCATCCCTTCCCCCATCTTTTTCGTCCCTACCGAACTCTCCATACTTATTCAGTTGTCGTCGAATGTCGTTGCTCCATCCCTTTCCTCATTTTTTATTAGTATAATGTAGTTTTATTTTATTATTGAACTTAATCAAAATTGGGGGCAGTCGTAGCCGTGATCGTATGGTAGTGTGATTTACAACTATCTATGCAATGACTGCCTATCACCACTGATGTTGTGAGTTCGATTCTAGATCAGGGCAAGGTGTACAACATTATGTCATGAAGTTTGACGGTGATTTGCGACAGGTCTGTGGTTTTCTCTGTGTCCACCGGTTTTCCCCCACCAATAAAACTGACCGCCACGATATTATACAGTTAGTTAATGGGAGTGCAGGCAATAGATCAAAATATTTTCCCCGAGGTATTGGGAATGACCAAAGTGTTCTATTGTCCGAGGTCAACGACCGGGGGCAATAGAACACTTTGGTCTTTCCCAATACCGAGGGGGAAATTGTTTTCAATATTTAAATATTGTTTTACAATTTTAACAAATAACACAAATTATCTTTTCATAATAAACATGAAGATTCTTATTTTCTTTTATTCTGCGCTTGTTTTTAGACTGCACGAATAACATCATAATATATGTCCCTGGTTGATAGACTGTGCTAGGATTATATATGTCTCTTTGGAAAGAAATATTACGTTTATTTTCTTTAAGAATAAGTTACGCAAATACGTTATAATTAGATTGCACAATTTGAAGTTAGATACTGTTATTGCACATATACTATAGAACCTCTTCAGAATTAAAAAGAAATACGTCACATTGTTGTTAAAATGACGCCACTCTGCTGAAAGAACCATAACGTCAGGAATTGTACCGCACACAAAGCTATGATTATACACGAAACGTCACAGTCAAAGGGTTAAATCGTTTTAGATTACGACGCTTTCATACGGTGTAATCCAGTGTCGACTAGACAAGATTTCGGATTTGTAATAAATATTCATGAGATTGTTTTGACCAATCACAGTAAAGGTCAAAGGTAGCCCGGCAAAAGAACACCAGGCAATAGATCACCAGACAATAGAACACTTGAAAGCAAAAACCTCAAAAATAGTTGAAAATAAAGCATACTTTATAAAACATGTAAAACTTTACAATTAGGTAATAAAACTATTTAAACAAAATCAGCAATTGTATTTTTATGTGCAAAATAGTAATGTTATCTGCATTTAATTTTATATAGAAAATATATACTGAGGTATAATAATATACAGTTAATGGGTATGGATGCAATAGACCAAACTGTTTGTCCTTCGGTGCTGGGAATGACCAAGTGTTCTATTGCATGAGGCCAATTGGTCATTCCCAGCACCGAAGGACAAATAGTTTGGTCTATTGCATCCATACCCATTAAATAACTGTTTTATTTCCTAATTAAACAGAAGCAAGGTAGCGGACATGACTTTAATATATTCATGCATATATTGTAGAAAAACTGATGAAAATGATTTATTTGTTGAATTAGATAACAATAAACAAGTGGAATACAGAGTAAAAAGTCCTTAAATTTTTGTATTACATGTTTTCCAATATTATTATTTAAATATTAAAATTTTGAAATTTTATGAAAACTGAAATTTTTGAAATTTTTGAATTTTTTTGAAATTTTTGAAATTTTGAAATTTTGAAATTTTTTAAGTTTTTAATTTTTTTTCGAAATTTTGAATTTTAAAATTTTTCTTTTTTTAATTTTTTAATTTTGGAAGTTTTGAAATTTGTTGTCCAATGAAAAAACGGTTCAAAGGTCAGTTCAATAGTCTGTCATGCAATAGTCTCTGGAAGACTATTGACGCGTCAATAGATCACAGGGGAGCACAAAACGCAAAAATATCTTAAAATATGTAGTTACTTAATAAACAAGAACAAATTTACAATTAGGTAATACAGATGAAATATTGTTGAAGGTGGCGTTAAACATCATCAAACAAACAATTTATCAAAACTGTCCTCGTCCTGAATATAGCTGAAATACTGCTCGGTGGACGCTACGGAATAATGAATCATCAGGTGTAGCACAGAAATCTTTCACTGCGTCGACAATGCTAATACGTTAGTTATCCTATCTATTGTATTTTGACATAAAAGAAACGACGTTCGTTTACATACACGTGACGACGGATGGCATACATGACACAGTAACCTTTTCAAAGTATCTGGTCTAGCTCTCAATTATTTTCTCTTGATATTATTTCTGTATTATTCCGTCCAATTGATTGACGAATTGTTGCTTAACGTCAAGTCTTTCAGTTGTGTTCATAACAAGACATTGCATACTCCTTGTGTTTTCTGTCTGTATATATCGTTTATTATCACAAATGTTCCCACTAAAGTTGTGAGTTCGAACCCCGCTCATGGTGAGGTGTACTCGATACAACATTATGTGATAAAGTTTGTCAGTGACTTGCGACAGGTTGGAGCTTTTCTTCGGGTCCTCTGGTTTCCTCCACCAATAAAATCGACCGCCACGATATAATTGAAATATTGTTGAAAGTGGCATTACACACCACAAACCGTAAATGTTACATCAGATTATTATTACATTAAATTGTATTGATATGAATATGGTTGGAATTATTTGCCACATGTGGAGCAGGAACTGCTTACCATTCTGGAACACCTGAGTTCGCCCCTGATTTCTTTTAAATATATTAGTTGAGTTCGTGTGGTTCATTTTTTCAATTTACATGTCTTCACGTTTTTGGTTCCATGTTGTGATGTACGCTACGATTTCAGGATTAAAACAATGTTCGGGGTCTCCTTACTCCCATTTGTTTTGTCGGTAGTTTATATGTTCAGTAACCCGACGAGTGTCACATGTTGAGCAGGAATTGTTAACCCTTCCGGACACCTAAGTTCACCACCCCCCTCCCGGTCCTCGATCTCTATTTGTGTGTGTAATGTTTTGTACATCATTGTTTGTCATTTTGTCCTTTTGTTTTAGGCATTTTATTGCCTGTGCATCAATGTACGGTCTCTGGTTGCTCCTTTCGTATCTTCAAGCCTTTCGTCCTTAGATCTACGGTCTCTGATTGCCCCTTTCGTCCTTAGATTTATGGTCTCTGATTGCCCCTTTCGTCCTTAGATTTATGGTCTCTGATTGCCCCTTTCGTCCTTCGATCTGCGGTATCTGAATGCCCCTTTCGTCCTTAGATTTACGGTCTCTGATTACCCCTTTCGTCCTTAGATTTACGGTCTCTGATTGCCCTTTCGTCCTTAGATTTACGGTCTCTGATTGCCCTTTTGGTATCTTCAAGCTTTTCCTTGTGAGGGACCACACACGATCATTCCTAACGAGCTATTTGCCATTGGGAGCTTTTGGTAATTCGGAGCTATTGGCCTTTGGGAACTGTTACAAGTTTTACGTGTAGGGAGCGGGATACTTTCTGTGCACGAGGAGTCATTAACGTCCAGTCATCGTCACGCACAGCTAGTCGACGCCCCTCTAGATGGGTGTTACAAGCAACGAAACACTATGTCTTATATTTATACTCCTATAGTCGTTCGGGATTGACTTACATTATCTTATATGTTATTAAAATATGTATAAAGGCGTCGTCGTGGTCGTGATCGTATGCAATCAGTGCCTATCACCACTAAAGGTGTGAGTTCGAATCCCGCTCATGACGAAGTGTACTCGATACAATATTTGGTGATAAAGTTTGTTCTTGATTTACGACAGATCGGTGGTTTTCTCTGGGTATTCAGGTTTCCTCCACCAATGAAACTGACAGCAACGATATAACTGAGAAATTGTTGAAAGTGGCGTAAAATACCATAACCCTATTAAGCATATTTATAAATACGCATAGTTAGATCCCTCCAATCTTCATTTATATATATATTCATGAAAAAACGTAATCAACCAAAGAAATAATATGACAAAGTTGAAAGGGGTCTTGTCTAAATCCAGAAATATAAAAAGGGAGGTGCATATATATACATTGTAGCAAGCCATATGACTTTTTATTACACAACAAAAATTGGGTCTACTGCCTCGATGCCGTAATGGTTACTGTGCTAGTCCCTAGTGTGGAGCATTGAGAATTCGATCCCCAGTCGGGTCAAGCTAAAGACTATCCAATTGCGTAAAAACACGCAATATTCAAGATCAAAAACAAAGTCTGCTTGGCTGGAAATCATGATAATGTGTCCAAGTGGAGAAACATATCTACTTACTGGTTGTTGTTTATGTTTGCTAACAGTTTAAATTTAGCACAACGTATTGGTCTAGTACAAAACAGGCATCTTCACCTCGTCATATATAATAACTTGTTCTCTCCATAATATAGCTAAATGTGGGCCGTCGTGGTCTTGATCGAATGATAGTTGGATGTAATCAATGCCTATCACCACTAGGTTATGAGGTGTACATGATACAACATCATGTGATAAAGTTTGTCAGTGACTTGCGACAGGTCGGTGGTTTTCTCCGGGTACTCCAGTTTCCTCCACCAATAAAACCTGAAACCCCCTACGATATAACTGAAATATTGTTGAAAGTGGCGTTAAACACCATAAACGACACCTGAAGCTGAATAATTGCTCACTTGTCGTTAAACCGCCATTTTAACATATACTTTCTATAAATATTATATCTTAGGTATCTAAAATGGATAAATTAAACCATGTCGACTATATGAGGTATGCGGGATACATTTTCGATCCTGTTTTCATTCATGACTCATCACTGGGATTGTAACAAGAGTAACACGATGGGTGCCACATGTGGAGCAGGAAATGCTTACCCTTCCGGAGCATCCGAGTTCACTCCCGGTCTTTAGTGAGGTTTATGTATATTTAATTTTCTGTATAATATTTGTAAATCGTTGTTTGTCTTTTTGTTCTTTTTCTTTTGGCCGTTGTATTCTCTGTCCTTTTTCGCTTCTAATTACCCCTTTGGCAACTTAAACTTTTGTTATTGTGTATGATGTATAATAATGTATGATAATGTATGATAATGGATATATAACGTCACTTTCAACATTATTTTATATTAACTGAAGCGAAAGCTTGAAGATACCAAAGGGGAAATTAAAAGCCGTAATTCGGATACATAATACAATGGCTAAAAGAAAAAGAAGCATTAATGAAATACAAAACACTACACAGAAAATGTCATAGCATACCAATTATTATTAATCAAAACATACACGTGTGTCGACATACCTTCCAGGATTTCTGGATTTTTAATGAATACATTGTAATCGAAAAAAAATGGAAATTGAACTAGTTTCCGACCATGTTGTGAAACAGATTGCCAACAATGATAATGTATATATGTGAGAGAGAAAAATGCATACATTTAGAGTACATACAATCTGTTAGAGTGCATACAATCTAGGTCCCTCTCCTCCTGCAATAGTATTAAAACATTTGACTTCTCTACCCTCTACACAACTATTCCTCACTCCTAAGCTGAAGGACAAATTAAGGGAGTTGGTCCAACTGTGTTTCATGAAGAAGAATGGCCAACGTAGATACAAATACCTTGTGCTAGGAATGGACAGATCTTATTTTGTATAAACCACTCTGATTCTACCAAAATGTTCTCTGAAACTGATATCATCAACATGCTCGAGTTTTGATTGACAACATATTTGTTATCTTTGGTGGACGTGTTTTTCAACAGACAGTCGGCATACCTATCGGTACAAACTGTGCTCCTCTTCTCGCCGACTTGTTCCTTTATTCGTATGAGGTAGACTTCATACAGGGGCTCCTTAAAACGAAAAGAAACTACCCCGATCCATTAATTTCACGTTCCGCTATATAGATGATGTCTTTTCACTAAATAATTCTAGGTTTTGTGATTTTGTTGATCGCATCTATCCCATTGAGCTTGAAATAAAGGATATCACAGATACAGATACGTCTGATTCATACCTTGACCTACACCTCGAAACTGAGAGTGAGGGGCGGTTAAGAACGAAACTTTACGACAAAAGAGATGATTTCAATTTTCCCATTGTGAACTTTCCATTCATATGTAGCAACATTCCAGCAGCACTTGCATATAGAGTATATATCTCTCAGTTGATACGATATTCCAGAGCTTGTGGTTCCTATCATGATTTCTTTCCTTGATAGAGGGTTGCTGCTAACAAGGAAGCTACTGAACCAACGGTTCCTCTTAGTTAAGTTAACGTCATCACTTCGAAAGTTTTACGGTCGCCACCACGACTTCGTTGACCGTTATGGAATATCTGTGTCACAAATGACCACGGATATGTTCCACTTGTCGTAAGCACTTCCCGGTCCTTTCCTCGTTCGTGACTTATCATCGGGTTTGTAACTAAATTAACATGACGGGTGTCACTAGTGGAGCAGGAACTGCTTACCCTTCCGGAGCATCTGAGCTCACCCCCGTTTATAGTGGAGTTCGTGCTACTTTATCTTTAGTTTTATATGTATGTTTTGTTGATCGTTGTTTGTCCCTTTGTACCCTTTCTTTTGGCCATTGTGTTGTCTGTTCTTCTTCGATATACGGATTCTGATTGCCCCTTTGGTATCTTCAAACTCTTCTTTTTAGGAGGTCGTAACGATGGAGAAAGAGAAAATAAACCTCGGACATCTCTTCCATAGCTTCCAGTCGGAAGGGATCAATGTTAGCCTACACGACGGTTGCCACTAGTGGAGCAGGAACTGCCCACCATTTCGGAGTTCACCACATGTTTTAAATGGGGTTCGTGTTACTCGATCTTTTGTTTTATGTCTATGTTTTGTGGATCGTTGTTTGTCCTTTTATCCTTTTTCTTTCGGCCATTGCATTGTCTGTTCTTCTTCGATGTACGGATTCTGATTACTCCTTTGGTATGTTCAAACTCTTCTTATTACATTATATCTTGTTTCATTAGTTGTCATATCAATAGATATGTTTATAGATGTGGTTTTCGTGTTTATTTTTGTCCTGTTCATTGTATTTACATATTATTGTCAGAAGAAACTGTTACATTGACTTCCAGCATCTGCTTCTATTGATATTGTGATCATTTTGATCATTGTGATCACGTGGTGTTCCGTTATCTATTCTTTTGGGCATTGTGTTATCTGTTCTTCTTCGATTTACAGAATCTGATTACCCCTTTGGTATCTTCAATTTTACTCGTGGATAGGTCTCACTTTTGCAACATTTCCTCCCAAGATCATTTAGGGATCGTCTCAAAATGTGAGTTTTTTATCAAATGAAGTTAGTTTCATTTGGCTCAGACCACCCACCCACCCCCTCCAAATGAAAGTGTGAAAAACAGAATACCGATGTATTATAAACCAAACTCCACCTAACAATATAGGTTTTAGAATCATGTATTCTCCATATGCATGTCATGATAAAGGGTCTATCTATGAATCTTTATCCTTTCAAAATCACAGACACTTGATTTCATCTAAGTGTACATATAATTCAACAAACATACTTTACCAATAAAATGATATTTATAGATTAATATGGACATCTCTTGTAATGTGCATTCTTATAATAAATGCAAAGATCTGGACCACTTATTTATTATTTGTGGAGCAGTGCATGCATCTTGTATATCAAGAAATCCATTTAAAGCCCTTTCTATACATGTGAACCATAAAACGTTCCAAGAATCGAAAACATTATTTTTTTTAATTTGCAAAAGAAGGCCGTTGCTTTTCGTTGACGGTTGCGCATAGTATTTAGTTGTACCGCAAACAGGAAACCAGAGCTGTGTACATATATACCCATTACTTATGCAGTAGCCCTGGGTTCTATGGTACCACGGTAGTTAATGTTTTACCAGAAATAAATAAAAACGGTTATATACCCGAGTGAAAATATTATTTTTATTACTTCAGCAGATCCCTTCCTTCATATCCAATGCATTATTTTTAATCAAAGTATGTTTACGAGTCTATAATCGGCAATCACAACAGCGTCCATTTTATAGGTCAAGAACAGGAGATTCCCCAATCGTAACTACTCGGCCATTCTCGCTACCCTGCAAATAACCTCGTATGCATTAGGCGTATAAATCGCAATACTTTTCACATGTAAGTTACATGAAAGTTTGATAAAGTTATATTTTAAACAATTTTCTATATTTCAATTAAAGTTTTAATTAGCTTTGCATGATTAGATTTTACTTATTATGTCTTCCATACTGGATTTTCGTGGACTATCTTTTTGTGCGGTTTAACTTAACTTAACTTCCGGCAAACAATTTAAAAAGAATTTCTACTGTGTACGTACGAGGTTATTTGCAGGGTAGCGAGAATGGGCGAGTAGTTACGATTGGGAGATTCCTATGGTACCGAGGTAGTTCCGAAAATCAGTCAATAGAGTGCTGTATTAAACATTATCAGCGAAAATCTGATTAATTAATGTCCAACATGATTAAACAAGAAAACGTCCGTCCTTAAAATCATTTGTTATTGATTTGTTTCAACTGTAAACACTCTCTACTTGTCGTCTGTTTGTATATGTTCAAAACGAGGCCAAATGTAATTCCATTCCATCTATAAATAGATTCCCGCCGGTAGAATAAAACTATGCAGACATCTTTAAAATTTTGACAGATGATCGTAAACATTCTCTATCCAGAGTTGTCGTTCCCGCTTCACCCCACTCTATCTCTGTCAACGCTCATTTTACAAGATGTTTGTAAAATTTAGAAACAGTAAAAAAAAATGTACTTAAAATTGTTTTAATTTTTGTAAATTTCAATAAAGATGAAAATAAATCACTCATTTCAAATCAATTCTCTCTTAAAAATGATCCCCCCCCACACACACACTTCTTGGATAACTGTTTTGCGGAGGTAAAAATTAAAACCGAAATCAGTGATTTATTTTCATCTTTATTGATATTTTCAATAATTAAACAATTTTAAGTACATTTTTTTACTGTTTCTAAATTTTACAAAAATCTTGTAAAATAAGCGTTGACAGAGATAGGGTGGAGCGTAGCGGGAACGACAACTCTGGATAGAGAATGGACCGTAAACGTGTATGGGACTCCACTATACCAAAATAGATCTGCTACTAGATATAGGTGCACCAATCTAGTGGTGGATGATACAAACCAAAGAAGAAGAAGGTGGCGCTGCGATTGCCCAATCGTGTGAAACGTAAATACCGTGGTATCATAGAACCCTCGGTACCATAGGAAGGGAGTATACTAAAGAAACAGTACAATATACAGACTCGAAAGAAATTAAAACGATGTTCCATTCAATTTTATGCCGTATTTTAAGTGCATTTTTTAAAGATTTATTGACAAATCTCAATGTTCGATTTTGGTTTTTTCTCAAACGAGACAGCTGAAAACCAACCACCTACCAAACGAAACTAACTTCGTTTGAAAAAAACTGTCACATTTTGCGACGATCCCTTAATAGCATTATATTAGAATCTGCGACGGTTTACTAACCAACTGCAGATAGTTCATTTATATTATAGCAAACTGTAGTGGATACTAAATTCATGCAAATTTTTTAATACACAAATAACACCCGAGTTCATTCCCGGTTTATATAGTATCCGTCTTGTTCAATATTTAGTTTTTTCTGTAGAGTTTTGTATATCATTGTTTGTTCTGTCATTTTTCTTTTTAGTCATTATATTGTCTGACCTTCATTTATTTACAGCCTCTGAATACCCCTTTGATATCTTCAAACTTTTATCACATTCTAAAATAAATGATCCAGGTTTTGGCCTTCTTTTTCTTTTTCCTGGAAACAATACTTCAAAAATGTCACTCGCTAATATATGGTCACAATAAGAGTGACGGTTCCACAGCTACCTACTTCCATAAATATATTTATACATTTATATAATTATCCCAAGCCCCCGTATCAATACTTGCATTAATTTAAGCCTATTTTGCATTTACAACAAAAACGCAATGAAGATTAATTCAATTTATTTATAACAGATATCCAACAAATTGCGACCTTCTGTATCCAAAGATAGTCTCAGTAGGCATACCAACCCAATGTCGTAGCAAAACAACGTCGCCTTTTTTTAGGTTAACAATAGCATTGATTGATCCAGTGGACGCCTGATCCGGATATGATGTTCCCCTTCCAATATCCTGGCCATTTTTCATCATTTGCAGATGTACTCTTCCACCATTATTAAGAAAGGAGGTCGCAAAGTAATACGTTCCGTCACGTGGTGCTGTAAATTGACCCGTATGTTTATTATACGCATGTCCATTGTTTGTTACAACTATATCGAAGATGACTGTTTGAGTTGTACCAAGTGTTATATGTTTCGACAATCTGGCATAAAACGACACTCTCCCTTTCTGAGAATATCCTATTATAAAATAGAAACACAACATTATTCTCTAGACATAGTATTGCTGTCGTATAAGCTTCAGATTGCTTGTCCTGTGCATACATAGGTAAACATGATACAATAACACATTTGTATATCATAAGTTATTGAGAATATGTATATTCAAAGGCGTGTCTAATTAACGCAAAAATGAGAGATTTCTAATTGACTGGTTGAAAACCTCATTAACTATTATAAGTTAAAAATTCTAAGAGATATCTCTAAATATGCTAAATAATGTTAAAACGACGTTCCATAAAAAACATTTTGCAAAATAATTAGAATAAAAAATGATTATGAAGTATTACATTACGGGTATTCCAGCAAGTTTGTCTTCCAGGTTCTTCAGAGCGGATATTACATCAGTTGTAACAGCTTTTGCTTCATCTGAAAATAATAAGGAGAATGTTATTTACTTTTAGAGTACAATGTCTATTATGGAATTATGGAAGCGTTCGGAGTTGCGTTGCATTTTTTTTCATTTTGTTAACGCGAGGAATTAAATGCCTATGATGTAAACTTATATATACAACCTTATGCAAAGCTATGTGCGAATAGTTGTGTTTCGTGTTCTGTTTAAATTGTTTAATTTGGCATTTCAACCTCATCGGGTACAGTCGATTTGCTTAAGTTGGTCTTATCACATCGTAGATTACCATCGGGTTGTTTAAATTGGTCTTTGCACATCGTCGGTAACCGGCGGGTTGTTTAAATGGGTCTTTTCACTTCGTCGGTAAACGTCGTTTCTACTGATACCAAGTGCTATCAACTGTGGATTACACCGACGATGGTCTTTTCATATCTCTGTGTCGAAGCTTGGTCAATTAATACTGAGATAGATATGTTAGTTTTAATTCTTACATAACTGAGTCAATTAATACTGAGATAGATATGCTAGTTTTAATACTTACCTAACTGAGTCAATTAATACTGAGATAAATATGTTAGTTTTAATACTTACATAACTGAGTCAATTAATACTGAGATAGATATGCTAGTTTTAATACTTACCTAACTGAGTCAATTAATACTGAGATAAATATGTTAGTTTTAATACTTACATAACTGAGTCAATTAATACTGAGATAGATATGCTAGTTTTAATACTTACATAACTGAGTCAATTAATACTGAGATAAATATGTTAGTTTTAATACTTACATAACTGAGTCAATTAATACTGAGATAGATATGCTAGTTTTAATACTTACCTAACTGAGTCAATTAATACTGAGATATATATGTTAGTTTTAATAGTTACCTAGCTGAGTTTTGAATTTGTCACATTGTGTTCCGGTGTAACAGAAACGTGCCATCAGAACAAAGAGAAAGCATTGGAACATTGAACAGCCCATGTTGAATAATAAGTCTTCTACAAACAGTGGAACGTTCTTCGTTGAATGTAATATTTGATACAACGAAATACAATATAGCTTGATATTGTTTACTGTTTTAAAGGTCAACTCGATATTGAATTTAAAGACTCTCAACAGATTGTACACGCAAATACGAAAATCGCAGTTGATTTCGCAGAAAAAATGTATTTAATTTCATAAAGGTATTTAAGTTTCAAAAATATTCGAATATCAAACAAAAAACTGAAATAAATATGAGTAATATACACAAATTCAGGATGTCACAATAGGAAAATAAAAAAAATTAAATAGTTTGTGAAACGTTGCATAGCATAACAGATCTAAAAACTTCGATGTGCCTCAGTAACCTTTGTTCACTAAGATTTGCGAGGGGATCGGAAATTCCAGTATAATAATCAATAAAGTCTTATTGTAGGATCACGGTATCTGATGTTGCTAATCCGTAATTCCTTGCATATTGAATGTTTCTTTTTGGTATGCCATTTCCAACGCTTCCAAAAGAGATGAATATCACATTCAGTAAATTCATCTATTTTCCAACATACTTCGCTTTTGCAATTATAATTAGCGGAGTGTTGGGTGGTCGTATGCAGTCTCTTTGCAGCTTTATAGTTACGATAAGATTCGTGTTGTATTCCACGGGGCCTATCTTCATTAATCCATAGCTTACGTTGATCACGAGCTGCCTTATGGGTTTCTCTTACTTCAGAACTCCAATGTGGTTTTTATTTTGTATTGTTTCATATGATGTTATTAGCAGCAAATCTGTTATAGCAGTATTCATTTTTGTTATGTCCGACACTGAATGAATTCAGTTGAACTGATCATGCAATGATTTAGCTCCAACATCTACTATTAGATGATAATTTATTAAATTGTCTATTGTAGCTTTATTCCTTTATTCCCAACAACGGTGTTCTTTCAGTAGAATCGGCTTTGTATTCATATGTTATGTCCGACACTGAATGAATTCAGTTGAACTGATTACGCAATGATTTAGCTCCAACATCTACTATTAGATGATAATTTATTAAATTGTCTATTGTAGCTTTATTCCTTTATTCCCAACAACGATGTTCTTTCAGTAGAATCGGCTTTGTATTCATATGATGCTAGTAGCAGCAAATCTTTTATAGCAGTATTATTTTTTTCTATGTCCGACATTGAATCAATGCAGTTGAACTGAACGCACAATAATTTAACTCCAACATCTACTAGTAGCTTCCTGATAATTATTTAATGTCTATTGCAGCTTTTCTTCATCCTAACAATGGTGGTCGTTCAGTAGAATCGGCTTTGTATCCTTCGATTGACACATTAAACTTGCAATAGACTGACAGGTGATCCGATGCAATATCTGTAATCAGTGCTAAAAATGTTGCACAATAAAATACAATGCCAGAGCGATTCAGGCACAAGTACATAATCAATGGTAGTTTTTAAAGGACCAGTACAAATTTCAGTATTGTTTATGGGAACGAGTGAATTAGAACGTACAAACTGTTAGATGAGTCCTGATTTCCTTTGTGCTACATGAAATACGGGAATAGTGTCACAATGGGCATTAAAGTCTCCCGTCAATATCACATTTCTTAACTTTGAGTAGAAATTATATAATACTTCAAGATATAGAACACAATCTGTATACACCTGTATTATATATCACTTTACAGAACAATTTTTATTCCTTCTTATGGAGTGGAAAGCTAAACAAAATTTAAAAGAGAATGTTATTATTGGCCAGTATGAGGAGGGAAGGATTTAAAATGTCACATGTAGAATGTTTTGCCACGGACTGAAAATGGTATGGATCAATAAAATATTGGAGCCCTTAAAAATAACTCCCTGGAAAACATTATTTATTGATCAGCATAATAAATATGGGGCGTATAAAATATGGATGTTAGACCAATATACAATCTCAAAAGTCGCATCATATTTTAACAGATTTTTGACAGATCTCTTTCAAAACTGACTAATATTAAAGGAGAGGTATGCTGAAGTATCCCACACATATTTTAGCTCAATCTATATGGCTTAATAAAAATTTGAAAATTGATAATACAACTGTCTTTTTTTTAATTTTAATTGATGTGACGAAGCAATATTTTTTTTATAAATTATTTACTTGATGAGAACAATGAATTCATTTCCTTCAATTGATTTAAAGGAATTATTATGGGATATAAACCACATTTTTACAGTACATGTATATGGGAATTTTGCATGTGCTACCACAAATTTGGAAGGTTAAAATTAAACTTACAAACAAAATCAGTGACAACTTGTGAACATTTTTTGAATATGTGAAAAAAAGAAATTGTGCCAATATTTCTACGGAAATTTTGCTAATCCACTTTGAACAACCAACAAAACTACACGAAAGATGAAAAGAGGACTTAAATACAGAAATTGCGAACTGGGATCTGATATACAAAATTCCTTTCTATTGTACAAAAAACAATCAATTTACTGTTTTTTCAGTACAAAATATAGCATAGAAATTTGAGTACTAATTCCCTACAGTTTAAATGTAAAATAAAAGAAACCCAACTATATTATTTTTGTAATGAAACAAAAGAAACAATTCTGGGAATGTAATATTGTCAAAAATCTATGGTTTGAAATAGCAGAAATATTAAAAAAACCCAAAAACAAGTGTAATGTAGAACTTCCTATTTTAACACAACATATAATACTTGGATCAGATGTGCTTGATTACCCCATTAATGTATACATTGTTCTCATTAAGTATTACATCTACTAAACCATGTGTATTAGGTGTAATAAATATAGTATACCGCATATATGAAACTGAAATCCAGTCTGCCTCTATCAGACACCTGCAGTAAGAGAAGTATTGTGAAGAAATGGGAATATATTAAAATAATATTGATATAAGGGAAGCAACTCAATAATAAATTATAAATGGATGCACCACAGATATGAACAGTGAGAAAGTGCATCCGGTGAAATGCGTTCATTCGCAATAATAGCAATGTTATATCCCGTATAAGTATTACGACTTCGAGGTTATGATTGGGTTTTATTTGTTACAGTTGATTTCCTTAAACTACTATTATTTGTTGATTTAATACAACTTGTTATACTCTCTTCGGGATGAGCACTTTTCTTCTTGTAAAACGTGAAAAATGTATGTTATTTGATCTAAGCATTTCAAATATTCTGCACAAGCTACAAAAGGAATCCAGAAATCATAGTCCACTATGCATATTTGAATTGTGATATTTCGTCTATGGACTTCAGTGTATCATCGATGGTCTTTTTTGTTTGAAACTAAATTGGTGACTTTGGGGCTTATTTCGGACATATGTTGCAGTAGCTGATATTAGAGTTCAGTTATTAACTTATTATCTTCCTTAAGAGTAGATTTAAGTTGAACTTCCATCGTTTTTCTTTCTTTTATGTTACTTTCAAGCCGATCAATTCGATCAACAAATAAATGAACTAAAACGTTTAAGTCAATGCTCGTGTTCACAAAGCTGTTTGTTAACACCCTCTTTAGGAGGCCCACTAAGTGACTTTGTACCTGATTTACTAAAAACTTCATGTATCTCAGAAGAATCACCCAAAAGAAACTGGATAATTATGTAGCAGTCTCTTGCATACTTATAACTACTAGTGCTAACTTTTGTTGTTTTTCTGTTTGGTGAGTTTCCTACGTTTTCTTTTTGCCATTGTGTTGTCTGTTTTTCGATATACGGATTCTGATTACCCCATTGATATCATCAAACTCTTCTTCCCATTTGGACATGTTTCTAATCCACGGGAACGACTAGTCAATAAAGTCCTATACCAGGTTAAAAGGTTGTCTGTAGCATCGATTAAATCTAACAAAGTTTCTATATAAGTGTCTCTTGCTTTGTTATGGAGTTCGCTATCTAACATGATAATGAAACTCTGATTAGAAATCTGTGAGAGTTGAGAGTCAGAACTGTGTTCACTATATGTAATGTCGCCATAATGGTAGATCGAGAGTTTCGTAAGAACGTTATATTTATCTATCGACTGTGGTCGACTGGGTGTCTTGTCAGACTTACTACCAAAACCATTTGTTTCCAAAATCATTTATATCCTTGATTAATCAGCAGTCGAAAAGGAACTATCCTAGGATCAGTCATAATCTTATTTAATCTGGAACCATTTTTGTCGTCGACTAACACATCATCCTCTCTAGTAAATTAAGCATGATGTTCTAGTACAAAACGTAAATCATAATCATCTTATTGAATAGTACTTGTTCTTGCCATGATATGGCTGACAAAATTGCTCATTTGGCGTTAAACAGCAATCACTCACTCATTCACTCATACACATTTTTGTATATGGAAATGGTTGAAATGTTTTGTCACATGTGGAGTAGGAACTTCTTACCATTCTGGAGCACCTGTGGTTACCTCAGTTTTTTGTTAATGTAGACGTATTAGTGGTGTGCAGTCTTGTTCATTTTATCGAATTACATATTTTTGTCGTGTTTTTGGTTCCACGTTGTGATGTACGCTACGATTTTTTCGGTTCGTTTTCATTCTCATTTGTTTGTTGGGGGTTCAGGTTTTATTTATTTTAGTTGTATTTTTACGTATGTTGGTGTCGATTAACAGTAGCACGACAGGTATCACTAGTGGAGCAGGAACTGCTAACCCTTCCTAACCTAAGTTCACACCAGGATTTTTAGTGGAGTTCGTGTTTTTCGATCTTTATTTTTCTTTTTAATGTTTTGTAGATGGTTGTTTTTCCTTTCCTTATTTTTCGCTTGACCATTGTATGTTCTGGATTCTGAATACCCCTTTGGTATCTTCAAGATTTTCCTTGCCTTTCAGGGACCAAAAACGACCACTCCTAACGAGTCATCCCCGCACAGCTAGCGGACGCCCTTTTAGAAGGGAGTTGTCCATAATGGAAACGCTATGTCTTATATACTCCAATATTCGTACAGGATTGACTTTATTATTTACATTATCTTGTATGTTATTAAATCATTTATACTAGGCATCGAGTTGCTGTGCCTATCACTACTAAATTTGCGAGTTCGTATCCCGCTCATGACGATGTGTACTCAATCCAGCATTCTGTGATACAGTTGTCCGTGACTTACGTCAGATCGGTGGTTTTCTCTTGGTACGTTTCCTCTACCAATCAAAAACTTTCTGTGTAATATTTTGTAGATCGTTGTTTGTCCTTTTTCTTTTGGCCACTCTGTTGTCTGCACTTCTATTTACGACCTCCGATTACCCCTTGAGTATCTTCAAACTTTTCTTTCACAGGTACTCGCGGATAGGTCACCCCTTTTACCGATTGCTTGAGGTATCCATTATAAATATTGAAGTGTTACTTGCATCAAAACAAGTAGCATTATTTTAGTATCTGCGATGGTTTACTAACCAACTGCAGTTAGTTCATTTATATAATAGCAAACTGTAGCGGATACTAAATTATTGCAAATTATTTTATTTACAAATAACACCCCCTGTTTATGTGGGATCCGTGTTACGCAATATTTAGTTCTTTTGTGAAGGGTTTTGTTGATCATTGTTTGTTCTGTCATTTTTCTTTTGGTCGTTTATTGTTTATTGTTTTGTTTGTTTGTGGTGTTTAACACCCCTTTCAATAATACTTCGAATATATTGTGGCGGTCAGTTTTATTTATTGGTGGAGGAAACCGGAGGACCCGGAGAAAACCACCGACCTGTCGCAAGTCACTGACAAACTTTATCACACAATGGTGTACACCTCACCCTGATCGAGATTCGAACTCACAACATCAGTGGTGATAGGCACTGATTACATAGGTAGTTGGAAGTCCAACTACCATACGATCACAGCCACGACTGCCCCTATATATCTCTGTCAAAGAGGAATTAAAGAATATATATATATATGGCATTATGCTGTGTGTGACACAGAGCTTATACATAGGATGTAAAGAGTTCCAAATGATAGAATATCTTTCACTCAATCGAAGTTCCGAACTTACTAGTATATCACATTTATGCCCATCTAGTAAGTTATTCATACCGAGCGATGACGAGATAACTCCTCGCACATTCCATGACAAGATTGATAAAACAGTCATAATAATGTAGAATAAATATACCATTTCATTTACAATCAAAATTGAACACTTTGATTTCATGAATTTATTCGCCGTTACGGTATTCGCTGTATTCATAGTCATATTGTTCTAATCTCCTTCTCCAGTGGTTGTGGCTCATTCATTTCCAGTATCCAACATTGTGAGGCCACACATCTGGTTGCCCAAGTAATTCTGCGTGTTTATTGTCCACTTTTATTTTTGCTGCGAATTTACCATTTCGGCCGCTGAAAATAGCAATATGGGTAATTATAGCACCTTTAAATTTAATATAGTGGACGATATTTGATTTAGTAGATTTCTGGTCAATATTTTCGATATAAAAGCTAGATGTTCTCTTCCCCCGTACTACACCGAAGAATACATCAGAGCTTCCATCTGTGGTCAAGGGACCAGACGTACTACGATCAATACACACCCGTATTTTAAAATTTATATTTGATTCATTATTCATCCCCTGTTTTTAGATGGGTTCGTGTAACTAGATCTATAGTTTTATGTGTAATGTTGTGTAGATCGTTATTTGTCCTTTAAGTGTCTTTTGCTTTGCTCGGGAGTTCGCTATCTAATATTTCAATGAAACTCTGAATAAGAATCTGTGAGAGTTGAGAGTCAGAACTGTGCTCACTATATGTAATGTCTCCATATTGGGAGATCGGGGTTTTCGTATGTACGCTATAAGTATCTATCGACTGTGGTCGACTGGGTGTCTTATCAAGCATACTACTAAAACCATTTCTTTCCAAAATCATTTCTATCCTTGATTCATCTGCAGTCGAAAAGGAACTATCCTAGAATTAGTCATAATCCTATTTATACTGGGGCCACCTTTGTCGTCGACTAACACATCATCCATTTTGTCCTCCCTAGCAAACTAAGCATGATGGTCTATTACAAAGCGTACATCATAATCATCTTATTGAATGGTACTTGTTCTGACCATAATATTGCTGAAAATTTGCTCAATTGGCGCTAAACAGCAATCACTAACTCATTCACTCATGCACGTTTTTGTGTATGGATATGGTCTGAATGTTTTGCCACATGTGGAGTAGGAACTGCTTACCATTCTGGAACACCTGAGTTTACCCCCGTTTTTGTTAAATGTACATGTATTAGTGAGGTTAGTGTTGTTCAGTTTGTCAAATTACATGTCTTCACGTTTTTGGTTCTGTGTTGTGAAGTACGCTACGATTTCCGCGAAAAATGATGTCCGGTTCGTTTTTACTCTGATTTGTTTTGTCGGGGTTCATGTTTTATTTATGTTAGTTGTATTTTTACGTATACTGGTGTCCAACACGGGTTCCATTACAGATGATGTTTGTGTCGTATATTTAATTAACAGTAACACGACGGGTATCAGTAGTGGAGCAGGAACCGCTATCACTTCTGGGCACCTCTGTTCGCCCTCTGATTTTAGTCGGATTCGTGTTGTTCGATCTTTAGCTTACTGTGTAATGTTTTGTAGATCGATGATTTTCCTTTTGTCCTTTTTTTCTTAGTCACTGTATTGTCTGTCCTTTTTCAATTTTCGGCTTCTGATTACCCCTTTGGTATCTTGAACATTTGCTATGGCGTATGATATATAATAATAATTTATGTGAATGGATACCTAACGTCACTTTCAACATTATTTTATTTTAAATGAAATGAAAGTTTCAAGATACTAAAGGGGAAATTAGAAGCCGTTTAAAATCTGATACATAATACAATGGCCAAAAGAGAAGAAAAAAGCATTAATGAAATACAAAACACTACACAGAAAATGTCATAGCACACCAATTATTATAATCAAGACATACATGTGTGTCGACACACCATCCAGGATTTCTGGATTTTTACTGAATGCATTTTAATTGAAAAGAAAATGGAAATTGAACTGGTTTCCTGTCATGTTGTGAAACACATTTCCAACAACGATACAGTAATGTTGTGAGAGAGAACAAAATGCATGCATTTTGGATATAGTGACAGTGGAGAGAAAAACATCACTGGGACATCACTTCTACAGCCCTCAGTTGGCAGAGACCAATGTTAACCTACACTACTGGTGCCACTAGTGGAGCAGGAACTTCTAACTCTTCCGGAGCATCTGAGTTCACCACCAGTTTTAAGTGGGATTCGTGTTGCTCAATCTTTAGCTTTTTGTATAGTGTTTTGTAGATCCTTATTTTTCCTATTAACATTTTTCCTTGGGTCATTGTTTTCTACTTCCATTCTTTTATTGACGGCCTCTGGTTACTCATCAAACTTTTCCTTCAATCTTTAGTTTTCTGTGTAGTGTTTTGTAGATGTTTTGTCATTGTATTGTACTTCCATTCTTTAATTGACGGCCTCTGGTTACTAATCAAACTTTTCCTTCAATCTTTAGTTTTCTGTCTAGTGTTTTGTAGATGTTTTGTCATTGTATTGTACTTCCATTCTTTGATTGACGGCCTCTGGTTACTCATCAAACTTTTCCTTCAATCGTTAGTTTTCTGTGTAGTGTTTTGTAGATGTTTTGTCATTGTATTGTACTTCCATTCTTTGATTGACGGCCTCTGGTTACTCATCAAACTTTTCCTTCAATCGTTAGTTTTCTGTGTAGTGTTTTGTAGATGTTTTGTCATTGTATTGTACTTCCATTCTTTTATTGACGGCCTCTGGTTACTCATCAAACTTTTCCTTCAATCTTTAGTTTTCTGTGTAATGTTTTGTAGATGTTTTGTCATTGTATTGTACTTCCATTCTTTAATTGACGGCCTCTGGTTACTCATCAAACTTTTCCTTCAATCGTTAGTTTTCTGTGTAGTGTTTTGTAAATGTTTTGTCATTGTATTGTACTTCCATTCTTTGATTGACGGCCTCTGGTTACTCATCAAACTTTTCCTTCAATCGTTAGTTTTCTGTGTAGTGTTTTGTAGATGTTTTGTCATTGTATTGTACTTCTATTCTTTGATTGACGGCCTCTGGTTACTCGTCAAACTTTTCCTTCAATCGTTAGTTTTCTGTAATGTTTTGTAGATGTTTTGTCATTGTATTGTACTTCCATTCTTTAATTGACGGCCTCTGGTTACTCTTCAAACTTTTCCTTCAATCGTTAGTTTTCTGTGTAGTGTTTTGTAGATGTTTTGTCATTGTATTGTACTTCCATTCTTTGATTGACGGCCTCTGGTTACTCATCAAACTTTTCCTTCAATCGTTAGTTTTCTGTGTAATGTTTTGTAGATGTTTTGTCATTGTATTGTACTTCCATTCTTTGATTGACGGCCTCTGGTTACTCTTCAAACTTTTCCTTCAATCTTTAGTTTTCTGTGTAGTGTTTTGTAGATGTTTTGTCATTGTATTGTACTTCCATTCTTTGATTGACGGCCTCTGGTTCCTCTTGAAACTTTTCCTTCAATCTTTAGTTTTCTGTGTAGTGTTTTGTAGATGTTTTGCCATTGTATTGTTCTTCCATTCTTTTATTGACGGCCTCTGGTTACTCTTCAAACATTTCCTTCAATCTTTAGTTTTCTGTGTAGTGTTTTGTAGATGTTTTGTCATTGTATTGTACTTCCATTCTTTGATTTACGGCCTCTGGTTACTCTTCAAACTTTTCCTTCAATCTTTAGTTTTCTGTGTAGTGTTTTGTAGATGTTTTGTCATTGTATTGTACTTCCATTCTTTTATTGACGGCCTCTGGTTACTCTTCAAACTTTTCCTTCAATCGTTAGTTTTCTGTGTAGTGTTTTGTAGATGTTTTGTCATTGTATTGTACTTCCATTCTTTTATTGACGGCCTCTGGTTACTCTTCAAACTTTTCCTTCAATCTTTAGTTTTCTGTGTATGGTTTTGTAGATGTTTTGTCATTGTATTGTACTTCCATTTTTTGATTGACGGCCTCTGGTTACTCTTCAAACTTTTCCTTCAATCTTTAGTTGTATTTGTGTAGTGTTTTGTAGATGATTGTTTGTACTGTCATTTTTTTCTGTTCGGTCATTATATTGTCTGACCTTCATTTAGTTACAGCTTTTGATTAACCCTTTGGTATTTCAAACTTTTTGTGCATTCTAAAATAGATAATACAGGTATTGGAATATTTTTGAACCAGCTTCTGATCAATAGAAGAAAACGTCTAGATAAGGACATTTGACTTGCACGTTCTTTTCTGATAATAATTTAAGGTCATTATTTAAAATCAAAATACAGTTAGACTTTACAAAGAGAAAGAAAATACTCGCGAAAAACAAGGTATTTTTAACGAAACGAAATATGACCAGAAGTCAATGTACAAAGTTTCCGTTTCACTGTCGTCCTTCATACAGGCCTACATATTCGTTATGCAAAAAGGGGGCGTCAATGCAAACCAAGACACAACTTAAATATAATATTGTCAGTAAAGTCCTTCCATTGCAGAAAGGGTAATTATTGTATAAGATGGGTAATATGTCTAGACAAAATATCAACACCAGATAAAGGGTGTATACGTCTCATAACCAGAAACAAACGAAATTACGTTTCAAATCAACAATCAGAGGTTTGACATCTCAAAACATCGTTCCATTCAACCAGACACACAAAAATTTCACAGGCAAAATGACCAAGGAGGTTTACATATTTTCGAAAATCAAAAACCAACAAAACAGGGGTTCAGAACTATTTTGCTCATGGGGGTCGTAGTGGGCGGGATCAACCTGTGCAATCAGTGCCTATCACAACTAAAATTGTAAGTTGTAATCTGCTGATGGCGAGATGCACTCGATACAACATAAACTGATAAAGTTTGTCAGAGGCTTGCGACAGGTTTGGGTACCCCGATGTTCTCCACCTATAAAACTTACCGCCACGATATAACTGTAACATATATATATCTCAAGCCCCCGTGTCAATGCTTACAATAATTAGACCCTATTTCTCATTTAAAACAAAAACACAATGCAGATTAATTCAATTTATTTATAACAGATATCCAACAAATTCTGATCTTCCATCTCCATAGATAGTCTCACTATGGAGACCCATCCAATGCCTTAGCAAAATAACGTCGCCTTTTTTAAGATTAACAATAGCATTGATTGATCCAGTGGACTGATAATCCGGATTTGACACTCCCTTTCCAACTTCCTTGTCATTGTTCATCATTTGCAGATGTGTAGTCCCACTGAAGTTAACAAAGGAGGTCGCAAAGTAATACGTCCCGTCACGTGGTGCTGTAAAGTGACCCGTATGTTTATTGTACGCATGTCCGTTATTTGTTACAACTTCATCGAAGATGACGGTTTGAGTTGTACCAAGTGCAACATTTTTCCTCAATCTGGCATAAAACGATACTCTTCTTTTCTGGGAATATCCTATGATAAAATAGAAACAAAACATTATTCTCTAGACATATTATTGCCGTCGTGTATGATTCAGAATGTTTGTTATGTACATATATAGGTAAATATTATCATGGTCGGTCTTAGGAGGTGCGAGACCCAATTCAGTGCTCTTCTCTGTGAAACTTTTTATATACTTGAGCAGCCGAGAGTAGGCTCGGAGACCAACTGGTATAAGACCGGTCCTGCATATGATATAATAAAGCATTTGTATATGATAAGTAAATGATAATATGTATATTTAAGGGCGTGGCTAATATTAACGCAAAAATGAGAGATTTCTAATTCATTGGTTGCAAACTTCTTTAACTCAATTAGAGAGCTTTCTAAATGTCAGTAATAAGTCTATGAGATATTTCTAAATATGCTGAATAATGTTAAAACGACGTTCCATAAAGAAAAACATTTTACAAAATAATCAAGATTAAGAATGATTATGAAGTATTATATTACCGGGTATTCCAGCAAGTTTGTCTTCAAGTTTCTTCAGAGTGGATATCACATCAGTTGTAACAGCTTTTGTTTCATCTGAAAAAATAAGTAGAATGTTGTTTACTTTTAGAGTACAAGGAATTAATTGTTTGTACTGCGTGGTATTTGTGTTTATTTTATTAACACGAGGATTTAAATGCCTTTGATGTAAAATTATATATAGAACTTTATGCAAAATATACGTGCGAATAGTTGCGTTTGGTGATCTGTTCAGATTGTTTAAATTGGTATTAACACGTCGTCGGTACCCGTCGGATTACTTAAATTAGTACTTCCACATCATCGATTACTGTCGTTTGTTTAAATTGGTATTTCCACATCGTCGGTAGCCATCGTTCCTTCTGATAACGAGAACAATCGACAGTTGATCATGCCGACGATGGTCTTTCCACATCTCTGTATCGAAGCTGAGTCAATTAATATTGAGATATATACGTTAGTTTTAATACTTACCTAACTGAGTTTTGTATTTGTCACATTGTGTTCCACTGTAACAGAACCGTGCGATCACAACCAAGAGAAAGCATTGGAACATTGAACAGCCCATGTTAGAAAATAAGTCTTCTACAAACAGTAGAACGTTCTTCGTTGAATGTAATATTTGATACAACGAAATACAATGTAGCTTGATATTGTATACTGTTTTAAAGGTCAACTCGATATTGAATTTAAATAGTCTCAACAGATTGTACACGCAAGTACAAAAATCGCAGTTGATTTCGCAGAAAAAATGTACATTTGTGTATTGAATTTCATAAAATTATTTCAGCTTCAAAAATATCCGAATGTCAAACAAAAAAATGAAATAAATATGAGTAATATACACAAATTCAGGATGTCAAAATGAAAAATAAATAAAAATAAAAAAATAAATGTTTATGAAACGCTGCATAACAGAATAGAATTAAAAACTTAACATGACCTCAGTAACCCATGATTTGTAATGGATCCCGACATTTTTCGGACGGTAGCCCAGCTGGCTACTGAAATATTAAAAATGTCATGTGCAAAGTTAGTAACTGGGCCGAAAGAACTTTTGCGTGGCCACCAAAATTATTATTTTAAGAAACCCCGCTGGCAGCTATAGCAAATATGCCAAGGGTTGTCCCTACAGAACACGGTGACCAATGTGAAACGTTATAACACATATTGTTAAAATATTCTACGCTTAGATGAATATCGAAAGAACATTTAACCACTGATGGTCAACAATTCACCAAAATCAACAAAACGAACAATAACCTCTTCCTTTCACTCACAACATAATGCCACAAATATATATATATATATTCTTTAATTCCTCTTGTACAGAGATATATAAATAGTTTTTATTTTAGCTATCAGTTACAAATTTGGAGTTAACTATACTGAACAATAATAAAAACGAACTCAATTAATAATCCTGTACGAAAAATATACGCGCCGTTTCGCATAAATATTTTGCTCAAATGTTTATAAACGTATTTACATCGTTTTCTATATCTAGAACATTTCTCCTTGAATTCTGTACACGTCCTAGATGTATGTACAACAATTCTTCAGTCGATGAAGAATATCAATTGTCAAGATAAGCATATGTTGGAATTCCAAATATATCCGGATTGATGTCCAGAATTTGTCATGAACGTCTTCCGTTGCTGAACAACTTAAAGCAAGATGCTAAATCGTGTCCATAAAAGATGTCAGGCATTTACTACAAATCGTCAAGTCAGATTGTGACACACATGCTGCTAATTTTGCTAGAAAATAGGCATTTGAAATTTAATTGTCGTTCTGGCTGCTAATCACCCACTGACTTCCCATCAGTTTGTACATGTTTGAACCAGGTAAAGTCAGCGTCCTGTTCCATACGTGATCAACGTAAAATGTTTTCCATGCCATTTTTGTTGGATATTCCTTCGTGTGTACATAATTTTAAAAATAATCTTCATACAAATTATTACACAATTTGAACACGTCGATACATGTCTCTCTTTATAAACATGTAAATTGTGTTAAACAAAATATGCTTCACAGTAATCGATACGCGGAGCGATGCTAACTTCTGTAAGAACATTACTTTCTTCCTATTAATTTCAAACAGGGGCCATCATGGTCGTGATGGTATGGTAGTTGGATTTATTGCTACTATGCAATCAGTGCCTATCACCACTAAAGTTATGAGTTCGAACCTCGTTCATGAGGTGTACTCGATACAACATTATGTGATAAAGTTTGTCAGTGACTTGTGACAGATCGGTGGTTTTCTCCGGGTACTCCGGTGTGCTCCACCAATAAAACTAACCGCCACGAGATATTGTTGAAAGTGACGTTAAGCACCATAGATTAACCAAACCAACCAATCAATTCCAAACGAAATGCCAAATAGTGAGATAGTTGCAGCTTACGCAAGTCCGGGATACGTTTCAGTGAGTAATGCTGCATATTACGCAAAGAAGCAGTGTTATTTGTTGTCGAATTAGTCAACACCTCACAGCCATACAATGAAGATGATAGAACAATTTCAAGATATAGTTTTACATGGGTTATAGGGTTAATGTTCCTTTGAAAGTTACAAATTCCAAATATATCTTTGTCGCGTGATTATAGGACAGCCTCAGCATTTTTCATTTCTGACATTATAGGAATTACAAGATGAACCTTTGTCTTTGTTCTTTGTGTCAGTTCATTTACAATTTCAACACAAACGGATATGTACTCATAATTCTTACACGATGGAAGATAGGAATGTCAGTTTTTGGCGCTACTAAATACTAACTTCCAATTCCGAGAATAGGTAGAACAAATGTTAATTAAAGTTTGCGTAGATGTAGGCAACACAATGTCGTCTGCTAATGCTGGGTTACCACAATTAAATTCTCTAAGTCTGATACCACAATTTGACTTTTTTAATTGATTTAACTAGTCATCATTAAAAAGTTTGTATAGAAAGGTTGGCAGCACACCGTGTTGTCGTTTCGCAACGGTTAACTGGAAACCAAGTAGATGTCGCGCCATTTAAGAAAACTGCACTCTTCATGTCAGTATAACATTGATCAATTATTCCCAGTAGCGGTCCCTTAATACCAATGGGATTCAGTTTATTCAGGAAACCATCGTGGTCGTGATCGTATGGTAGTTGGATTGATAACTACCAAAGCAATCAGTGCCTATCACCACTAAAGCTATGAGTTCGAACCTCATTCATGAGGAGGTGTACTCGATGCAACATTATGTGATAAATTTTGTCAGTGAATTGCGACAGATGGGTGGTTTTCTCCAGGTACTCCGGTGTCCTCCACCAATAAAACTGACCGCCACGATATGACTGAAATATTGTTGAAAGTGATGTAAAGCACCATAGACTAACAAAAACCAACCAATCAATTACAAACGAAATACCGAATAGTCAGATCGCTTAAGTTTACGCAAGTCCTGGATACGTATCTGTGCGTAATGCTACATTTTACGCAAAGAAGTAGTGTTATTTGTTGTCGAATTAGTCCATAGTTCACAGCCATACAATGATGATGATAGAACAATTTCAAGATATAGTTTTATATGGGTTATAGGGTTAATGTTTCTTTGAAAGTTACAAATTCCAAACAGACCTTTATCGCGTAAATTTATGACAGCCTCAGTATTTTTCATGTCTGACATTATAGGAATTCCAAGATGAACCTTTGTCTTTGTTCTTTGTATAAATTCATTTACAAGTTTCAACACAAACGGATATGTACTCATAATTCTTTCACGGCAGAAGATACGAATGTCAGTTTTTGACGCTACTAATTACTAACTTCCAATTCTGAGAATAGGTAGAACAAATGTTAATTAAAGTTTGTATATATGTAGGACTAAGTGCAAGCAACACAATATCATCTGCAAATGCTGGGTTACTACAATTAAAAGTCTAAGTCTGATACCACAATTTGTCTTTTAATTAACTTAACTAGTCATCAATAAAGAGTTTACATAGAAAGGTCGCCAGCACACCGTGTTGTCGTTCCGCCACGGTAACTGGAAACCAAGTAGATGTCGCCTCATTTACGAAAACTGCACTCTTCATGTCAGTATAACATTGATCAATTATTAGCAGTAGCGATCCCTTAATACCAATGGGTTTCAGTTTATTAATTAGTCCTGCATGCCAAACCGTTTCAAAAGCCCGCATAATGTCATGAAAGGCAGCAAATATAGTACTGTGAAGTTCGAAAACAGACAACATGGCTTCAGACAGAATAAAAATCGTTGTAATACAATATTAGGATTCTGTGAATCCTTGCTGCTGCTTGTTTGGTAATATGAATTCTTGAGAATATAATCTTCTCAAAAAGTTTGTAAAAAGAACATAAAAGTGCAATAGGTCTGTACGATTCATATTTATGCGATGGCGTTGATCCTCCTTTATGCACTGGTATAACAAGCCCTTTCTTCCATATTGTAGAAATATAACCAACTGTAATGATAACACTGAACAACTTAGTAATTAATATTAAACAATTGTTGTTCTGTGTATCTGGGGTGCTAATTTTACATTTGATCTGCATGCGGTGATTTTTGTAATTTCAAGGATTTAACACCGGTATCAACTTCATCCAAGGAAAATGTTTTAATTAGGATATGATTCTGAATTTTATCTTAAATACTACCATAACCATCCGAATAAAACTCATCGTTGGAATCGGAAATTTCACGATAATAATCCGAAAAGACTTCGGCTATTTCTGTAGGATCACGGTACGTGATGTTGTTAGTCCGTACTTGCTTGCAAATTGAATGCTTCTTTTTGGTATGACCTTTCCAAAGCATCCAAAAGAGATGAATATCACATTCAGCAGATTCATCTATTTCCCGACATACTAAGTTTTAGCTATTATAATAAGCAGAGTTTTGGGTGTTCGTAAACAGTCTCTTTGTAGCTTTATAGTTACGATATGATTCGTGTTGTATTCCACGGGGCCTATCTTCATTAATCCAAAGCTTACGTTTATCACGAGCTGCCTTATGGGTTTCTCGTACTTCAGAAGTCTAATGTGGTTTTTATTTTGCATTGTTTCATATGATGCTATTAGCAGCAAATCTGTTATAGCAGTATTCATATTTTCTATGTCCGACACTGAATGAAAGCAATTGAACTGATCACGCAATGATTTAGCTCTAACATCTACTAGTAGCTGATAATTGATTTAATGTCTATTGTATCTGTCTTCTATCCTAACAACAGTGATCGTTCAGTGGAGCCAGGTTTGTATCGTTCAATTGACATATTAAATTTACAATAAACTGACATGTGATCCGATGCAATATCTATATAGTCAGTGCTAAAACGTTGCACAATAAAATGTAATCCCAGAACGATTCAGGCACAAGTACATTATCAATGGTAGTTTTTAAAGGATCAGACGTATAATATTGACTGGTGCAAATTTCAGTTTTATTTATGGGAACGCATAAACTGCTTGATGAGTCCTGATTTTTTTTGTGCTATATGAGATACGGGAATAATTTCATATTGGGCATTAAAATATCCTGCAAAAATCACATGTCCTAACTTTGAGTAGAAATTATATAATTCTTCAAGATATTTAGCACAATCCTGATACTACTTTTTAATACATCACTTTATCTCACTGTTTTGCCCAACCCTTCAGATAAAATAACATATTTGTTGACAGATCTCTTTCAAAACTGGGTAATATTAAGGGAGAGGTGTTCCGAAAGTGATGCTAATCCCACAAATCTTTTAACCCAATTTATATGGTTTAATAAAAATTAGAAAATTGATATCCAAGTGTTTTTTAATGATGTGACGCAGCAATATTATTTATAAATGATTGACTTGATGAGAATAATGAATGCATTTCCTTCAATCGATTTAAACGAAATTTATGTGATATAAACTACATTTTTTTAGTACATGTATATGGAAATTTTACATATGCTACCACAAATTTGAAAGTTTGAATTAAAATTACAAAAAAAAGCACAGTGATAACTTGTGAAAAAAAGAAATTGTGCCAATATTTCTACAGAAAAATTTCCTAGTCCACTTTGAACAACCAGCAAAACTACACGAAAGATGAAAAAAAGGAATTAAATACAGAAATTGTGAACTGGGATCTGATATGCAAAATTCCTTTTCATTTTACAAAAAACAATCAATTTACTGTTTGTTTTCAATACAAAATATAGCATATAATTTTGAGTACTAATTCCCTCCTGTTTAAATGTAAAATAAAAGAAACCCAACTATATTAATTTTGTATTGAAACAAAAGAAACAATTTTGCACTTATTCTGAGAATGTAATATTGTCAAAAGTCTATGGTTTGAAATAACAAAGATATTAAAAAACACAAGTGTAATGTAGAACTTCCTATTTTAGCACAACATATAATACTTGGATCAGATATGCTTGATTACTCCATTAATTTATTCATTGTTCTCATTAGGTATTACATCTATTAAACCATGTGTGTCAAGTGTAATAAATATATTATACCGCATACATGAAACTGAAATCCAGTCTGCCTCTATCAGACACCTGCAGTAAGAGAAGTATTGTGAAGAAATGGGAAGATATTAAAATATTATTGATATAAGGGAAGCAACTCAATAATAAATTATAAATGGATGCACCACAGATATGAACAGTAGGAAAGTGCATCCAAAATGACTATTATTATATTATATTGTATATTATATAGTTCAGTTATTGCCGAAATCAACTTTTAAATTGATGAAGTATTTAATTTCTATTTCGAAAACTAGACCTTTTAAAAATGATATATTGTTATATTAGTTAATTATTTAAATTAACAAAGGTGGTAGCACAAGCAAGCAATGTATTTGAATGTACATTGTATGAAAATGTTTTTGCAATGCCAATCAATAGGTAATGACTGACATTGTCTTGCTAAATATATCTGCAATATATTGTATGTATAATATGAAAGTAGAAAATAAAAGAAAATTATAAAAAAAACTTTATCACTTTTGGATTCAATATAGTGAACGACACCTGATTTAGTAGATTTCTGGTCAATATTTTCGATATAAAAGCTATATGTTCTCCTCCTCCGTACTACACCTCAAAATACACCAGGGCTGCCATGTGTGGTCAAGGGATTAGACGAACTACGATCAATACAATATTTTATGATTTATATTTGTTTCATTTTTCACCCCCGGTTTTTAGTGGGGTTCGTGTCACTCGATCCTTAGTTTTATATGTATGATTTGTAGGTCAATGTTCCTCCTTTTGTACTATTTCTTTTGGCCATTGTGCTGTCTGTTCTTCTTCGATTTACGGATTCTGATTACCCCTTTGGTATCTTCATACTCTTCTTACTTCATTGTCAGGATTCAATCTTGTTTCTTTAGTTGTCATATCAATAGACCTGTTGAAAGATGTGGTTTGTATGTGTTTAATTTGTCCTGTTCATTGTATTTACAATTGCTCAGAAGAAACCGTTACTTTGATTTCCGGCATCTGTTCCTATTGGTATTGTCATCATTTTGATCATTGTGATCATGAGGTGTTCCGTTATCTATGTTATGTGTGACTAAATCACGGATGGGTGCTTCTAACAGATCCGGTGAAATGCGTTCACTCACAATAATAAAAATGTTATTTCCCGTATAAGTATTACGACTTTGAGGTTATGATTGGATTTTATTTGTTACAGTTGATTTCCTTAAACAACTACCATTTGTTGATTAAATACAACTTTTTATACCTTCTTCGGGATGAGCTCTTTTTTTCTTGTAAAACGGGAAAAATGTATGTTGTTTGATCTAAGCATTTCAAATATTCTGCACAAGCTACAAAAGGAATCCAGAAATCATAGTCCACTATGCATATTTTAATTGTGATATTTCGTCTATGAACTTCAGTGTATCATCGATGGTATTTTTTGTTTGAAACTAATTAGGTGACTTTGGGGCTTATTTCGGGGATATGTTGTTGCAGTAGCTGATGTTAGAGTTCAGCTATTAACTTATTCGCTTCCTTAAGAGTAGATTTAAGTTGAGTTTCCACCTTTTTTCTTTCTTTTAAGTTACTTTCAAGCCGATCAATTCGATCAACAAGCGAATGAACTAAAACGTTTAAGTCAATGCTCGTGTTCACAAAACTGTTAACACTCTCTTGAGGAGCCCCACGAACAGACTTTGTACCTGATTTACTAAAAACTATGAAGAATCAACCAACATAAACTGGTTATTTATATAACAGTCTCTTGCATATTTTCAACTAGTTGCGCTTTTGTTGTTTTTCTGTTGGTGAGTCTCCTACTTTTTCTGTTGGCCATTGCGTTGTCTCTTCTTCGATTTACGGATTCCGATTACCCCTTTGGTATCTTCAAACTCTTCTTCCCATTTCAACATTTTTCTATTCCACGGGCACGATTATTCAATAAAGTCACATACCAGGTAAAAAGGTTTTCTGTAGCATCGGTTAAATCTGATAAAGTTTCTATATAGGTGTCCTTTACTTTGTTATGAAGTTCGCTATCTAACATTTCAATAAAACTTTGATTAAGAATCTGTGATAGTTGAGCTTCAAAACTGTGCTCACTATGTGTAATGTCGCTACAATGGGAGATCAGGGTTTTCGCATGAACGTTTGTTTATCGACTGTGATCGACTGGGTGTCTTATCAGACGTACAAACCAAAACCATGTGTTTCCAAAATCATTTCTATACTTGATTCATGAGCAATCGAAAAGGAACTATCCTAGAATCAATCATAATCATATTTAAACTTGGTCCATTTTCCCTGTCGACTAATATATCAGCCTGGTAAATTAAGCATAATGGTCTAGTGCAAAATGTATATCATAATCATTTTATTGAATGATATTTGTTCTTGCCATGAAATAGCTGAAAAATTGCTCAATTGGCGCTAAACAGCTATCACTCACTCATTCACTCATGTACATTTTTTGCATAATGGTCTGAATTGTTTGCCACATGGGAAGTAGGAACTGCTTACCATTCTGGAGCACCTAGTTTACCCCCGTTAATTACATGTACATGTATCAGTGGGGTTAGTGGTCTTCACGTTTTTTGTTCCATGTTGTGATGTACGCTACGATTTCCACTTTAACACGATGTTCGGTTCGTCTTTACTCTCATTTGATTTGTCGGGGTTCATGTTTTATTTATGTTAGTTGTATTTTTACGCATACTGGTGTCCAACACGGTTTCTATTTCAGATGATGTTAGTGTCGTTTAAAAGTTACACGACGAGTAACACGAGTGGAGCAGGAACTGCTAACCCTTCAGGGAACCTAAGTTCACCCCCGATTTTAGTGGGGTTCGTGTTGCTCGATGTTTAGTTTTCTGTGTAATGTTTTGTAGATTGATGTTTGTCCTTTTGTCTTTTTCATTTTAGCCATTGTGTTGTCTGGTTTTTTTTCAATTTTCGGATTCTGCTTACCCCTTTGGTATCTTAAACTTTTCTATTGTATATCATATCTAATAATGGATATTTAACGTCACTTCCAACATTATTTTATATTAACTGAAATGGTTTGAAAGATACCAAAGGGGAAATTAGAAGCCGTTTAAAATTGGATACATAATACAATGGCCAAAAGAAAAAGAAAAAGAACATTAATGAAATACAAAACACTACACAGAAAATGTCATAGCACACCAATTATTATAATCAAAACATACCTGTGTGTCGAAACATCTTCCAGGATTCTGGATTTTTAATGAATGCATTGTAATCAAGCAAAAAAGGGTTAATTCAACTGGTTGCATGTCATGTTGTGAAACACATTATCAAGATAAGGTATATTTGTGAGAGAAATACAAATGCATACAATTAGGAGGGTGTGACGATGGCGGGAGAGAAAAGAACCTCGGACATCTGTGCCATAGCTTCCAGTCGGTCGGGATCAATGTTAACCTACACGACGGGTGTCACTAGTGGAGCAGCAACTGCTTACCCTTCCGAAGCACCTGAGTTCACCACCGGTTTTAAGTGTGATTCGTGTTACTGTTTTCAGTAATGTGTTTTGTAGATCTTTATTTTTCCTTTTAACATAGTGTTGTGACCTTCATTTAGTTACAGCTTCTCATTATCCCTTTAGTATCTTCATTCTTTTTGTATTTCAAAAATAAATAATGCAAGGTATTTTTGGAACCAGATTTGCAAATCCATATTCTGATCAATACCCCCACCCTGGAAACAATACTCCAAACTCGCTATTCAAATAACCATACGAAATCGCATATTATCTGGGTCTCTGCCCTGTGAGTAGAAGAAAACGTTTAGATAAATTCTAACAGTTCAGGATATTTTCTGACTTGCACGTTCTTTTCTGATAATAATCTAAGGTGATTAGTCATTGATTAAAATCAAAATACAAATAGACTATAAATGATTTGGGACAAATTACAAACAGAGAAAAAACAACTGGCGAAATATCTCCAGATGTCATTGTACATTCAACCACATAGCACAGTAAATCAGGCTTCCTCTTCACTGTCGACCTTCAAAGATGCCTCCGTATTCATAGTACAAAAAGGGGGGAGTCAATGTAAACCAAGACACAGGCTAAATATAATATTGTCATTAAATTCCTTCTATTGCAGAAAAGCTGTTATTGTGTAAGATGGGTAGTATGTTTAAACAAAACATCAACATCAGAAAAAGGGGTGTATACGTCTAATAACCGAAACAGACGGAAGTGGTGTTTCAAGTCAATAATCAGAAATTTGGCATCTCAAAATATCGTTTAATACACTCAAACACAAGAAAAGTGGTCAAGGAGGGAATATATTTTTTCGCAAATCAAATAACCAACAAAAAGGAGTTAAAAATGTATCAATTTTCCATCTTGCTCGCGGAGTCGTAGTGATCGTGATTGAAATGTAGTTGAAATTGCAACTACCTAACTACATATGCAATCAGTGCCTATGAAAAATAAAGTTGTGAGTTTGAATCCCGCTGATGGCGAGATGCGCTCTATACAACATTATCTGAGAAAGTTTGTCCGAGACTTACAACAGGTTTGGGTACCCTGATTTGTCCCACCAATAACACTAACTACAACATATATATCAAGCCCCCGTGTCAATATTTTCAATAATTAAAGCATATTTTACATTTACAACAAAAACATAATGGAGATTAATTCAATTTATTTATAACAGATATCCAACAAATCCTGACCTTCTGTTTCCATAGATAGTGTCAGCAGGTAAACCCACCCAATGTCGTAGCAAAACAACGTCGCCTTTCTTAATATTAACAATAGCATTGATTGATCCAGTGGACGCATGATCCGGATGTGCCACTCCCCTTCCAATATCCTGGCCATTGTTCATCATTTGCAGATGTGTACTCCCACTTTGAGTAAGAAAAGAGGTGGCAAAGTAGTACGTCCCGTCACGTGGTGCTATAAAGTGACCCGTATCTTTATTATACGCATGTCCGTTATTTGTTACAACTTCATCGAAGATGACTGTTTGACCTGAACGAAGTGCAATATCTTTCGTCAATCTGGCATAAAACGATACTCTTCTTTTCTGAGAACATCCTATCATAAAATAGAAACAAAACATTATTCTCTAGACATGTTATAGACGTGTAAGTTTCAGAATGTTTGTTCTGTACATATGCAGGTAAATATTATCAGGGCCGTTTTTAGAAGGTGTTGGAACCGATTGCTGTTCTCTGTAAAGTTTGTAGTGTGTTGTTGCATATACTTGAACAGCTGACAGTAGGCGCGGGAACCAATTGGTTTAAGACCGGTCCCGTATATGATATAATAACAAATTTATATATCATAAGCAATTGAGAATATGTATATTCAGGTCCGTGGCCAACATTAACAAAAAAGGAAAATGACTTAAGTTCATCACTGTAACTGGATGACAGGTGATAAAACACACAGAAAAACAAATAGTTGTTATAGATGATATTTGATGCAAAAAGGGCACAATCTGATTAACCTCAATTCTCTTATGTGATCCTCTTTACTGACATGTTGCGGCTATGAAAAAGATACGTCTATTCTACTTAAAGATTAGCCTATTTCAATAATAGAGATCTCTAATTGATAGGTTGAAGACATCATTAATTCAATTAGAGAGCTTTCTAACAGTAAGTAATCAGTCTAAGCGATCTCTCTAGATAAGTATATGTTAAGGCGACGTTCCATAGAAAAACCGTTTGGCAAAATAATTAGGAATAAAAATGATTATGAAGTATCACATTACGGGTATTACAGCAAGTTTGTCTTTCAAGTTCTTCAGAGCGGATATTACATCAGTTGTAACAGCTTTTGCTTCATCTGAAAAAATAAGAAGAATGTTGTTTACTTTTAGAGCACAGGGTTTATTATGAAATTATGGAAGTGTTTGGACTGCGTGGTATTTTTGTTCATTTTGTTAACACGTGGAACTAAATGCCTTTGATGTAAAATTATATATTCAACCTGATGCAACATGCATGTGCGAATAGTTGCGTTTGGTGTTCTGTTCAGGTTATTTAAATGGGTATTTCCACATCGTCGGTAGGTCTCGCTCCTTCTGATAACGAGTGTTATCAACTGTGGATTATACCGACGATGGTCTTTCCACATCTCTGTGTCGAAGCTGAGTCAATTAATATTGAGATAGATACGTTACTTTTAATACTTACCTAACTGAATTTTGTATTTGTCACATTGTGTTTCGCTGTAACACAACCCTGGCATCAGAACAAAGAGAAAGCATTGGAACATTAAACAGCCCATGTTAGAAAATAAGTCTTCTATAAACAGTGGAATGTTCTTCGTTGAATGTAATATTTGATACAACGAAATACAATGTAGCTGGATATTGTTTACTGTTTTAAAGGTCAACTCGATATTGAATTTAAAGAGTCTGAACAGATTGTACACGCAAGTACGAATATCGCAGTTGATTTCGCAGAAAAAATGTATTTAATTTCATAAAGTTATTTAAGCTTAAAATATCCGAATGTCAAACGAAAAACTGAAATAAATATGTGTAATATACACAAATTCAGAATGTCAAAATAGAAAAATAAAAAAATAAAATATTTTGTTAAACGTTTTATAACATAACAGAGATAAAAACTTCGCTGTGCCTCAGTAGCCTTTGTTCGCTAAAATTTATTAGGGAAATCGGAAATGTTAGCATAATAATCAATAAAGACTTAATGTAGGAACACGGTACGTGATCTTGCTCGTCCGTAGTTCCTTGCAAATTGTATGCTTCTTTTTGGTTTGACTTTTCCAACGCTTCCTACAGAGATGAATATCACATTCAGCAGATTCATCTATTTACTTCGCTTTGGTAATTTTAATAAGCTTAGTTTTGTGTGTTCGTAAACAGTATGTTTGTAGCTTTATAGTTACGATAAGATTCATGTTCCATTCCACGGGGCCTATCTTCATTAATCCAAAGTTTATGTTTATCATGAGCTGCCATATGGGTTTCTCTTTCTGTAGAAGTCCAATATGGTTTTACTTTTGTATTAAAATTTTTAGTCGGTGTTATTTCATTTGATGCTATTAGCAGTAAATATGTTATAGCCGTATTCCATTTTGCTATGTCCGACACTGAATTAATGCATTTGAACTGATCGCACAATGATTTAGCTCCAACATCTACTAGTAGCTTTATTCCATCCTAACAAACACAAAGGTCTTGCAGTAGAATCGGCTTTGTATTGACCAACAGACACATTAAATTTGCAATACATCAAATACAATACCTGTATATTCAGTGCTGAAAACGTTGCACAATAAAATGTAATCAGAGAACGATGCAGGCACAAGTACATATTCATTGTAGTTTTTAAAGGAGCAAACGTATATTTTTTTCCAGTGGGAATTTCAGTTTTGTTTATGGGAACGAGTGAATTAGGACATATTAACTGTTTGATGGGTCCTGGTTTCGCTTGTGCTATACGTGATACGGGAATAGTGTCATATTGGGCATTAAAGTCTCCTGCGAAAATCACATTTCCTTACTTCGAGTAGAAATTACATACCGTTAATTCTTCAAGATATTGAACACAATCTTCATTCTCCTTTATTATATATCACTTTATCTCAGTTTTGCCCAACCCTTCCGATAAAATAATAAATGACATACAGAACATTTCCTATTCATTCTTATGGAGTGGAAAGCCAGACAAAATTTAAAAGAAAAGTTATTATTGACCAGTATGAGGAGGGAAGACTTAAAATGCCACATATAGAATATTTTTGTCACGGACTAAAAATGGTATGGATAAATAAAATATTTGACCCCTTGAAAATAACTCCATTTATTTTTCAGAATAATAAATATGGGGCGGATAAAATGTGGATGTTAGACCAATTTGCAATCTCAAAAATCATATCACATTTTAACAGATTTTGGACAAATATCTTTCAAAACTTGGGGAAATTAAGGGAGAGGTCTTCCGAACATGATGATAAAACTGGGGGAGATTAAGGGAGAGGTCTTCCGAAAATGATGATAACCCCACAAATATTTGAACCCAATCCATATGGCTTAATATAAATTTGAAAATTGATAATACAACTCGTTTTTATTATAAATGGTGTGACGCAGGAATATTTTTAAATAAATGATTTACTTGATGAGAACAATGAATTCATTTTCTTCAATCGAATTAAAGAAATTTATGGGATAGAAACCCCCTTCTTACAGTATATGGGAATTTCACATATGATACCACACATTTGGAAGGTTAGAATTAAACTTACAATAAATAATCATAGTGATAACTTTGGATATGTAAAAAGAAAAACATGAAATTGCGTCAATATTTTTACAGGAAAAATTGCTAAACCACTTTGAACCACCAACAAAACAACAACAAAGATGGAAAGAGGAATCACATACAGAAATTATGAACTGGGATCTGATATACAAAATTCCTTTCTATTGTACAAAAAACTATCAATTTTTGATTTTTCAATACAAAATGTTGCATAGAATTTTGAGCACTAATTCCCTCCTGTTTAATTGTAAATTAAAAGAAACCCAACTGTATAATTTGTGTACTGAAATATTAAAAAGACAACTGTAATATAGAACTTCCTATTTTAGCACAACATATAATACTTGGATCAGATATGCTTGATTACTCCATTTATTTATTAATATATTCATTGTTCTTATTTAATATTACATCTACTAAACCATGTGTATCAAGTGTAATAAATGTATTAAACCGCTCATATGAAACTGAAATTCAAACTACCTCTTACTATCAGACCCCTGCAATTAGAGAAAGAATTAGGAAGATATTAAGAAAATATTGGTATAAGGGCAGTAACCCAAAATATATACTGTTCTAGACAATTTCCAATTGTATGCAGCACAGATATGGACAGTGTGAAAGTACATCCAAAATGACTATTATTGTATTGTATTGTATTGTATATAGTTCAGTTATTGCTGAAAACCACTTTTAAGTTGATCAAGTATTTAATTTCTATTTCGAAAACTAGACCTTTTAAAAATTAACTATTTTTATATTTGTTAATTATTTAAATTAGTAAAGGTGGTAACACAAGAAAAACAATGTATTTGAATGTAAACTGAATGACAATTTTTTGCAATACTAATAGGTAACAACTGACATTGTCCTGCTAAATATGTCTGCAACATATGTTATGTATAATGTGAAAGTAGAAAATAAAAAAAAATAAAAAAAAATTATAAAAAAGACTTTACTAATGTTGGATTCAATATAGTGAACGATACTTGATTTAGTAGATTTCTTGTCAATATTTCTGATATAAAAGCTAGACGTTCTCTTCCTCCGTACTACACCGACGAATACACCAGGGCTGTCATCTGTGGTCAATGGATCAGACGAACTACGATCAATACACACCGGTATTTTATTATTTATATTTGTTTCATTATTCACACCCGGTTTTTAGTGGGATTCGTGTTACTCGACCCTTATATGTATGTGCATGCTTTGTAGGTCATTATTCCTCAATTTGCACTTTTTCTTTTGGTCATTGTGTTGTCTGTTGGTCTTCGATGTACGAATTCTGATTACTCTTTGGTATCTTCAAATTCTTCTTAATACATTGTCAGGATCCGGTGAAATGCGTTCACTCACAATAATAGGAATGTTATTTTCCTCACAAGTATTACGACTTTGAGGTTTTGGTTGGGTTGTATTTGTTACAGTTGATTTCCTTAAACTACTACCATTTGTTGATTTTGTACAACGTTTTATACCTTCTTACAGATGAGTAATTTTCTTCTTGTAGATTTCAAAGTCAAATTCACCCATGACCTTCAATTTATCATCGATGGTCTTCTTGCATGAAATTAAATTGATGACTTTAGGGCTTATTTCTGACATATGTTGCAGTAGCTGATGTTAGAGTTCAGTTATTAACTTATTCGCTTCCTTAAGACTAGATTTATGTTAAACTTGAACCCTTTTTCCTTCTTTTATGTTACTTCCAAACGTATCAATTCGATCAACAAGTGAATGAACTAATACGTTTAAGTCAATGCTCATATTTACAAAACTGTTAACACCCTCTTCAGGCGGCCCACTAACCTGATTTACTAAAACCTTCATGTATCTCAGAAGAATCACCCAAAAGAAACTGGTTAATTATGTAACAGTCTCTTGCATACTTATAACTACTAGTGCTAACTTTTGTTGTTTTTCTGTTGGTGAGTTTCCTACTTTTTCTTTTAGCCACTGTGTTGTCTGTTTTTCGATTTACGGATTCTGATTACCCCTTTGATATTTCCAAACTCTTCTTCCCATTTGGTAATTTTTCTAATCCATGGGCACGACCAGTCAATAAAATCCTATACCAGGTTAAACGGTTGTCTGTAGCATCGGTTAAATCTACCAAAGTTTATATATAAGTGTCTCTTCCTTTGCTATGGAGCTCACTATCTAACATTTTAATGAAACTCTGATTAGGAATCTGTGAGAGTATAGAGTCAGAGCTGTATTCACTATATGTAACGTCGCCATAATGGTAGATCGGGGTTTTCGTAAGAACGTTATATTTATCTATCGACTGTGGTCGACTGGGTGTCTTGTCAGACTTACTACCAAAACCATTTGTTTCCAAAATCATGTATATCCTTGATTAATCAGCAGTCAAAAAGGAACTATCCTAGAATCGGTCATAATATTTGTCGTCGACTAACACATAAGCCTCTCTAGTAAATTAAGCATGATGGTCTAGTACAAAACGTACATCATAATCATCTTATTGAATGGTATTTGTTCTTGCCATGATATAGCGGGGAAATTGCTCATTTGGCGTTAAGCAGCAATTACTCACCCATTCACTCATATACATTTTTGTGTATGGATATGGTCGAAATGCTTTGTCACATGTAGAGTATGAACTTCTTACCATTCTGAAGCATCTGAGTTTACCTCAGTTTTCTTTAATGTACATACATTAGTGGTGTGTAGTCTTGCTCATTTTATCGAATTACATATTTTTGTCGTGTTTTTGGTTCCACGTTGTGATGTACGCTACGATTTCTTCGGTTCGTTTTCATTCTCATTTGTTTTGTCGGGGGTTCAGGTTTTGTTTATTTTAGTTGTATTTTTACGTATGTTGGTGTCGTTTAACAGTAACACGACAGGTATCACTAGTGGAGCAGGAACGGCTTACCTTTCCGGGAACCTAAGTTCAGCCCAAGATTTTAGTGGAGTTCGTGTTTTTCGATCTCTATTTTTGTTTGTAATGTTTTGTAGATCGTTGTTTTTCCTTTTGTTATTTTTCGCTTGACCATTCTATTGTCTGTCCTTTTTCGGTTTACGGATTCTGATTACCCCTTTGATATATTCAATATTTTCCTTGTCTTTCAAGGGACCACAAACGACCACTCCTAACGTGCTTCGGACATCGGCCATTGGGAGCTATTTGTCTTTGGGAACACTTGCAAGTCGTCTTTCACGTGTAGGGAGCAGTATACCTTCCCGTGTACTTTCTTTACACGAGGGAGTCATTAACGTCCAATCGTCGCCCCGCACAGCTAGCGAACGCCCTTCTAGATGGGTGTTGCCCACAATGGAGACACTATGTCCTATATACTCCAATATTGGTTCAAGATTGACTTGGTAATTTACATTATCTTGTATTTTATTAAAACATTTATTTTAGACACTGACTTGCGGTGCCTATCACTACTAAATATGTGAGTTCGAATCCCGCTCATCACGAGGTGTACTCGATACATCATTCTGTGATAAAATTCGTCCGTGACTTACGACAGATCGGTGGTTTTCGCTGGGTACTCCGGTTTCCTCCACCAATAAAACTGACCGCCATGATATAAACGATATATGGTTGAAAGTGGCGTTATATACCATAACCCAATTAAATATAGTTATAAATACGCATGATTAGATCCCTCCAATCTTCATTGATATATATTCACGAAAAAGTATTCAACCTGGTTTTCTCCAGGTACTCCGGTGTCCTCCACCAATAAAACTGACCGCAACGATATGACTGAAATATTGTTGAAAGTGATGTAAAGCACCATAGACTAACAAAAACCAACCAATCAATTACAAACGAAATACCGAATAGTCAGATCGCTTAAGTTTACGCAAGTCCTGGATACGTATCTGTGCGTAATGCTACATTTTACGCAAAGAAGTAGTGTTATTTGTTGTCGAATTAGTCCATAGTTCACAGCCATACAATGATGATGATAGAACAATTTCAAGATATAGTTTTATATGGGTTATAGGGTTAATGTTTCTTTGAAAGTTACAAATTCCAAACAGACCTTTATCGCGTAAATTTATGACAGCCTCAGTATTTTTCATGTCTGACATTATAGGAATTCCAAGATGAACCTTTGTCTTTGTTCCTTGTATAAATTCATTTACAAGTTTCAACACAAACGGATATGTACTCATAATTCTTTCACGGCAGAAGATACGAATGTCAGTTTTTGACGCTACTAATTACTAACTTCCAATTCTGAGAATAGGTAGAACAAATGTTAATTAAAGTTTGTATATATGTAGGACTAAGTGCAAGCAACACAATATCGTCTGCAAATGCTGGGTTACTACAATTAAAAGTCTAAGTCTGATACCACAATTTGTCTTTTAATTAACTTAACTAGTCATCAATAAAGAGTTTACATAGAAAGGTCGCCAGCACACCGTGTTGTCGTTCCGCCACGGTAACTGGAAACCAAGTAGATGTCGCCTCATTTACGAAAACTGCACTCTTCATGTCAGTATAACATTGATCAATTATTAGCAGTAGCGATCCCTTAATACCAATGGGTTTCAGTTTATTAATGAGTCCTGCATGCCACACCGTTTCAAAAGCCCGCATAATGTCATGAAAGGCAGCAAATATAGTACTGTGAAGTTCGAAAACAGACAACATGGCTTCAGACAGAATAAAAATCGTTGTAATACAATATTAGGATTCTGTGAATCCTTGCTGCTGCTTGTTTGGTAATATGAATTCTTGAGAATATAATCTTCTCAAAAAGTTTGTAAAAAGAACATAAAAGTGCAATAGGTCTGTACGATTCATATTTATGCGATGGCGTTGATCCTCCTTTATGCACTGGTATAACAAGCCCTTTCTTCCATATTGTAGAAATATAACCAACTGTAATGATAACACTGAACAACTTAGTAATTAATATTAAACAATTGTTGTTCTGTGTATCTGGGGTGCTAATTTTACATTTGATCTGCATGCGGTGATTTTTGTAATTTCAAGGATTTAACACCGGTATCAACTTCATCCAAGGAAAATGTTTTAATTAGGATATGATTCTGAATTTTATCTTAAATACTACCATAACCATCCGAATAAAACTCATCGTTGGAATCGGAAATTTCACGATAATAATCAGAAAAGACTTCGGCTATTTCTGTAGGATCACGGTACGTGATGTTGTTAGTCCGTACTTGCTTGCAAATTGAATGCTTCTTTTTGGTATGACCTTTCCAAAGCATCCAAAAGAGATGAATATCACATTCAGCAGATTCATCTATTTCCCGACATACTAAGTTTTAGCTATTATAATAAGCAGAGTTTTGGGTGTTCGTAAACAGTCTCTTTGTAGCTTTATAGTTACGATATGATTCGTGTTGTATTCCACGGGGCCTATCTTCATTAATCCAAAGCTTACGTTTATCACGAGCTGCCTTATGGGTTTCTCGTACTTCAGAAGTCTAATGTGGTTTTTATTTTGCATTGTTTCATATGATGCTATTAGCAGCAAATCTGTTATAGCAGTATTCATATTTTCTATGTCCGACACTGAATGAAAGCAATTGAACTGATCACGCAATGATTTAGCTCTAACATCTACTAGTAGCTGATAATTGATTTAATGTCTATTGTATCTGTCTTCTATCCTAACAACAGTGATCGTTCAGTGGAGCCAGGTTTGTATCGTTCAATTGACATATTAAATTTACAATAAACTGACATGTGATCCGATGCAATATCTATATAGTCAGTGCTAAAACGTTGCACAATAAAATGTAATCCCAGAACGATTCAGGCACAAGTACATTATCAATGGTAGTTTTTAAAGGATCAGACGTATAATATTGACTGGTGCAAATTTCAGTTTTATTTATGGGAACGCATAAACTGCTTGATGAGTCCTGATTTTCTTTGTGCTATATGAGATACGGGAATAATTTCATATTGGGCATTAAAATATCCTGCAAAAATCACATGTCCTAACTTTGAGTAGAAATTATATAATTCTTCAAGATATTTAGCACAATCCTGATACTACTTTTTAATACATCACTTTATCTCACTGTTTTGCCCAACCCTTCAGATAAAATAACATATTTGTTGACAGATCTCTTTCAAAACTGGGTAATATTAAGGGAGAGGTGTTCCGAATGTGATGCTAATCCCACAAATCTTTTAACCCAATTTATATGGTTTAATAAAAATTTGAAAATTGATATCCAAGTGTTTTTTAATGATGTGACGCAGCAATATTATTTATAAATGATTGACTTGATGAGAATAATGAATGCATTTCCTTCAATCGATTTAAACGAAATTTATGTGATATAAACTACATTTTTTTAGTACATGTATATGGAAATTTTACATATGCTACCACAAATTTGAAAGTTTGAATTAAAATTACAAAAAAAAGCACAGTGATAACTTGTGAAAAAAAGAAATTGTGCCAATATTTCTACAGAAAAATTTCCTAGTCCACTTTGAACAACCAGCAAAACTACACGAAAGATGAAAAAATGGAATTAAATACAGAAATTGTGAACTGGGATCTGATATGCAAAATGCCTTTTCATTTTACAAAAAACAATCAATTTACTGTTTTTTTTCAATACAAAATATAGCATAGAATTTTGAGTACTAATTCCCTCCTGTTTAAATGTAAAATAAAAGAAACCCAACTATATTAATTTTGTATTGAAACAAAAGAAACAATTTTGCACTTATTCTGAGAATGTAATATTGTCAAAAGTCTATGGTTTGAAATAACAAAGATATTAAAAAACACAAGTGTAATGTAGAACTTCCTATTTTAGCACAACATATAATACTTGGATCAGATATGCTTGATTACTCCATTAATATATTCATTGTTCTCATTAAGTATTACATCTATTAAACCATGTGTGTCAAGTGTAATAAATATATTATACCGCATACATGAAACTGAAATCCAGTCTGCCTCTATCAGACACCTGCAGTAAGAGAAGTATTGTGAAGAAATGGGAAGATATTAAAATATTATTGATATAAGGGAAGCAACTCAATAATAAATTATAAATGGATGCACCACAGATATGAACAGTAGGAAAGTGCATCCAAAATGACTATTATTGTATTATATTGTATATTATATAGTTCAGTTATTGCCGAAATCAACTTTTAAATTGATGAAGTATTTAATTTCTATTTCGAAAACTAGACCTTTTAAAAATGATATATTGTTATATTAGTTAATTATTTAAATTAACAAAGGTGGTAGCACAAGCAAGCAATGTATTTGAATGTACATTGTATGAAAATGTTTTTGCAATGCCAATCAATAGGTAATGACTGACATTGTCTTGCTAAATATATCTGCAATATATTGTATGTATAATATGAAAGTAGAAAATAAAAGAAAATTATAAAAAAAACTTTATCACTTTTGGATTCAATATAGTGAACGACACCTGATTTAGTAGATTTCTGGTCAATATTTTCGATATAAAAGCTATATGTTCTCCTCCTCCGTACTACACCTCAAAATACACCAGGGCTGCCATGTGTGGTCAAGGGATTAGACGAACTACGATCAATACAATATTTTATGATTTATATTTGTTTCATTTTTCACCCCCGGTTTTTAGTGGGGTTCGTGTCACTCGATCCTTAGTTTTATATGTATGCTTTGTAGGTCAATGTTCCTCCTTTTGTACTATTTCTTTTGGCCATTGTGCTGTCTGTTCTTCTTCGATTTACGGATTCTGATTACCCCTTTGGTATCTTCATACTCTTCTTACTTCATTGTCAGGATTCAATCTTGTTTCTTTAGTTGTCATATCAATAGACCTGTTGAAAGATGTGGTTTGTATGTGTTTAATTTGTCCTGTTCATTGTATTTACAATTGCTCAGAAGAAACCGTTACTTTGATTTCCGGCATCTGTTCCTATTGGTATTGTCATCATTTTGATCATTGTGATCATGAGGTGTTCCGTTATCTATGTTATGTGTGACTAAATCACGGATGGGTGCTTCTAACAGATCCGGTGAAATGCGTTCACTCACAATAATAAAAATGTTATTTCCCGTATAAGTATTACGACTTTGAGGTTATGATTGGATTTTATTTGTTACAGTTGATTTCCTTAAACAACTACCATTTGTTGATTAAATACAACTTTTTATACCTTCTTCGGGATGAGCTCTTTTTTTCTTGTAAAACGGGAAAAATGTATGTTGTTTGATCTAAGCATTTCAAATATTCTGCACAAGCTACAAAAGGAATCCAGAAATCATAGTCCACTATGCATATTTTAATTGTGATATTTCGTCTATGAACTTCAGTGTATCATCGATGGTATTTTTTGTTTGAAACTAAATAGGTGACTTTGGGGCTTATTTCGGGGATATGTTGTTGCAGTAGCTGATGTTAGAGTTCAGCTATTAACTTATTCGCTTCCTTAAGAGTAGATTTAAGTTGAGTTTCCACCTTTTTTCTTTCTTTTAAGTTACTTTCAAGCCGATCAATTCGATCAACAAGCGAATGAACTAAAACGTTTAAGTCAATGCTCGTGTTCACAAAACTGTTAACACTCTCTTGAGGAGCCCCACGAACAGACTTTGTACCTGATTTACTAAAAACTATGAAGAATCAACCAACATAAACTGGTTATTTATATAACAGTCTCTTGCATATTTTCAACTAGTTGCGCTTTTGTTGTTTTTCTGTTGGTGAGTCTCCTACTTTTTCTGTTGGCCATTGCGTTGTCTCTTCTTCGATTTACGGATTCCGATTACCCCTTTGGTATCTTCAAACTCTTCTTCCCATTTCAACATTTTTCTATTCCACGGGCACGATTATTCAATAAAGTCACATACCAGGTAAAAAGGTTTTCTGTAGCATTGGTTAAATCTGATAAAGTTTCTATATAGGTGTCCTTTACTTTGTTATGAAGTTCGCTATCTAACATTTCAATAAAACTTTGATTAAGAATCTGTGATAGTTGAGCTTCAAAACTGTGCTCACTATGTGTAATGTCGCTACAATGGGAGATCAGGGTTTTCGCATGAACGTTTGTTTATCGACTGTGATCGACTGGGTGTCTTATCAGACGTACAAACCAAAACCATGTGTTTCCAAAATCATTTCTATACTTGATTCATGAGCAATCGAAAAGGAACTATCCTAGAATCAATCATAATCATATTTAAACTTGGTCCATTTTCCCTGTCGACTAATATATCAGCCTGGTAAATTAAGCATAATGGTCTAGTGCAAAATGTATATCATAATCATTTTATTGAATGATATTTGTTCTTGCCATGAAATAGCTGAAAAATTGCTCAATTGGCGCTAAACAGCTATCACTCACTCATTCACTCATGTACATTTTTTGCATAATGGTCTGAATTGTTTGCCACATGGGAAGTAGGAACTGCTTACCATTCTGGAGCACCTAGTTTACCCCCGTTAATTACATGTACATGTATCAGTGGGGTTAGTGGTCTTCACGTTTTTTGTTCCATGTTGTGATGTACGCTACGATTTCCACTTTAACACGATGTTCGGTTCGTCTTTACTCTCATTTGATTTGTCGGGGTTCATGTTTTATTTATGTTAGTTGTATTTTTACGCATACTGGTGTCCAACACGGTTTCTATTTCAGATGATGTTAGTGTCGTTTAAAAGTTACACGACGAGTATCACGAGTGGAGCAGGAACTGCTAACCCTTCAGGGAACCTACGTTCACCCCCGATTTTAGTGGGGTTCGTGTTGCTCGATGTTTAGTTTTCTGTGTAATGTTTTGTAGATTGATGTTTGTCCTTTTGTCTTTTTCATTTTAGCCATTGTGTTGTCTGGTTTTTTTTTCAATTTTCGGATTCTGCTTACCCCTTTGGTATCTTAAACTTTTCTATTGTATATCATATCTAATAATGGATATTTAACGTCACTTCCAACATTATTTTATATTAACTGAAATGGTTTGAAAGATACCAAAGGGGAAATTAGAAGCCGTTTAAAATTGGATACATAATACAATGGCCAAAAGAAAAAGAAAAAGAACATTAATGAAATACAAAACACTACACAGAAAATGTCATAGCACACCAATTATTATAATCAAAACATACCTGTGTGTCGAAACATCTTCCAGGATTCTGGATTTTTAATGAATGCATTGTAATCAAGCAAAAAAGGGTTAATTCAACTGGTTGCATGTCATGTTGTGAAACACATTATCAAGATAAGGTATATTTGTGAGAGAAATACAAATGCATACAATTAGGAGGGTGTGACGATGGCGGGAGAGAAAAGAACCTCGGACATCTGTGCCATAGCTTCCAGTCGGTCGGGATCAATGTTAACCTACACGACGGGTGTCACTAGTGGAGCAGCAACTGCTTACCCTTCCGAAGCACCTGAGTTCACCACCGGTTTTAAGTGTGATTCGTGTTACTGTTTTCAGTAATGTGTTTTGTAGATCTTTATTTTTCCTTTTAACATAGTGTTGTGACCTTCATTTAGTTACAGCTTCTCATTATCCCTTTAGTATCTTCATTCTTTTTGTATTTCAAAAATAAATAATGCAAGGTATTTTTGGAACCAGATTTGCAAATCCATATTCTGATCAATACCCCCACCCTGGAAACAATACTCCAAACTCGCTATTCAAATAAACATACGAAATCGCATATTATCTGGGTCTCTGCCCTGTGAGTAGAAGAAAACGTTTAGATAAATTCTAACAGTTCAGGATATTTTCTGACTTGCACGTTCTTTTCTGATAATAATCTAAGGTGATTAGTCATTGATTAAAATCAAAATACAAATAGACTATAAATGATTTGGGACAAATTACAAACAGAGAAAAAACAACTGGCGAAATATCTCCAGATGTCATTGTACATTCAACCACATAGCACAGTAAATCAGGCTTCCTCTTCACTGTCGACCTTCAAAGATGCCTCCGTATTCATAGTACAAAAAGGGGGGAGTCAATGTAAACCAAGACACAGGCTAAATATAATATTGTCATTAAATTCCTTCTATTGCAGAAAAGCTGTTATTGTGTAAGATGGGTAGTATGTTTAAACAAAACATCAACATCAGAAAAAGGGGTGTATACGTCTAATAACCGAAACAGACGGAAGTGGTGTTTCAAGTCAATAATCAGAAATTTGGCATCTCAAAATATCGTTTAATACAATCAAACACAAGAAAAGTGGTCAAGGAGGGAATATATTTTTTCGCAAATCAAATAACCAACAAAAAGGAGTTAAAAATGTATCAATTTTCCATCTTGCTCGCGGAGTCGTAGTGATCGTGATTGAAATGTAGTTGAAATTGCAACTACCTAACTACATATGCAATCAGTGCCTATGAAAAATAAAGTTGTGAGTTTGAATCCCGCTGATGGCGAGATGCGCTCTATACAACATTATCTGAGAAAGTTTGTCCGAGACTTACAACAGGTTTGGGTACCCTGATTTTTCCCACCAATAACACTAACTACAACATATATATCAAGCCCCCGTGTCAATATTTTCAATAATTAAAGCATATTTTACATTTACAACAACAACATAATGGAGATTAATTCAATTTATTTATAACAGATATCCAACAAATCCTGACCTTCTGTTTCCATAGATAGTGTCAGCAGGTAAACCCACCCAATGTCGTAGCAAAACAACGTCGCCTTTCTTAATATTAACAATAGCATTGATTGATCCAGTGGACGCATGATCCGGATGTGCCACTCCCCTTCCAATATCCTGGCCATTGTTCATCATTTGCAGATGTGTACTCCCACTTTGAGTAAGAAAAGAGGTGGCAAAGTAGTACGTCCCGTCACGTGGTGCTATAAAGTGACCCGTATCTTTATTATACGCTTGTCCGTTATTTGTTACAACTTCATCGAAGATGACTGTTTGACCTGAACGAAGTGCAATATCTTTCGTCAATCTGGCATAAAACGATACTCTTCTTTTCTGAGAACATCCTATCATAAAATAGAAACAAAACATTATTCTCTAGACATGTTATAGACGTGTAAGTTTCAGAATGTTTGTTCTGTACATATGCAGGTAAATATTATCAGGGCCGTTTTTAGAAGGTGTTGGAACCGATTGCTGTTCTCTGTAAAGTTTGTAGTGTGTTGTTGCATATACTTGAACAGCTGACAGTAGGCGCGGGAACCAATTGGTTTAAGACCGGTCCCGTATATGATATAATAACAAATTTATATATCATAAGCAATTGAGAATATGTATATTCAGGTCCGTGGCCAACATTAACAAAAAAGGAAAATGACTTAAGTTCATCACTGTAACTGGATGACAGGTGATAAAACACACAGAAAAACAAATAGTTGTTATAGATGATATTTGATGCAAAAAGGGCACAATCTGATTAACCTCAATTCTCTTATGTGATCCTCTTTACTGACATGTTGCGGCTATGAAAAAGATACGTCTATTCTACTTAAAGATTAGCCTATTTCAATAATAGAGATCTCTAATTGATCGGTTGAAGACATCATTAATTCAATTAGAGAGCTTTCTAACAGTAAGTAATCAGTCTAAGCGATCTCTCTAGATAAGTATATGTTAAGTCGACGTTCCATAGAAAAACCGTTTGGCAAAATAATTAGGAATAAAAATGATTATGAAGTATCACATTACCGGGTATTACAGCAAGTTTGTCTTTCAAGTTCTTCAGAGCGGATATTACATCAGTTGTAACAGCTTTTGCTTCATCTGAAAAAATAAGAAGAATGTTGTTTACTTTTAGAGCACAGGGTTTATTATGAAATTATGGAAGTGTTTGGACTGCGTGGTATTTTTGTTCATTTTGTTAACACGTGGAACTAAATGCCTTTGATGTAAAATTATATATTCAACCTGATGCAACATGCATGTGCGAATAGTTGCGTTTGGTGTTCTGTTCAGGTTATTTAAATGGGTATTTCCACATCGTCGGTAGGTCTCGCTCCTTCTGATAACGAGTGTTATCAACTGTGGATTATACCGACGATGGTCTTTCCACATCTCTGTGTCGAAGCTGAGTCAATTAATATTGAGATAGATACGTTACTTTTAATACTTACCTAACTGAATTTTGTATTTGTCACATTGTGTTTCGCTGTAACACAACCCTGGCATCAGAACAAAGAGAAAGCATTGGAACATTAAACAGCCCATGTTAGAAAATAAGTCTTCTATAAACAGTGGAATGTTCTTCGTTGAATGTAATATTTGATACAACGAAATACAATGTAGCTGGATATTGTTTACTGTTTTAAAGGTCAACTCGATATTGAATTTAAAGAGTCTGAACAGATTGTACACGCAAGTACGAATATCGCAGTTGATTTCGCAGAAAAAATGTATTTAATTTCATAAAGTTAATTAAGCTTAAAATATCCGAATGTCAAACGAAAAACTGAAATAAATATGTGTAATATACACAAATTCAGAATGTCAAAATAGAAAAATAAAAAAATAAAATATTTTGTTAAACGTTTTATAACATAACAGAGATAAAAACTTCGCTGTGCCTCAGTAGCCTTTGTTCGCTAAAATTTATTAGGGAAATCGGAAATGTTAGCATAATAATCAATAAAGACTTAATGTAGGAACACGGTACGTGATCTTGCTCGTCCGTAGTTCCTTGCAAATTGTATGCTTCTTTTTGGTTTGACTTTTCCAACGCTTCCTAAAGAGATGAATATCACATTCAGCAGATTCATCTATTTACTTCGCTTTGGTAATTTTAATAAGCTTAGTTTTGTGTGTTCGTAAACAGTATGTTTGTAGCTTTATAGTTACGATAAGATTCATGTTCCATTCCACGGGGCCTATCTTCATTAATCCAAAGTGTATGTTTATCATGAGCTGCCATATGGGTTTCTCTTTCTGTAGAAGTCCAATATGGTTTTACTTTTGTATTAAAATTTTTAGTCGGTGTTATTTCATTTGATGCTATTAGCAGTAAATATGTTATAGCCGTATTCCATTTTGCTATGTCCGACACTGAATTAATGCATTTGAACTGATCGCACAATGATTTAGCTCCAACATCTACTAGTAGCTTTATTCCATCCTAACAAACACAAAGGTCTTGCAGTAGAATCGGCTTTGTATTGACCAACAGACACATTAAATTTGCAATACATCAAATACAATACCTGTATATTCAGTGCTGAAAACGTTGCACAATAAAATGTAATCAGAGAACGATGCAGGCACAAGTACATATTCATTGTAGTTTTTATAGGAGCAAACGTATATTTTTTTCCAGTGGGAATTTCAGTTTTGTTTATGGGAACGAGTGAATTAGGACATATTAACTGTTTGATGGGTCCTGGTTTCGCTTGTGCTATACGTGATACGGGAATAGTGTCATATTGGGCATTAAAGTCTCCTGCGAAAATCACATTTCCTTACTTCGAGTAGAAATTACATACCGTTAATTCTTCAAGATATTGAACACAATCTTCATTCTCCTTTATTATATATCACTTTATCTCAGTTTTGCCCAACCCTTCCGATAAAATAATAAATGACATACAGAACATTTCCTATTCATTCTTATGGAGTGGAAAGCCAGACAAAATTTAAAAGAAAAGTTATTATTGACCAGTATGAGGAGGGAAGACTTAAAATGCCACATATAGAATATTTTTGTCACGGACTAAAAATGGTATGGATAAATAAAATATTTGACCCCTTGAAAATAACTCCATTTATTTTTCAGAATAATAAATATGGGGCGGATAAAATGTGGATGTTAGACCAATTTGCAATCTCAAAAATCATATCACATTTTAACAGATTTTGGACAAATATCTTTCAAAACTTGGGGCAATTAAGGGAGAGGTCTTCCGAACATGATGATAAAACTGGGGGAGATTAAGGGAGAGGTCTTCCGAAAATGATGATAACCCCACAAATATTTGAACCCAATCCATATGGCTTAATATAAATTTGAAAATTGATAATACAACTCGTTTTTATTATAAATGGTGTGACGCAGGAATATTTTTAAATAAATGATTTACTTGATGAGAACAATGAATTCATTTTCTTCAATCGAATTAAAGAAATTTATGGGATAGAAACCCCCTTCTTACAGTATATGGGAATTTCACATATGATACCACACATTTGGAAGGTTAGAATTAAACTTACAATAAATAATCATAGTGATAACTTGTGATAATTTTTGATATGTAAAAAGAAAAACATGAAATTGCGTCAATATTTTTACAGGAAAAATTGCTAAACCACTTTGAACCACCAACAAAACAACAACAAAGATGGAAAGAGGAATCACATACAGAAATTATGAACTGGGATCTGATATACAAAATTCCTTTCTATTGTACAAAAAACTATCAATTTTTGATTTTTCAATACAAAATGTTGCATAGAATTTTGAGCACTAATTCCCTCCTGTTTAATTGTAAATTAAAAGAAACCCAACTGTATAATTTGTGTACTGAAATATTAAAAAGACAACTGTAATATAGAACTTCCTATTTTAGCACAACATATAATACTTGGATCAGATATGCTTGATTACTCCATTTATTTATTAATATATTCATTGTTCTTATTTAATATTACATCTACTAAACCATGTGTATCAAGTGTAATAAATGTATTAAACCGCTCATATGAAACTGAAATTCAAACTACCTCTTACTATCAGACCCCTGCAATTAGAGAAAGAATTAGGAAGATATTAAGAAAATATTGGTATAAGGGCAGTAACCCAAAATATATACTGTTCTAGACAATTTCCAATTGTATGCAGCACAGATATGGACAGTGTGAAAGTACATCCAAAATGACTATTATTGTATTGTATTGTATTGTATATAGTTCAGTTATTGCTGAAAACCACTTTTAAGTTGATCAAGTATTTAATTTCTATTTCGAAAACTAGACCTTTTAAAAATTAACTATTTTTATATTTGTTAATTATTTAAATTAGCAAAGGTGGTAACACAAGAAAAACAATGTATTTGAATGTAAACTGAATGACAATTTTGTGCAATACTAATAGGTAACAACTGACATTGTCCTGCTAAATATGTCTGCAACATATGTTATGTATAATGTGAAAGTAGAAAATAAAAAAAAATTATAAAAAAGACTTTACTAATGTTGGATTCAATATAGTGAACGATACTTGATTTAGTAGATTTCTTGTCAATATTTCTGATATAAAAGCTAGACGTTCTCTTCCTCCGTACTACACCGACGAATACACCAGGGCTGTCATCTGTGGTCAATGGATCAGACGAACTACGATCAATACACACCGGTATTTTATTATTTATATTTGTTTCATTATTCACACCCGGTTTTTAGTGGGATTCGTGTTACTCGACCCTTATATGTATGTGCATGCTTTGTAGGTCATTATTCCTCCATTTGCACTTTTTCTTTTGGTCATTGTGTTGTCTGTTGGTCTTCGATGTACGAATTCTGATTACTCTTTGGTATCTTCAAATTCTTCTTAATACATTGTCAGGATCCGGTGAAATGCGTTCACTCACAATAATAGGAATGTTATTTTCCTCACAAGTATTACGACTTTGAGGTTTTGGTTGGGTTGTATTTGTTACAGTTGATTTCCTTAAACTACTACCATTTGTTGATTTTGTACAACGTTTTATACCTTCTTACAGATGAGTAATTTTCTTCTTGTAGATTTCAAAGTCAAATTCACCCATGACCTTCAATTTATCATCGATGGTCTTCTTGCATGAAATTAAATTGATGACTTTAGGGCTTATTTCTGACATATGTTGCAGTAGCTGATGTTAGAGTTCAGTTATTAACTTATTCGCTTCCTTAAGACTAGATTTATGTTAAACTTGAACCCTTTTTCCTTCTTTTATGTTACTTCCAAACGTATCAATTCGATCAACAAGTGAATGAACTAATACGTTTAAGTCAATGCTCATATTTACAAAACTGTTAACACCCTCTTCAGGCGGCCCACTAACCTGATTTACTAAAACCTTCATGTATCTCAGAAGAATCACCCAAAAGAAACTGGTTAATTATGTAACAGTCTCTTGCATACTTATAACTACTAGTGCTAACTTTTGTTGTTTTTCTGTTGGTGAGTTTCCTACTTTTTCTTTTAGCCACTGTGTTGTCTGTTTTTCGATTTACGGATTCTGATTACCCCTTTGATATTTCCAAACTCTTCTTCCCATTTGGTAATTTTTCTAATCCATGGGCACGACCAGTCAATAAAATCCTATACCAGGTTAAACGGTTGTCTGTAGCATCGGTTAAATCTACCAAAGTTTATATATAAGTGTCTCTTCCTTTGCTATGGAGCTCACTATCTAACATTTTAATGAAACTCTGATTAGGAATCTGTGAGAGTAGAGAGTCAGAGCTGTATTCACTATATGTAACGTCGCCATAATGGTAGATCGGGGTTTTCGTAAGAACGTTATATTTATCTATCGACTGTGGTCGACTGGGTGTCTTGTCAGACTTACTACCAAAACCATTTGTTTCCAAAATCATGTATATCCTTGATTAATCAGCAGTCAAAAAGGAACTATCCTAGAATCGGTCATAATATTTGTCGTCGACTAACACATAAGCCTCTCTAGTAAATTAAGCATGATGGTCTAGTACAAAACGTACATCATAATCATCTTATTGAATGGTATTTGTTCTTGCCATGATATAGCGGGGAAATTGCTCATTTGGCGTTAAGCAGCAATTACTCACCCATTCACTCATATACATTTTTGTGTATGGATATGGTCGAAATGCTTTGTCACATGTAGAGTATGAACTTCTTACCATTCTGAAGCATCTGAGTTTATCTCAGTTTTCTTTAATGTACATACATTATTGGTGTGTAGTCTTGCTCATTTTATCGAATTACATATTTTTGTCGTGTTTTTGGTTCCACGTTGTGATGTACGCTACGATTTCTTCGGTTCGTTTTCATTCTCATTTGTTTTGTCGGGGGTTCAGGTTTTGTTTATTTTAGTTGTATTTTTACGTATGTTGGTGTCGTTTAACAGTAACACGACAGGTATCACTAGTGGAGCAGGAACTGCTTACCTTTCCGGGAACCTAAGTTCAGCCCAAGATTTTAGTGGAGTTCGTGTTTTTCGATCTCTATTTTTGTTTGTAATGTTTTGTAGATCGTTGTTTTTCCTTTTGTTATTTTTCGCTTGACCATTCTATTGTCTGTCCTTTTTCGGTTTACGGATTCTGATTACCCCTTTGATATATTCAATATTTTCCTTGTCTTTCAAGGGACCACAAACGACCACTCCTAACGTGCTTCGGACATCGGCCATTGGGAGCTATTTGTCTTTGGGAACACTTGCAAGTCGTCTTTCACGTGTAGGGAGCAGTATACCTTCACGTGTACTTTCTTTACACGAGGGAGTCATTAACGTCCAATCATCGCCCCGCACAGCTGGCGAACGCCCTTCTAGATGGGTGTTGCCCACAATGGAGACACTATGTCCTATATACTCCAATATTGGTTCAAGATTGACTTGGTAATTTACATTATCTTGTATTTTATTAAAACATTTATTTTAGACACTGACTTGCGGTGCCTATCACTACTAAATATGTGAGTTCGAATCCCGCTCATCACGAGGTGTACTCGATACATCATTCTGTGATAAAATTCGTCCGTGACTTACGACAGATCGGTGGTTTTCGCTGGGTACTCCGGTTTCCTCCACCAATAAAACTGACCGCCATGATATAAACGATATATGGTTGAAAGTGGCGTTAAATACCATAACCCAATTAAATATAGTTATAAATACGCATGATTAGATCCCTCCAATCTTCATTGATATATATTCATGAAAAAGTATTCAACCAAACAAATAATATTTATAGGATGTTTTCCCTTGTCTACTTTCACTGATGTGCAACATGACATTGTTGAAAAAGGGTCCTAAATCAAGAAAAAGTAAAAAGGGAGGTGCATATATAGCAAATCATCATGACTATTTATTACACATCAACGATTGAGTCTACCGCCTCGATGGCGTAATGGTTACTGTGTTAGCCCCTAGTGCGGAAGATTGAGAGTTCGATCCCCGGTCTGGTCAAGCTAAAACTATCACATTGCGTAAAAACACGCAATATTCAAGATCAAAATCAAAGTATGCTTGGCTGGAAGTCATGATAATGTGTCCGATTGGAGCAACATATTTACTTACTGATCGTTGTTTTTGTTTGCTAACAGTTGAAACTTAGCACAACATATTGGTCTAGTAATCTTCACCTCGTCGTATATAATAACTTTTTCTCTCCATGATATAGCTGAATATGGGCCGTCGTGGTCTTCATCGAATGATAGTTGGATGTAATCAATGCCTATCACCACTAGGTTATGAGGTGTACTCGATACTACATTATGTGATCAAGTTTGTCAGTGACTTGCGACAGGTCGGTGGTTTTCTCCGGGTACTTCACCAATAAAACCTGAAACTAAACCCCCTACGATATAGCTGAAATATTGTTGAAAGTGGCGTTAAACACAATAAACCAAACCTGAAGCTGAATAATTGCTCACTTGTCGCTAACCGCCATTTTAACATATACTTTCTACAAATATTATATCTTATATGAAATTAGTTTAAAGTTTTTTTTAATGGTATCTAAAATGGCTAAGTTAAACCATGTCGACTATAGGAGATATACGGGATACATTTTCGATCCTGTTTTCACTGGGTTTGTAACAAGAGTAACACGACTGGTGCCATATGTGGAGCAGGAACTGCTTACCCTTCCGGGGCATCTGAGTTCACTCCCGGTCTTTAGTGGGGTTTATGTATATTTAGTTTTCTGTGAAATGTTTTGTAGATTGTTGTTAGTCTTTTTGTTCTTTTTCGTTTGGCCGTTGTATTGTCTGTCCTTTTTCTGCTTCTAATTACCCCTTTGGCAACCTAAACTTTTGTTATTGTGTATGATGTATAATAATGTTTGATAATGGATATATAACGTCACTTTCAACATTATTTTATATTAACTGAATAGAAAGCTTGAAGATACCAAAGGGGAAATTAGAAGCCGTAAATCGGCTACATAATACAATGGTCAAAAGAAAAAGGAGCATTAATGAAATACAAAACACTACACAGAAAATTTCATAGCACACTAATTATTATAAATCAAAACATACAGGTGTGTCGACACCCCCTCCCAGGATGTCTGGATTTTTAATGAATACATTGCAATCGAAAAGAAAATGGAAATTGAACTGGTTTCCTGCCATGTTGTGAAACAGATTACCAACAATGATAATGTATATTTGTGAGAGAAAAAAATGTATACATTTAGAGTATATACAATCTGCTAAGAGTATATGCAATCTAGGTCCCTCTCCTCCTGCAATAGTATTAAAACATTTGACTTCTCTACCCTCTACACAGCTATTCCTCACTCTAAGCTGAAGGACAAATTAAGGGAGTTGGTCTAACTGTGCTTTATGAAGAAGAATGGCCAACGTAGATACAAATACATTGTGCTAGGAATGGACAGATCTAATTTTTTTTAAAAACACTCTGATTCTACCAAAAGGTTCTCTGAAACTGATATCATCAACATGCTCGAGTTTTTGATTGACAACATATTTGTTATCTTTGGTGGATGTGTTTTTCAACAGACAGTCGGCATACCTAACGGCACAAACTGTGCTCCTCTTCCCGCCGACTTGTTCCTTTATTCGTATGAGGTAGACTTCATACAGGGGCTCCTTAAAAAATACGAAAAGAAACTAGCCCGATCCTTTAATTTCACGTTCCGCTATATAGATGATGTCCTTTCACTAAATAATTCTAGGTTTTGTGATTTCGTTGATCGCATCTATCCCATTGAGCTTGAAATAAAGGATACCACAGATACAGATACGTCTGCTTCATACCTTGACCTACACCTCGAAACTGACAGTGAGGGGCGGTTAAGAACGAAACTTTACGACAAAAGAGATGATTTCAATTTTCCCATTGTGAACCTTCCATTCATATGTAGCAACATTCCAGCAGCACCTGCATATGGAGTATATATATTTCAGTTGATACGATATTCCAGAGCTTGTGGTTCCTATCATCATTTCCTTGATAGAGGGTTGCTGCTAACAAGGAAGCTACTGAACCAAGAGTTCCTCTTAGTTAATTTGAAGTCATCACGACTTCGCTGACCGCTATGGAATATCTGTGTCACAAATGACCACGGATATGTTCCACTTGTCGTAAACACTTCCCGGTCCTTTCCTCGTTCATGACTTATCATCGGGTTTGTAACTAGATTAACATAACGGGTGTCACTAGTGGAGCAGGAACTGCTTACCCTTCCGGAGCACCTGAGTTCACACCCGGTTCATAGTGGATTTCATGTTACTTGATCTTTAGTTTTATATATATGTTTTGTTGATCGTTGTTTGTCCCTTTGTACCTTTTCTTTTGGCCATTGTGTTGTCTGTTCTTCTTCGATATACGGATTCTGATTGCCCCTTTGGTATCTTCAAACTCTTCTTTATAGGAGGTAATAACGATGGAGAAAGAAAAAGTAAACCTCGGACATCTCTTCCATTGCTTCCAGGGATCAATATTAACCTACACGACGGGTGCCACTAGTGGAGCAAGAAATGCTTACCCATTTCGGAGTTCACCACAGGTTTTAAATGGGGTTCGTGTTACTTGATCTTTTGTTTTATGTGTATACTTTGTGGATCGTTGTTTGTCCTGTTGTCCTTTTTTATTTTGGCCATTGCATTGTCTGTTCTTCTTCGATGTACGGATTCTGATTACCCTTTTGGTATCTTCAAACTCTTCTTATTACATTATAGCTTGTTTCATTAGTTATCAGATCAATAGATATGTTTATATATGTGTTTTGCATGTGTTTATTTTTGTCCTGTTCATTATATTTACATATTATTGTCAGAAGAAACTGTTACATTGACTTCCAGCATCTGCTTCTATTGATATTGTGATCATTTTGATCATTGTGATCACGTGGTGTTCCGTTATCTATTCTTTTGGCCATTGTGTTGTCTGTTCTTCTTCGATTTACAGAATCTGATTACCCCCTTGATATCTTCCATTTTACTAGCGGATAGGTCTCGCTTTGGCAACATTTTCCTCCCAAAATCATTTAATAGCATTATATTGGAATCTGCGACGGCTTACTCACCAACTGTAGTTATTTCATTTATATTATAGCAAACTGTAGTGGATACTAAATTCAAGCAAATTTGTTAATACCCAAATAACACCCGAGTTCATTGTGTTTGTATATCATTATTTGTTTTGTCATTTTTCTCTTTAGTCATTATATTGTCTGACCTTCATTTATTTACCGCCTCTGAATACCCCTTACCCATGGTATTTTGACCCCCTATCCATGGTATTTTGACCCCTCTACCTATGGCTTATCGACCCCCTACCCATGGTATATCGACTGCCTATCCATGGTATTTTGACCCCCCTGCCCATGGTATAAAGACACATTTATCCATGGTATTTTGATTCCCTACTCATGGTATATCGACCTCCATACACATGGTACATCGACCCCCTACCCATGGTATTTCGACCCTCCTACCCATGGTATTTTGACACCCTCCAAATGGTATGAAGACCCACTTACTCATGGTGTTTTGTCCCCTACCCATGGTATTTTGACCCCCTTCCCACGGTATATGGACCCACTTACCCATGGTATTTTGATCTCCCTTACCCATGGTATTTTGACCCCCCTAACCATGGTATATCGACCCCCATACTCATGGTATTTTAACCCCCGATCCATTGTATTTAGACCCCCTACTATAGTATATCGACCCTCCTACCCATGGTATTTCCCTATCCTACCCATGGCATAACGACCCACTTACCCATGGTGTTTTGACCCCCTACCCATGATACATTGACCCCCCTATCAATGGTATTTTGAACCCCTATCCATGGTATGATACCCACTTACCCATGGTATTTAGACCCCATTACCCATGGTATATCGACCACCATACCCATGATATTTTGACCCCCTACCTATGGTATATCGACACTACTATCCATGGTATATCGCCCCCTACCCATGGTATTTTGACCCCCTACCAATGGCATATGGAGCCCCCTACCCATGGTATATCGACACTCCTACTCATGGTATATCGACCCCTATCCTTGGTATAAAGACTCATTTACCCATGGTATTTTGACCCCCTACTAATGGTATATGGAGCCCCATACCCATGGTATATCGACCCCCTACCCATGGTATCTTGCACCCCCTACCAATGGCATATGGAGCCCCCTACCCATGGTATATCGACACTCCTACTCATGGTATATCGACCCCTATCCTTGGTATAAAGACTCATTTACCCATGGTATTTTGACCCCCTACTAATGGTATATGGAGCCCCATACCCATGGTATATCGACCCCCTACCCATGGTATCTTGCACCCCCTACCATTGACATATTGACCCCCCTACCCATGGTATTTTGAGCCCCTATCCATGGTATTTTGATTCCCCTACCCATGGAATATCGACCCCCTATCCATGGTATTTTAACCCCCTACCCATGGTATTTTGACCCCCTATCCATGGTATGTTGACCCCCTGCCTATCTCTTGATTAGAAATGAGGGGGGTCAACATACCATGGGGGTTCAATTTACCATACAGGGGGTCTGTTTTCAATAAGGGGGGTCAAAATACCATATGACACCGGTCCTTTCTTCATTCATGACCTAACACCGGATTTGTAATCAGATTAACACGACGAGTACCACTAGTGGAGCAGGAACAGCTTACCTTTCCCGAGCACCCGTGTTCAGTCCCGGGTTTTAGTGGGTTTTGTGTTACACGATCTTTAGATTTATGTGTATGTTTTGTAGTTCATTGTTTGTACTTTTTTGCCATTGTGTTGCCCGTCCTTTGATTTACGTATTCTTATTACTCCTTTCGGCTTTGGTATCTTGAAACTTCTTAAGAAAAGCTGTTCATTTCCCAATAGGCTCCTATGTTAAAAACTGCCACGTGTCGGAGAGCTAAAACACTTTGTTGCTCACCTTTCATTCTGTTTTGAGGAAACCTAATACAGAACTTTCCATAGGGGCTTCCTACCAATTTTTTTTTCCATTTGGCAACTGAGTTTCAGAGGAGAAGAATTTTAAGAAATTAAGAAACAAGAATTGTCTCTGGTGGCCATGTTTTTAAACGATCAAGACAAAATGAGCAATTGTAATAGAAGACCTTCCATAGATGATTCCTATAGCTACTAAGTTTCTGTTCATTTGGACAAGCGGTTTTGGAGGAGAACATTAAAATGTGAAAAGTTAACGGACGACGGACGCCAAGTGATGGCAAAAGCTCACATTTCCATTGGCAAGGTGAGCTAAAACTTGATGCAAGAAGAAATATTTTTACAATGTACTAAAGTTTATATTTGACATGGGAACCAATCAGGATCTTATTTCAGTGTTGATTCGCATCAAACCAGATATTTGAAAAGTGAGAATGTAAATACAGTGTGGTTCATTCTGTGTCAGCGATTTTGATTAGAAAATTAAAATTTGAAAAGGCCATCAATGACAAAGAGAGGTTAATGTGAGTGACAACTTCCATGATCCTTTATGATTAGGTTAGATAAAGTGTTGACGAAAATGACAAACGGACAACAGACGACAGGTGATTAAGAAAATTGCTATGTTTTTTCTCTATGAGTGTGCAAATTGTAAAAATTGTGTGTGCGTTGTTTCTGTGTGCTTCTGAATGATCAGGTTTAACTATCAACCACCATTAAAAATTTATGCACACAAGATCATTATTAATTTAAAGTCGCTAGATTAATTAGTGCTTAACATCACTTGTAACAATATTCTACCTATGAGATGGTGGTTTATGGTGAAGGAAACTGAAATATCGATAAAACCACTGATCTGCAATAAATCTCTAAAACTTGATAACATAAATATGATAAAGATGTATAGAGTACACCATGCCATAAGCGGGAATCGAACGCACAACTCTAGTGGTGATAGGCACTGATTTAATACCAATCTATCATAGTGATCTCAGTATTGATAATGTCTTGTAAAATGTAATTTCCCTCATTTTATTAATAAGGCAAAATATGAAGTTATGCTGTTAAGGATGAACATTATATGGAACAGCAAGTAATTTATGTCGAGGTGTAGTCGATACAACAGTATGTGATAAAGTTTGTCAGTGACTTGCGACAGGTCTGTAGTTTTCTCTGGGAACTCTCAGCAATAAAACTAATGGCCACGATATAATTAAAATATTGTTGAAAGTGGCATTAAATACCATAAACCATATTATCTAGATTTTTATCTTTTTTAATTTTAGACCCCAAAAACAATGTGTGTGTTTCCAATTGCCATGATATATCTGTTATGTATTGGACTTATAATAAATGTGTATTTGATATGCTATGAATAAAATAGACACATTGTACCACAGGTGCCCGTAGACAGGACCCCCATATGGTACCCCATGTCGTGGTACCGCCCACCAATTTATTTTCGTTTATTTTCTTATTTCTGATATATTTCGCTTGGAAAATATATGGGAATACTGACAAACAGGTTTGCTGACACGTCCGGGTCGACTGATGTATATATAGGTAGAAGGTAAGTCACTCTCGTTTTGTTTATCAGAGGTACCACTTGGTTTCAAACTAAAAAAAAATAAGTATAACTTTCCAACCATCACATGTCTGTGGCTTCTTTCCTTTCAATAATGAATATACTCCTTAGAATCGGTCACTTTTATCCATTCGAATCACAATGGACGGCTCCGCTGAACGATTTTATCCTTGAAAACACTCGCTGACTTCGACATTTTGATTGATGCGAGTAGAAATGACGGAAGTGGTGTAGCGCGACCTCTAGCGGCCTTTCGAGATGTTCAGAATTTTGCCTGAAACAATAAAAAATACCGAGAATTACGAACGAAAAGTACGGGAAATTAAAAGGCGGACTTTTTTGAAGTGGAAAAAAACTGCGAAAAGAAGATACTTACGGAATACCTGCTTACATCCAAATATGAGTGATTTTATCGCCCCAACATTGATAAAGTGGCTTATTGAAAATTTAGAATCTGCACAAGATATAGAATATGTAGATTTAACTGAAATAAATAAAAAATATAACGCCAAGGCTTCTGGACTTTCGGTAGGAAATTCCTTAAAAAAAATATTCAGTAATGTCAAAGTTGAGCAAGGTCGTGCTAAACATGATTGGACTAAAAGGACAAAACGGTATTATGGTATTACTTGGAAATCCCAAAGCAATTCACATATTGCATTCAGTCATATTTCTTCAGTGATCCCAGATGATTTGTTTGTGCTGTCAAAACTTACAGACAGCATTATAATAGGGTATTTCACTGGTGACATAGTAAATGGCAGTAAAGTTCTTCTAGAAATCATTTTAAACAGCAACAAAAGTGGGAAAGTTCTGATAAGAGGGAAAACAGTAAACCCGGGAAAGATAGGTCTTGATGAATTATACAATTTAGATTTAGTGTTTGAAATTGTTCGCCAAATGAAATACTGTAGGGCAGTTCCTGAAGTTGTAAAATCAAAGGAAAACTTGGCTTACCTTAAGGACTTTATATCCAAAGTGGGATATGAAAACTCCTCAGAAGTGTGCTTCCGGTCAAACAGCTGCACACAAATATTGCCATTTAAAACTGCAAACATCATCTCAGATACTTGTCTTTACTGCAAAAAAATACAAAAGTCAAATAAAAGTGAAACAGAGAATACTTGTAGTGTTGACATCACAAAACAAGATATTCAAAGTATACAACAAGTAACAGTAAGTAACTCCTTGAGTGAAATGTCCCTCCCTGATGAGAATGATGTTACATTATGTGAAAATGATGAAAATGACATGTCAATTATTTTGAATAAAATATTTCCTGATTGTCCTGATAAAATGAAGACCTTTCTGTTTTCACAAAAAATGGCACTTGAGAGGCATCCAAATGGGCGTCGGTGGAACAGAGACATTGTCCGCTTGTGTTTAAGTCTTTGGTGCAGGAGCCCTCATGGCTATACTGATCTAGGAAACAGCAAATTTGTGTTCCTACCTTCTCAAAAACTATTGCAGAGGTATAAAAATCAGGTGGACCAAGAGTCAGGTTTCAAAAAAGATATACTGCATTGGATGAGAAATGAGGCTGCCCTTAAGAACATTCCTCCAGAAGGATATGAAGGGGGGCTCATCATAGATGAGATGCCAATTCAGCCTGACCTTCAATTTAAAAAACGAGGTGGAGACATACAGTTAATAGGCTTTGCTGAATGTACCCCAGAGTCCCTTGTCTTTGACCAAATTTCATCAGGTAAAAAGCAGAGAATACTGGCAACCCATGCACTTCAATTTCTGTTCCTAGGATTTACTGGGTTTAGATTCCCATGTGCCCATTTTCCATCAACTACCGCATCAGGATATGAGCTTTATCTCTTGCTTTGGGAGGCAGTTAATATGTTATCTAGTTTTGGGTTCAAAGTACAATATATCAGTATGGATGGTGCACAATCCAACAGAGATTTGCTAAGCTCTTGATACCTGATTTTTGCTCACTCGCACCTGTAACTTGTGGATTCAAAAATATTTACTGCTATGACAATCCAAAAATATTTTTCATAATGGACATTTCTCATGTGGTTAAAAAAATTCGCAATAATATATTGAAAAGCGGAAAAGTTTCTCATTGTAAGAGACATTTGATGATTGATGACAAATACATAGAATGGGAACATTTTAAACGGGCATATTTGTGGGATATAGCTAGTCACCCCTTTCCTGTTCATCATAAACTAACACAGGAGCACATAGTTTTAACCCCTGAGGCCAAGATGAGAAACCACTTGGCTGAAGATATCCTTAATAGTGACATGTTACATTTGATGGAACTTTATCAAAAAAATCTTGGCAATGAAGGTGCTTTTCGCAATGCCACTATTGAGTTGCTCAAGTGCACAAGTGTTCTGATTAATTTCTGCAGGGATCCTAGACCTATTACTGACACAAGTGATGACCGTTTAAAACAAAATCATGATGCTATGAGTTGGTTCATTCAATGGGAAAATAGTGTAAAAAGTAATGAAAAAATCAGAAACAAAGAAAAATGTTTGATTTCACATCAGACACGTCAAGACATTATTTCTGCTATGCTTGGATTTGAGGAGTTATGTACCTATAAACTGAAAAAATCAAATGCTAGTATCATACCCAATAGAGTAAATAGTGATGTTGTCGAGAACATCTTCTGTCAGCAACGGACAATGCATAATGGTGCAAATGCCAATCCTACATACCTTGGCTACTGCCACACCATGAACTCTGTAATTCTTGGACAGGCTTCAGTTTCCAGAAAGTCAAACACTGGTGGTGCAGCAGGTGCCTGCTTACCCGAGATGTCTGAAAAGGTAAGAAATGGCTATTAAGAACAAAGTATTATAATGCCAAAACATTGCAGTGGCATAGGAATTAATTTATTTGTCCAATCAAAAGAAAGGAATTTATTCATTAATGTTTATTTTGGAGCAGGGTCTTCGTTGGGATGTTATAAAATCTGTATTGACAGATCATCCGCTTGTATTCACTTTGTCTGGGGCCATACACAACTTGACATACAGAATGGGTTACGGTTCATCATTGAAGGCTGTATGCCAATCTCTGTACGACGTGTAATTTTTTTTTGGGGTCTGGTGTCTTGTTATCATTTATTCGATATCTCCTCATTTTATTATCCCCCCTTTAACACAACAGCTGCTACACCAGTATATTGTTCCCCCCCCCCCCTTACTCTTTCAGATGTTTTTGGGACATAAATTTTAGTTTCATTTTGTTGAAGTTCATCTTTTTAGGAAACCTAGATATTTTTAGTCTTGAAGACCAAAAATTAAGACATATGAAATACAGGTATCTCAATAATATTTGAAAATGAGGGTCAATTAGGCCTAATCATACTTAATCCTTTATTCAATATGCAAAACTGATAAATGTTTCTACATAAATCAAGATGTTCATATATACAGTATTGTTTAAGATTAGGATATTTGCTTAATTTTTCATAATTCACTGGTAGTTGAACTTACAAATATGTCACCAACTAACACAGAGGAAGTAAATGTACATGTGTCTTATGTATCAAGTTCTAGTTAAAAATTCACATGGGAGCATCTTACATGTATTACATTGTAGTTTCATGGGTAGCTATGAGGAAAATCTTATATGATATTGACATTCTCATACAATATTTATATAACTTGAAATTTGTGTGGGGTGCTCATGCATTTATTATTTTTTTTCATATGTTCAGAACAAGTTTTATCTCATAATATTAATTTTTTTAGGAAAAGGGGGGTGTCCATATTATTTTCTAAAACATGTCTTGTATTTCTCTTCATTTCGGCATATACATGTATAATTTTGTTTTTCCTCATAGCCCCCTTATTATTATAGAAATGTATTTTTACCTTTACTGGCACATTGCACAGATGAATGGCTCGTCACCAGAAAGACGACACCATTCAGACTCATCCTCTAAGTTTGCACACTGTCGATGGTACCAAAGGGAACACAAATTGCAGCATATCCAGTCCTCTCCATCCATACATGTATATGTTTTGTTGCAGATGGCACAGTTTTCATCATTATCATCTGTTGTCTTTTTCTTCCGTTTTCCTTTCCCCTTTTCCTTTCCTTTTCCGTTCACTTTACTTATAGTTTGTTTCCGTTTTCTTTATTCAGGTACAGGTGCAGTAGAATCAGTATTAGTAGGCGAAAGGGGTTCAGGAGTTGAAAGGGGATTTATGCCACTTGGTCCAGGCTGTTCACCATCAATTGGGGTTTCCTCCTCATGTGAATGTAAGCTTACTGAATCTAAAATTCCTTTCACGAGAACATTAATAATTGCATCTTTCATTTGCTGAGCACTAACTTTAATCTTATATTGCTGACATATCTCAATATAAGGTCCTTCTTTGTGAATGAGTGTTCATTTAAAAAATTTCTGTTTTGCATCAGTTCTGATTTCAACCTTAGCATTGAAACTTCCTTATTACTAGAATTATCTTCATTAAAAAATGTGATATTGAAAGATTTAGGCATTTGTTTGGTTTTTTTCATGACTTTTTTTCTTAAGGCAATACCTTTTTCCTTTTTTAGATAGGTCAAATAGGTTTTCCTGAATTGGCTAAAGCTAACCTTAAGATATAGTATGACAGCACATTGAAATAATACAATATAAGAATCACAGGACATTACTATGTCATCCAAATTTTCAGAAATATCATCATTATTCCTTTCAATTTGACATAGGGGTCTAGAATTTGTAACACAATTGACCCAAGCTTGAAAAAGTTCATAATCAGTGATTACTTCATCTTTCACCACTCTAAACAAAAATTGGCCCATATCTACTAATCTTTTATGAGTGAGTCTTTCCCGGCAAAACAATTCTAAAGTTTTGAAAAATTCAAAAGTAAAATCTGATATATCTGTTAAACTTTCTCGTTCATTTTGCTTTCTTTTCACTTCAGATAAAGTGTCTGGATTTTTTGTCGAAGCAATCAATTCATCATATGATGAGCATAAAGAGACCAAAATGTTCATTTCACATTGGTAGTTGCTAAGGTCCACTTCCTTACCCTTAACATATAAACAATTTCGAATCTTTTTGGATAAATTGCATTTTAGTTTTGCTAGGACATAGCCACTAACATATCTCAATTTTGCATTTCCAGCTGCATCAATATTCTCAGGCAGTTTCTGGAAAGGCTCGGGTTCAGAAAGTCTGAGGTAAGTTGATAGTTCTGTGAAAAAACTTCTTTCCAAATAAAACATTACTGCAGTTAAAACCTGAAAAGCTGGACCTTTGACATCTTGTTGATACTTCTTAAGTAATGAAATTGTTTTTTCTTCATTTTCATCAGAACTTATATAGTTATTGAATTTCCTGAAATAGTCATTTCTATGCTTCTGGCAATAACTTATCTCCCCTTCTGGAAAACAATTAAGTCCTATATCATCCATAATAGAAGATTGACACTGGAACCAATCATCATACAGTTTATAATTTTTCAAAATGGCATCTTTAAATGCTACAATTTTGTCCTCCACAGGAGTATCCTTAAATGTTTGTAAAACAGAATCAAGCACATTCCTTGAATGTAAAAAAACATCAGCAATAGGCTCCAAATCAAATGATTTTCTATGAAATCAATTTTGTCTATTTCAGAATAAAAAAAATCTGAATCATCCAGAATCAAAGTTTCATCTAAATTGTCATTGTTATGATGATCATTATCATCATCACTATCAATATCATCATCACCATATTCACTTGGATTATCTGAACAAATTTCATATGAATTGTTACAACAACTTAAATCATTTTTGACAACTCCAATTGAAAAGCTTCCATGAAAATTATACACATATGAAAGGTGTTTTATAAAGTTTACAACTTTTAATCCTTCAACTGATACTGCCCTACCTACCGCAACACCAAGTTGTCCTGGTTGAACACAATTCTCACAATCAACTACAAGTTCTGGTAGTGTCATTCCTTGAGATTTATGTATGGTTATACCATAGCAAGCTTTTAAGGGTAACTGGACTCTCTTTGCAATAACATTTTTTTAAACAGGGTCAAATGTTGTAAAAATCTTTCTTGAAATACTAACAAAAACTGGCTTTTCATTCATCAAAATTTTAACTTCAATGGAATCTGTATCCAATTTTTTTACTACACCACGAAGCCCGTTCACTAAAGTGTCACTCAAATTACGAATAAGCATTACAGGACAATTTATTTTCAATCCTAAATTTTTTAGTGCAACAAATTTATTTAAATAATGTTGTGATCCCTCATCCTGTAAATGATATACCTTCATCTCTCCTTCCAGGGACTGTAATTTATGATAATTATACACATCAACTTCTAAATTTCGAGCAAATAGGTGAACACTTGACTCCTCATTAGGAATTGGACGGTCCATAGACTTTAAAAATGCATTACCGTCATCTGAAAGATCACCAGTTTCAAGCTCATTTATAGTTTTAATTAACATAGGGTTATCCTGTCTGTGTATTATGTTCAAATTTATTTTGTGTGGAAAGTAGGTTTCAAACCAAGGCAAAACAAAGCAATGTTTTCCAGAATCCCCATACAGTTCATTTTCAACTGGCTTCAGTTGGTAAAAATCACCAACTAGTATAACTTGGATTCCTCCAAAGAGGTGAGGAGAATTTCGAACTGTTTACACAACAATTGTACTTGGTTCAAAACCTTGGCACCGATCATAGATATTTCATCAACAATAAGTGTTTGAACAGCCTCAATATTGTTTTTAGCAGAAAGAAACCTTTCATTAGTTTTAACTAAATGAATAAGTTCTTCATCTAAATGCCTGCCATCCTCAATACCAGACCACTTATGTAAAGTTTTTGCCCCAAATTCAGTGTAGTTTGTTGCAGCTATACCAGTGGAACACACTATTGCCACCTTTTTATTTACCTTTGTCCTTAAATGTTTAATTATTATCTTTACAAGGAAGGATTTTCCTGTTACCCCTTGTCCTGTTATAAGCAAATTGTGGCCGTTTATAGCCAAATTAAAAGCCAACTTTTGATCTTCATCCATCGTTGTTTGTTTTCTTTTAATTTCCCGGACTTTTCGTTCGTAATTCTCGGTATTTTTTATTGTTTCAGGCAAAATTCTGAACATCTCGAAAGGCCGCTAGAGGTCGCGCTACACCACTTCCGTCATTTCTACTCGCATCAATCAAAATGTCGAAGTCAGCGAGTGTTTTCAAGGATAAAATCGTTCAGCGGAGCCGTCCATTGTGATTCGAATGGATAAAAGTGACCGATTCTAAGGAGTATATTCATTATTGAAAGGAAAGAAGCCACAGACATGTGATGGTTGGAAAGTTATACTTTTTATTTTTAGTTTGAAACCAAGTGGTACCTCTGATAAACAAAACGAGAGTGACTTACCTTCTACCTATATATACATCAGTCGACCCGGACGTGTCAGAAAACCTGTTTGTCAGTATTCCCATATATTTTCCAAGCGAAATATATCAGAAATAAGAAAATAAACGAAAATAAATTGGTGGGCGGTACCACGACACGGGGTACCATATGGGGGTCCTGTCTACGGGCACCTGTGCATTGTACAGGTTATACTTTATATATAAATTGTATGTATGAAATATTCTATAAAAACATGTTATACATTGTCCAAATATTGTAATGATCCAAATGTTGTAAATTGTCCAAATATTGTGAATGATCCAAATATTTAAAATGATCACAATATTGTTTATAGTCCAAAGGTTCATCTCAAAATGTACAATGTTAGCAATAATCCTTTAATTAGCATACTTTATACTCCAATAATTAACACAAATCAAATTAAAATTATCCAGTAAAATTAATTAGATCTATATTTTACTACTTTTATCCACACTACATACTCACGAGGAAACATATTGTTATCACAAAGTAAACAACTATCTTCATTTAAAGCTATCAACTAATTAATATATAATTATTTCTACTTTAATTAACAGTTTTGTAAGTCTTTGTTAAATATTATATCAGTGGTTTGTGACTTGTCAATACCATCTGGTCCACAAAATAAACAAAAATATTTTATTTACAAAATATAAAAATCCTTCATCTACAAAATATAAACTAATACAGTCTTATTTCTACTGATAATTAACAGTTTTGTAAGTCATTGTTAAATGTTATATCACTGGTTTGTGACTTGTCAATATCATTCATATTCTCAAAATATAAAAATCGAGAAAGCATCAGAGATGCAACAGCCGAGTTGCAAGTCAAAATCATTTGTCTTGTTTTATAGATTAGTAAGAAACTAAAGAATAAATGTACATGTATGTATGATGGATTGGAAATATTTTCCTATGTAATAAAGACTATTCAAGATATCATCAAGTTTCAGAGGACAACAAATAAATTATGAGGATAACAGATCGTTATATTGTAGCAGTTGTTTGTTTTAGATGACAGAGGAGAAACAATGACAAAATCATATGAATGAAAGAAGAGAAAATACAGGTTTTTTTTAAAACATCTTACAATTAGTACTATTAGAAAGGTATCTGCAACCATACAAGTTTATGGTCTGTCCAATATGCCTCTTGTATGCCTACACTGGCATCAATGTTGGTATGCGAACATAACTTTGGAAGAGGATCATCCAAGGAACATTTGGGCAAAGTTTGGTTAAAATTAACAAAATGGTTTCAGAGATATGTGTAATTCTCAAAAAATCTTCTGGTAAGGGATGGGGATAACCCCGGGCCTCAACTCTTGGAGCATTTAATTTGTTTATTCACCCTGATCATAAATATATATGGTTTAGGAGTGGGGATTTCAGCAATTATAAAGTTTACTTCAGATAGGGGTGGGATATAACCCCCAGGGCCTGAGCTATAAGGCATTACATTTGCCTAGTCACCCTGATCATAAACATATATGGATTATAGGTGGGGATCTCAACCATCAAAATGTTCACTTCAGGTAGGGGGTGGGGTATGGCCCTGGGGCCTGAGCTATAATGCATTTAATTTGCCTAGTCACCCTGATCATAAATATATATGGTTTTGAGTGGGGATATCTGTCATATTTTTTTTAACAGATTCCCCAGCGGGGTGGGGCTGAGCACCGGGGATTAAAAATGTTGAATGCACAACATCACATTGGCATCTCCACTCATACCAAATATTAAGTTTCTATCTTTTGTAGTTTCAGAGAAATAAGTAATTCTCAAAATATGTACTTTTTCTATAAATAACCATGATTTTACAAGAACAAAACAATAGATTAATCTGAATTTCGAACTCGCTCTAAATAATAGTGTAATAATGCTTCCTACCAAAAATTATGTTGATCGACCAAAAACTAAGAGCACTATCGCGTTAGCGAAGATAGGCTAACATACGCCCGTCCGCCCGCCTTTCGCCAAACCATAAGCCGACTGCAACTCGGCTAAAAATCCTTCATCAACAAAATATAAAAATCCTTCATTTACAAAATATAAAAATCCTTCATTTACAAAATGTAAAATCTTTCATTTACAAAATATAATTTTTTTCATTTACAACTATAAACTAATATAGTGTTACCTGATCTATTTATAATGAACAGTTTTGTAAAGTCATTGTTAAATGTTATACTCCATGGCCAGTCAACACCATCATGTTCACTTAATACTATATCACGTAATGTTCCATCTGGTGACAACCTGTGTATGTCGTCTGAATCATATCCACTTATATATACATGACCTTATTGATCCACGGCCAGTCCTCGGTATCCTGATATGTCGTATCTATATATAACGTGGCCATCTAAATTGATACAACACAATCTCCCGTTCTGTCTTAACAACAACTGATCATTCCTTTCAATGTACAATAAGTTGTAATTATTACCATCATCAGTTGTTATCTCTCTTACACGAGATCCATCTGTATTTAAAATTAAAACTTTATTATATCCACTGATGTAAATTTTGTCCTTTACAGCAGTGACACCGTGACACTCTTCTCCTATCTCTATCTTGTTGTCCTTTGTATTGTTAGTGGTGTTGATAAATTGTATGGATTTCTCCTCTGGAAGAGTAACTACTGCTTTATCTGTACATGGTACTACAGTAATGCACTCAGGTCCACCGGTAAACGATATTTCATCTTCATAGGTTTTGTAATCCTTGTATATACATACCTTGTGATGAGATGGATAATAATTACAAAGTAGTAATTTGTTGTCAGAAGTGACAGCCATGTCTGTTAACCTATATTGTTCGCCATGTTTTAATTTAACTTCATCTTCTTTTATGAATTCGGTCAGTGTGTGTCTTCTATCTTGTTGTACCTGTTGATGTTGTACTTTCATTGATTTATATTTAATAGGACAAGGTCGGGTAATTTGTGACAGTGATCCGATTGTTTAAATGTTGACATTCTTAATTTCTTCAAACTCCATGTCAATTTCATTAATAGCAGACGTCATGTCATGAATCTTGTTTTCTGTTTTCTGAATGTTTGTTATTTGTTTTCGTAAAGTTAAAAATAGCTGATTATTAGAGCCGTGGTCTTTTAGGAATTCTAGTTCTTGTTTATTGTCTTTAACAATCGATGTTAATTGACAAATTTCATATTTTTCTCTGTTTATTTTCTCCTCATTTATTTCCTGTACAGACCCTACTTCAGTTATTAATCTTTCTTTATTGTCATCTAGATATTTTGGAACTTTTGATTTAGCTGCACTGATTTGTTTTATTATCAGAGACTTCTTCTGTTTCAGTAATTTTTTATTCTCGTCTCTATTTTCTTCCATTTTCTGCAATGTTTCAGTCATATTATCTAGTTCTTCTAACGTATCGGAAAGTAAAGATGAATTTTTGACGTCCTTTGAAGCAGAGTCTAAAGGTAAAACAGACTCACAAGACCTATGACTATCCGAGAGACAAGCTCTACAGCATACAACATCGTGTTGACTACAGAAATGATCAATCTGGACGTCTGTGTGTATTTCACAGTTTATTTCAGAAGATGGTGATATTCTTGATCCCACCGACGACAAATCAATTACATAATGAGATCTAAATACCTCACACCGCATATGCCATTCAGCGCATTCTGTGCATAGCTTTTCTTCACAGTCCGAACAATATTTTTCAGCAACAAGCCTTTTCTTTTTTTCTGAACATGGATCACAAATTATTTCCATGATGAATCTACAAGTAGAAATATTATGACATTGATTATTTATAAAAAAAATCTTAACATTCAGTTTAATAAAAAAAAATCAACATTATATAAATCTTGAAATATCGACTTTTTACATCTCTAATAGCTCGACTGTTATTCGTCCAATCCCCATGTTTTCTATGCTTTATGCATATGCAGTGGAGTAGCAAAGGGTTACAGATGCGAAGATGAAGCCTTAGAAATGAATCGGAAGGTGTGTGTGTGTGTGGGGGGGGGGGGTCATTTGGAGTTGACACGAGGGGTGCAAGCTTGCAAAAATAATACGTAAATAAATAAAAACAAAAACACAAACAAACATAGAGGCTGGCAACTTAACATTTTGTTTTTGCTTTCATGCTGAAAATCCAGTTGCTAATTAAATTTCTGCCATAACAAGTGAAGTATTTCCCCCTTTTTCCTCACCCACTTACTGGGGATGCCCTACTATGCCCATGATTTCAATGCAGAGCACTAAGCAAATTTAATTTAATAAAAATAAATTCATGTTTCGTGTCAAAAATATTTCTGGTTTGGGAAAAAAAGACAGCCATCCCCTAAATATTAAAGGGGCATTATCTGCCAAAATCGTAAATTTGTGTTACCCATAAAAACTATCAGATATGATTGATGCCTTAATATAAGTATTTCTGTAACTTATACAATCCGTCAAAATTAAGTATGGACAATGCATGGACGAGTAAACCGACCTGCGCAAACATGACCTTGGAAATTCTCACTTCAAACAAACATCGTACGTCAGACGCTTTTTAATAGTGATGATTTATTTCATTAAGCGAAGGACGCTTTTTAATAGTGATGATTTATTTACTGTCCCTGCATGAAATTATGTTTTATTTTATTTGTGTTCACAATTACATCTGGATATTAGATAAAGCATTTAATATCGATTTTTGTTTGTTTAATTTCGTACACGTATTATTGTTTACTATTTCTTAGTCCACTCATTGAACTCGGGAGGTGTGCGTGTTAAACATGATTTTATTGGATGTTTGTACATGTTCAGTGTGACGTGGTCAATTGCTATCGCCCGATTGGTTTTTTCATCGTGACGTACGATGTTTGTTTGAAGTGGGAATTTCCATGGTCATGTATGCGCAGGTCGGTTTACTTGTCCATGCATTGTCCATACTGAATTTTGACGGATTGTAAATGTTATGAAATGTACGCGCACCGTGGGAAAAAAGTGCAACCGCTCGTGTTTTGAGATCGATCAAGAAAAAAATTTAATACTATATTCGATATTTGACCATTTAACTTTTGGAGAGTGGGGTATATTTTTGTTTGTAAAAAAAATATAGTGACCTGAAAGATGCAACTTTTGTTTAACTTGAATAAAAATAACATTTAAATTTAATTTAATAAAAATAAATCGCCATCTTATTAATTATCGACATTGTTTACGGAGTTTGCCTAATCGTCATTAATTCAATACAACAATGCACTTATTTCTTATTTTCTGTGAATCTGTTTTCAGTCGGCGTTAATTACGGACAAAGAACCATGCAAGTTTGTAGTTAATAAGGGACAAAATACAAATTATTCGTGTTTACCTGTCACTAGTAAGGTCATCAAGATTATGTGTGTACATGATCCCGGCCTTTTCGTTATCAATAATCATTGATAGTAGGGTTAAAATTATTGATAACGAAAGGCCGGGAGCAAGTCCCTGTGATCCACGTGGACGTTTGCATGCGAACAACACAAAGTCAATAGTCCTATATAACATACGACTTCACATTCCATGTTGATATTTTACGTTTTCATTGGGATTTTTTAATTTATTATTTCATGCGGAGGCAGCAAATAGAAAACAAATAGTAAATATCGCCACCCGAGGTACTATGTGATAGGACTACACAAGTCAAATGATGTCTTGTTTCATAAAATGCTCTCATCTTCCAATCAATGTAATCAATCCATAATCATTGTATTAAATTCTTTGTTAATTGTTCTGCCCGAAAGGGCTCCTTAATTGGAAATAAAATATTTGTATTGTATTGTATTGTATTGTTGTGTTTCAGAGAGATAAATTCGTATAAAATGCATTGCACAAACACGCAACAATGTTATTCTTAACTGTTTTCAGCAAAATGTCGTTTTTGTATTTGTTCATTGATTGATGATAGATCACTGTTTGGTCTTTATTTCAATAAAAATTACTTACTTAGAGAACGACCATTTAACTTGAATGGGGGTGGGGTTATGTTTTTTTGTTTCGTTCAGAATTTTTTTTTCGGACAACACAAGAGTTAGAATATTATTTTTTTTGAAGTGCAAAGCGCGAAATTTTTTTCCAGAATATAACATTAGGTTATATGACAAAAACTCTGAATCAGATTTTTTTTCCTCCACCAAAATCAGAATAATTTTTTCAGCCACATTGTGAATCAGAATATTTTTTTAGAAAAAAACCATAACCCCCCCCCCCCCTCCAAGTTAATTGGTCGTTCCCTTACTTATTATAAAATGAAGAAAATTTAGCAAAATTTTACCAATCCAAATTTCACGTCTGCTTCTGTGAATGGAAATTTGAAAAAGGAAGCTAATTGCGAGACGTCACGTCTCAGACGTGTGCAAAAGTGATTTTGGTCACGTAGACCATGCCTTAAGGTAGATGGGGTGTCTAATTTTTTATCCATAGATTTATTTATTTTTTAAAGTAAACTTCCTTGTAATATACCCTTCCAAATAAAAAAGATAAAAAATGAGGGTCACCGGCATTCCAAGATCAACATTTTAATTTGAAAATTGAAGGGAAAAATGACATTTTGGGGCAACATTTATAGACAATGAAGGAAAAAATGTTATTGCATGCATTTTTCTCACTTTTGAGACAGACCCGTTCCTATTTTTAGCGATGTGAGATTTCCTTTTCTCACCCCTTGGATAAAGTAGTCCGTTAGTTTAGGTGAAAAAGATTTTTCTATCTTACCCCGGCTGCAGGGTAAGACAAGCTACATGCCGTTTTTCCCGCAAAATTGTTTTCCATTGTTGAATTAAATTGTCGATTTATAGTGTCTTGACAGTATTTTAAATGTATTTCACAATAAAATACAATAAAATACATGTATTTTATTGATAAATATATCATAAATGCTACTACAACAGCGATAAATGCCTGTAAACAAAATTATTTGACGTTGGTCAAAGGGAGATAATTGTTTTTTATTTACGTTAGTTACCTAACAAGGGAGAGTACTCTATATTTTTTCAACGTAAACAAATATTTAAAGAGATGAGAAAAAGAGGCAAACATCGTAAAAGGTGCAAGATTTTGTTATTTTAGAATCTATCACAAGTTTGTTAACTTTATTAATTTGAACCTATTTAAAGTTGTAAAATGAGCTTCCTGTTTTCTTTTATTACGTGACATTTTGGTCCTGTGGCTGTGATACGGTTCGCAAATTAATGCACCAAACTACACAACAAGTAAACAAACATTGACACGGTAGAAAGGGGTGAGAAAAAGAGTCAAACACCGTTAAAGGTGCAAGATAGTAAAATCTGTGACACCCTCGGGTGTCACAGATTTTGCACCTCTCCCGGTGTTAGACCCCATATTTCTCACAAATGAGGCAGCACAGTTCCTATTTTTAGCCGTGTGAGATATCCTTGTCTTTACCCGTGGGTGAGATAAGAATTTCACGCTACTTTTCCCGTAAAAATGTTACGTTTCGCAAAATGTCATTGTATCAATAAAATCGTTTAAATATTTACGTTTTGTGTATTTATCTAGTCAGCCACTTATCAACTGCCCCTGAAAATTAGGTTACAATAGAAACATGCATCCCTTTCGCATCAGATTATGCGGTACACATCAAAAACACACACGCTTATAAAGGCTTTGTTTTGCTTACATTCCATCGAGCGTTTTCCCGCAAAATTGTTTTCCATTTTGCTGAAGTAAATAGTCGATTTATCGATATATACATCCGTCTCTTGGCAATATTTTTAATGTATTTCATAATAAAAATACAATGTATTTAATAAACATATTATAAATGCTACTACAACAGCGATAAATATCTTTGAATTTGGTCAAAGGGAGGTAATTTCGGTCTTTATGCTAGTTACTAACAAGGGAGAGCACTCTATTACTATTATTAAACAATCTAAAGAAAAAATGTGGAATTATTTTGTTAAATTAGTGAGAAAAAAAATCAAACACCGTTAAGAGGGCAAGACGGAAAAATCTCAGACACCCGCGGGAAAGATATCTATTGGTCTCCAACTCGGCGTTGCCTCGTTGGAGACCAGAAATATTTCCCTTGGGTGTCTGAGATTTTTCCGTCTTGCCCTCTTACTGGTGTTAGATCCTTTATACCTTGCACTAGTGCAAGACAAAACAATCACGTGCGTTTTACCGGCAAATGCATGATGTACAGTTTATGTCAACTGCCACCCGAATTCTCCATGCTTTTCCTTTTTAAAAGAAACAATTCACTGTATATAAGCTTTCAATCTTTTATAAACACGCAAATCATAAAAACAGCCATAGAATTCTCCGACACCCTCGAGTAAGATTACAATCGTTTGCTGACTCGGCGAGCCTCGTCAGCGAATGATTGAAATCTTACCCTCGGGTGTCGGAGATTTTCCTGTCTTGCACTTTTGCCGGTGTTAGATTCTATATATCTGATGAACATATCAATTTCTAACCATAGAATTTTCGGATTTTTTGTAATGGAGAACATTCAGCCATCCCCCCCCCCCCCCCAGGTGGCGTCGCTGTACCAACGGTGGTTAGGAAAACGTTTGTTTTCCGCTAAACGCTTGTAACCAATGTAATCAAATGGCAATATCATTACCTACGTGGTGTCCTTGGTCTGAAACGTTGCGTAATATGACGGTAGGCACAGCCTACAATCGTAACTACTCGGCCATTCTCGCTACCCTACAAATAACCTCGTACGTAGATAGTAGAAATTCTTCTTAAATTGTTTGCCGGAAGCTAAGTTAAGTTAAAACGCACAAAAATAGAGTCCACGAAAATCCAATATGGAAGACATACTAAGTAAAATCTAATCATGCAAAACTAATTAAAACTTTAACTTTTATCTATGAAAATAATTGAAATATAGAAAATTGTTTAAAATATAACTTTATCAAACTTTCATGTAACTGACATGTGAAAAGTAGTGCGATTAATACACCTAATGCATACGAGGTTATTTGTAGGATAGCGAGCATGGCCGAGTAGTTACAATTGACACAGCCTATAGAGAGGACGGAAGTGAACATAATAGATTTTAATTTGATATTTCCAATACCTTTGTTTCTAGTGTATTTCACAATGGCTGGTAACAACCATAGCCTATAGGGCCCAATGTCTGCAATGGCAATGTAAAATTGCATGTACGTGGGCTCTTTTTAACTTCATTTGGTGTCTAATGACGTAAAATTGCACACGAGTTTTTTTTTTACTTCATTTGTTGTCTAATGACATAAAATTGCACACGAGTTTTCAGACTAAATTGAACCCGATTGAACATTGTACATGTATTTTTTTCACTGTATAGGGTCTTACCATGTAAATTTGCGTACTCGCTTTTGCTTCAAAAACAATGCAAGAAGAGTTTTAAGATTCCCAAGCGCAAGGGCAGGCAATACAATGGCCAAAAGAAAAAGGACAATCACTGATCTACAAAACATTTCTCCCACAGCGATAGTTTTTTTCACAGGAAACAAAAGTCAGATTTTTATTTTTTGGACATAAAAAAAAATCAGTAATTTCCCTTCAAATTTTTATCATAAATTTCTCGTTGATATTTTTGCATCTTTCGTCGTGTAAATTTATTTTGTTTCGCTAAAATTTCACCACATAATTAAGATATGTTTTTCGTCAGGAAAATACATCCTAAAAGTTAAATGGTCGTCCCCTTAATGACATGAATGTGTGTCTCGTCCGCGTCCACACAGCTTCGTATAATACGAACCGCATCGGTGGCAAACAAACAAACATACAAATACTGTATTATCCCTAGACACTATACAGTGTACAAGGGGTCAACACATCAAACAAATATATAGAAATCGACGACAGTAGTTAGACATTTACAACATAAATACATGTAAACTCAATACATTGAAATTGACAATAGCAATTAGAAATTGACAACAATATACAAACAGGGTAGCTTGACTCGAACAACGTCACGTGCAGTTCGTGGCAAGAATGTAAACATTTATACTACAGTGGCAGTATATACAATTATGTACTTTGTAAAGTGTTGTTAAGTTTTTATCTATTTGTATGGGATTACATATTTTAAAGTATGCAGCGTAAGTACTTTTCTTTTTTTTTTCTTTTTTTTTTAATTATTAGTTTAATTCCATGTTCTTGTGAGTAAAAAAAATAAAAAAAATGCCTAAGTATATAAAATGTGCTAAAACATTGGAACCATTAATATAAAACAGAAAAGGATATTACCAATTACAAATATTTGATAATTTTTCTAATGAATCCACATATTTTACGATACAACGTTACATTACATAGTGATAGCATCCCTTTCAATTGATATAACGAAGGATTTCTTAAGTAATATTCCGGGATAAAAAAAATTAGCAGTTCACTAATTTGTGGATATGAACAAATAAATAAATAATGAAATTCATTTCCAATTTCTAGGTTACATAAATGACATTTCCTGTTTTGTTTCAGAATATTTGCCCATCTACCAGTTTCGATAGGAAGTTTCAAATTCGAGCATATCAGTTTACACATATATATTCTATCAGATGGGTGTAACCTAATAAGATAAGGTTCTATATATGCTAGCTTAAATTCGGTTTTGAAAATACCATAAAATTCACCTCGTGAAGAACTATTAATCTGTTGAAACCAATGTTGAATATACTGGTCTAGCAACTTTTGTTTTAGAACAGACTTTAGGGAACGACCATTTAACTTGAAGGGGGGGGGGGGGGGGTTATGGTTTTTTTCTAAAAAAAATATTCTGATTCCCAATGTTGCTGAAAAAAATATTCTGATTTTGGTAGAGGAAAAAAAAAATATTCTGATTCAGAGTTTTTGTTATATAACCTAATGTTAAATTCTGGAAAAAAAATGAAATATTCAAACTCTTGTGTTGTCCGAAAAAAATATTCTGAATGGAACAAAAAACCATAACCCCCCCCCCCCCCCCTTCAAGTTAAATGGTCGGTCCCTTAATACATTTCTATTCATATGTATCTGATTCATTCCAAATGAAACTAAGTCCACACTCATCAAAGATTGATTTGACGTATGTAATCCATTTAAAATGCATGGGATTACTTTGATGAAGTTTGAACATAATGGTTAGAGTGCTCGCCTCGATTGCGGTAGATCGTGGGTTCGAACCCCGATAGGGTCATACCAAAGACTATACAAATTTATATTTGTTGCTTCTCTGGTAAGCACGCAGCATTAAGGAGAAAGAGCAAAGACTGGTCGACTCGGAATCAGGATAATGTGTCCGAGTGGGGCGACATGTATATCTGTGGACTGTTGTTTTGGTGAGCTAGCACTATAAAAATCCAACTCAGCGTGTTGTTCTAGTACAAAGCGGACCTCATCATCATCTCATTGAAAATTAACCTGTTCTCGCCATGATAAAGATGAAAAATTGCTGAATTGGCGTTAAACAACAACAATCACTCGTATAATACGTGTCCGGATTTCAAGAACCTAAGTTATGCAAGAAAGTTCTACAGTTTAATTATTGCTTCTGATTCTCGGATTTGTCCCGATAAGATTGATTCCTTAAAAAGTAAACCTTCAAAGAGATAAGTTGCATTTTAATGCTTGGTGCTTTAACCATTCATATGATTTTCTTCTATCATCATATGTAGCACTATCATTAAATTTAATCAACACCGCCCAAATATATTTTGTATTTAGTGTAGAGGTTGTTAAATAGTTTGTATTACCGTTGAAATGAAACAGTACACTTCTTGTTCCGTGATGGTCAGTTTTATCCGGCCCGTGGTGGAGGAAACCGGAGTTCCCTGAAAAAACCACCGACCTGCCGCAAGTCACTGACAAACTTTATCACATATAAATCACATTAGTATTATTACCAATTAATAATAGGCAAGCGACTGTTGATGAAAAATAAAATCCACACATGACTGTTGATGAAAATAAAATTGGATAATATGAAACATTATCTATAATACGACCCAGGTATTCACGTTTGAATTTTTTTTTAACAAACTCTTCAGAATGTTTGATGCCTTTATTTGAATTGCTTAAGATAAAGCTGAAAACGTAACATTTTTAGTTTTGCTTTTTTCAATTTTCGCAAAATTAGAGCCCACACGTTTGACTAAAAAACGCAAAATGAACACCCCTTCGAAAATAACCACTTAAATAGTAGATTAATAAATGTAGATATTTATGTTCGAGACAGAATATGTTTTAACATCATGTTGGGGATCAGTGAGTAATTGTTGTTTACGGCAATTTTTCAGCTATATCACGACGAGAGCAAGTTAATTTTCAATGAGATGAAGACGAGGTCTCAACACGCTTAGTTGTTTTTTTTATAATATATATATCTTAAAAATGATATAGGGGTGCATATTTTTAATAAATAAAGTTATATATCTTAAAGACAAGCCACTGTGGTTGGAATCCGGAACCAAACAGTATATACAATTCGCCGAGAATAATTAATATATGTGAACTTGATCGAAATTATTTGATTCTAACCATTAATAAACGATTATTTACCATGAAAGTAGAAAATCAGATACAACAAAACTAGGAAACCAACATGAAAATCTTTTAGAAAGGGAAATACAAACAATCAATGTGAACAAATATCAAACTTTGGTTTAACAACGTACGTACACGTGCACTATAGTTTCCTTATTCTACATGTATTGTACGTATGCTATGCGTATTTACTAATTACAAATTATTGAAAATATTGATTTTTGCTCATGGAGAACATAAGAAAAAAATAATAAGAATGTATTCAGTTAGTAACAAGTGACCCAGATATGATTGCAACGTTGTCCTTGTCTTATTTCAACATAATGGCGTGATCACTTTAGTAATTTAGTAAGATGGTTACAACTTATGATGCATTTGTTGTTAACTTGAAGAATATTGTTATACAAATACAAAATAATTATTGTTGGATAATTAGATAGAAATTGTGTTTCAAATAATAGTTTTTATAGCCCGGTACAAACGTCTAAGCGATAATAAAACGCTCCGCGACCCACCGTTGGTAATCGAGCGACACCTGTTGAGTAAATTTGGGTGAATGTTCTCCATTGAATGGTTCAAATGTTTCTTAAAAAGATAAAATTCAAAAATTGGTGGGTCACATTCCAAATAAAAAAGATACAAGTAAGATTATACAAGAAAATAGACAAAAAAGGGAGTTAACTCTTTGTTCAATCTGAATGGATTTGCAAATTTACTGTCGGGTCATAACTTTTTTGTCTCATCAGATAGGTTAATGATATTTGGCATGTAGGTGTATAATCATGAGAGGGTGTGTCATGTACCAACATGACCACATTTTGTCTTTGACCTTTTACCTTTAGGTCAAATAATTGATATGTTTTAAGTGTTATGGTGTCCGAGTCATAACCTTTTTCTCTTTTACGATAGATTAATGATATTTGGTATGTAGGTGTACCGTGTATAATCATGAGACGGTGTGTCGTGTTCCATCGTGACCTCAGTTTGACCTTTGACTTTAAGGTCAAATAATTTATATTTATTAAGTGTTTTTGTGTCTGGGCAATAACTTTTTGCCTTTTTAGATAGGTTAATGATATTTGGTATGTGGTTGTATAATGATGAGACAGTGTCTCACGTACCATCATGATCACAGTTTGACCTTGACCTTTGACCTTGAGGTCAAATATTTTACTTGAGAGTTTTATGAATGGGAGACATGGGTTTTAATCCTCTGAAACAATTCTAGTTTTCTTTGAAAATTATGGCCAGATTTTGAGAATTATTTCTTGTTTTCAATGAAATAACTAGCTTATGATGAGCAGAAAATTTCAGATTTGAAAAAAAAAAGAATGTGAAGCTGGTAAGGATTAGACTATTTTTGTCATAAGAAACAATTATCCGCAACTTTTTGGTCTGGGGGGCTCACCTTTTTTTGGAGGACACAGATTTTGAGAATCAAATCTTGTTTATGCAATAATTTATGCAAACATTATTTGGTTGAATTTTTATTTTATGTGTGTACATTTGAAACTTATTTTTACCTTATTGGAATATGAAATAAATGCCTGAAACCATTGGGTTTTTTTCAAAAGCATTTGAATAAAAAAAATGCACCTATGTACTGTACAAGCTAATTCCTATAAAACTATGCTGTGTTCAAGGATTGTAATGAAATTGTGCATATAAACGGCTAGTGGGGGCTAAGGTAGCCGAGTAGTCTAAATTGCTAGTTTAAATACGATTACTGTTGACCATCAGTCAATAACCTCTATGGTAATAGTTCAATCCCTTCTTTGTGCATAGCAAAAATGTGTAGTCGAGTGTATGTAATTATAGGATTGGTCAGTTACCTGCCAAAGGTTGGCGGTTCTGTTGCCTCTTTTATTGTTAGTCTGGCGTTAGCATGCTCTGTAACTTTCAGGAACTGCATACTTTCGCCAGACTCTCTGAGTTCAGCCATGCTTATATCTATACAAGTACACTGCATGGATACATATAATTGTTTACCCTGAATTTTCATATGTTTTTCAGTATACAAATACAGGGATAATAATATCAATTCAAAAGTGATATTCTGTTATTAATATCAATGTTAAATCTGCTAGTGGTGCTTTGTTTTGTTCTCAAGCCAGTCCTTGAATTAATTATTATGTACATTACAAATTATTCATCACTATTTCCCATGACTAATTAATCAAAATGTTCCTTGACACAAGATTACTGAGACTACTACACAGGTGCTAATACAACCAGAGGCTCCCAGGAGCCTGTAATCGCTCACCTGGATCAAAACTGCTTTCAATAAAAACGCAACTGCACTGTGGCGGCCATCTTGGTGGGAGAGCGCAACTGCCGGACACAATCTTGGTTAGTGGGCGGGACCACCAGACACAATTTTGGAAGAGGATCATCCAATGACTATGTTATCAAAGTTTGGTTCCAATTGAGCAACTGGTTCCAGACAAGAAGATTTGTATGTGAATTTCCCATAGGGACCTATGTTAAGCTAAGTTCGGCTGCGGGGTCCATCTTGGTCGAAGGGCCGAACCGCCGGACACATTTTTGGACGTGAACCATCCAATGACTATTTCATAAAAATTTAGTTCTTATTGAGCAAATGGTTTCAGACAAGAAGATTTTTATAGGAATTTCCCATAGGGTCCTATGTTAAATTAAGTTCGGCTGTAGCGGCCATCTTCGTCGGAGGTCTGAATGCTGGACACACCTTTGGAAGGGGACCACCCAAGGATCATTTCAGCAAAGTTTGGTTGAGATTGGCTCAGTAGTTTCAGAGGAGAAGATTTTTTTACATTTCATCACCCCTTTTTTCTATCTTAAGCTTGACGGACATCCTGGTTGGAAGTCGGGATCACCGGACACATTTTTGGAAGGGGGCCACCCAAGGACCATTCCACCAAAGTTTGGTTGCCATTGGCCCAGTGGTTTCTGAGGAGAAGATTAAAATGTGAAATGTAGACGGACGGACGACGGACGCAAAGTGATAACAATAACTCACATGGTCTAAAGGCCAGGTGAGCTAAAGACGGAATATATGTTAAACTACTCCTTGCAATGTAACTGCAGTTAAAATTTGAGCTCACTTTGACTTATACTAAAGCAGCAATGGACAATTGAAGACATTTCAATTTTTTAGCAACAGCAGCCATCTTGAATGGAGGGCGGGGCTGTCGGACACAATTTTGTAAGGGACCCACCCAGGCACCATCCCTGCCAGGTTTGGTTTAATTTGGTTCAGCGGTTTCAGAGAAGAAGGTTTAAATGTGATCGTTTATCAAAATATGCCTAATTTGCGTAATCGGTATAAATCGGCTGAAAGAAACATTTCACAGAAAAACCCGGAATATATGTCAAACTACTCCTTGTCATGTAGTGCAGTTAAAATGTGAGCTCATATTGACTTCTACTAAAGCAGCAATGGAAAATTGAAGAAATTTCTATTTTTAGTCACAACAGCCATCTTGAATAGAGGGCGGGACTGTCGGACCCAATTTTGAAAGGGACCCACCCAGGGACCACCTCTGCCAGGTTTGGTTTAATTTGGTTGAGCGGTTTCAGAGGAGAAGATTTAAATGTGTTCTTTTATCAAAATATGCCTCGTTTGCATAATCGGTATAAATCGGCTGACAGAAATATTTCACAGAAAAACCCGGAATATATGTTAAACTACTCCTTGTCATGTAGCTGCGGTTAAAATTTTAGCTCATTTTGACTTATACTAAAGCAGCATCCCCCTTTTTTTCTATTTTTAGCTTGGCGGCCATCTTGGTTGGAAGCCGGGATCACCGGACACAATTTTGGAAGGGGGCCATCCAAGAACCATTCCACCAAAGTTTGGTCTAAATTGGCTCAGTGGTTTCTGAGGAGAAGATTAAAATGTGAAAAGTTTACGACAGACGACGACATACGACGAACGACGAACGAAACCTGATTTTGACTAGTTTTGACTAGTCTAAGTGGATATCCAATTTAACATAAATGAGGGGGACAAAGACTAAATCATAAAGTTTACTCCAAACGACCACTTTGAACCCAACACTGATATCAATATTTTTAAAGAACTCTTATTAAGTTCTGTGCATGTATGTTGGTAAAAATAATACCAAAACTTTCAATAATAATATCACATAATGTTAATTTACATGTATGACCATTGATCTTTTTCACTTAGTAAGGACAATCTTGTAATTGGTATGTTGATGTAAATAAAAAAGGTTTATCTGATATCTCAATGGGAGTATAAAAATATTCGTCTACTGATTAAAGTATATGGGCTAATGGGGAAGTCTTTGTCACGATTCGCAAAAGTAAAATTAACAAATAATTAACAATCAATTATCATCTTTATATTTAATATAAACATTTCTAACTGATTTTATTAACATATAACATGCATATGATATAATGCAATAGTAATTAGTTAAATTAGCACACGGTGAATATTAAGTGTATGTTGAAATGTCTACAAATCCCCGTTCCATGTAAAAATGAAGCCTACATCACAATGAAGTACTATTTCACATGACAAGTCAAATACATACAATAAAGATAAAATCTAAAGGCCATCCTTCAATAAACGTAAGTAAAAAGGTAGATTTTAAACCTTTAAATTTCAATAATCGGTATGAAATCTGACAATTTACCGATACTGTAATTGTCATTATATTATACTTAATTAATCTTTTTAGATAAAAGACGACAATTAGATTGTTAGAGGGGGTATGGTTCATTATATACTAAGACTTGTCAGGTTAAAGTTTTTGTTTATTTTAGTGATATTAAAGATGTGTTTGTCCCTCACATGTTTTGGTACAATAAATGCATTGACTAAAATTGATGTTTAAAGATTACAACCAAGTCATCAATATTAGATATTTACATATATTATATTTTCGAACTAGATTTCTTTTAATATTAGAAGTTCAATATTTTGCGTTAGTTTTTTCTATTCTAGCTTCACTTGCCACGCTCATCAGGAAATATTACCTCGTGTGGGATTTTTTCAAGCTTGAAATTCCCGCGCGTGAGTTATATTTCCCGATGACGATTTCCGGTTTGTTGTTTGTCTCATTTAGTATGTCAACTTACACTTATTAATATTTTCTTTTAGTTTTGATTAATTATTTTACTATTAAAATAATATGGAGTAGGCATTGCCTAGATGCGAGCACAGTATTTCTGTCTGGCCAGTGTCTATATATTTGAGTGAAAGTTGAATATCACAAAATAATATGAGTAGGCATGGCCTATAGAGAGGACGTTAGTATTTGAAATTAAATAATACTAAAAATACTTTTATATCCACTATGACATCCATTGGAAAGTTAAATGAAGTAGAATAGAAAAGTACGAGAAAAAAGTATGGAATCTTTTATTGTTGGACTAAGGACAGTGCAAACATTGAATACTAATTAGTACTAGTACGCGGGTGGTATCAACCATTATAAAACCTAAAGGGGGTAGTAGACGCCGGTTTCTGTAAAATGAAAGTATGATCTTTTAAGTCACAAGAAAAGAGTTTTATTACGAAAATATCAATTAATGCAACCAACATACAGAAGCAATATTGGCCTATGCCATGCTAAGTACAGCCGATATATGTTCATGAAGTGTAAATGATGAATGACGTACGGTCAGGGCCGTCTTATCAGCAATATAGGCCCCGGTCAAAGCAGTGCACCGAGACCCTTATCTATGCAAACACTCACAGAAATAAAACTATAAATGGTCGATAAAATTAAACATATATTTCTTGTATTGATACTTCCAACAAAATCAGTGTTTAAAAATAAAAAAATATGCCGTATACATAGATTATTAGCATGGGGTTCATTTGCTTGTGTGACCACCGGGCAACTGCCCTTTGTGTCAATACATAAGACCACACTGCGTACGGTTACTCTAATACTCTAATACTGATAATCTTCATTTTGACATTTTAAAGTATGTGTATTTGAGCCAATATTATGCTATCTCCAAGTGAACAAAATAGTTTTTAATTTTAAAAGAATTATATAGGTACCGCTTTCATCAGACATGTCTCTGCTTTCACATACAAAATATTTATCAATATTCAATAATTTTTTTATTGGAAAAAGCACAGTAGAGGCGTGATATATATATTAAGGCAATATTCAGTATCGAAATCATACTCTTTAAAATTATCTGTGACAAGATTATACAGAGACATATATTCCTTCTTGTGTAATGTTATTACCTTTTAAAGTTGCAACAACAAGCTGGTTAATAATTTTATAGCATTTATTTTAGAAAGACTGAGTTTAATAAATAATAACAGATATACATATAGTATGAACGGAATAGTTAATAGTTAAATAAATAAAATTCATTGTGTCTTACTATTCTAAACCATTTTCGGCAGATGTTGGTAGTATTCAACTATTTTGTAGGATCAGACTGACGGAAAATCTTTCAAAACCTTTGTACACGGAACCACTGTCATATTTGGTCATTTTGTGATGATGTGCATGCATATCAAATTAACCAATGCTTAAGCTGTAAATAATAGCCTAAGGATACGATATGCTATATTTTTTTCGTAGTGTTGGAAAAAAGGTGGATATATTCTGTCCCCGAGTACCTGTGGCCAAATATTCTCTACTCATACTATGTGAAAAAAAATTCTTTCCTTTATATTTTTTCACAATGTATCTAAAAGATATTTTGTATAATTTCTGTTTTTCTTCTTTTGGGTAGTAAGATGAATAAACAAATGGGTACTGATAGAAATAATTAACACTAACAGAAATAAGGAAAAACTAATGCGTTCCATGCTCCTTGCGAGCACATCATGGATAAGAAAGTGTTTGATACTTAGCCAAAGAAATAATAAATGCAAAAATTGTATAAAAATGAAAGATGTTAATGTTCAACTATCTTTTTTTATCAGAAACATATGAGCCGGTGGCAAGGGACACATGCCCTATACCCCCACCCCCCCCCCCCTTGGCAACATTTTAAAAAGCTGGATGTTTAGTATAGAAGCATGCATTCAAATAGCTTTTCTTTAAATATCATTTCTTTTTTGGTACAATTGTAGTATTGTTATTATTTTTTATTTTCCTTGTATTTCCTTGTTTTATTCTTTTGTTTGTTCTAGTCATTTGTGCATTCTATATATGCATGTTCCTTATGGAGCTTTCTTTATTGATAAAGAATTTGAATTTGAAATGTTTTTTTAATTTTTTTTGCTTATCAGTTTTGAAAACAGACCACTTTTTCTGGTCCACCCTCAAAACTAGTCTCCCACTTTCTGGTCCACTCCTACTGATCTGCGAATTCAATGCATGTCTATTCCCCATCCAAAAAATGTTTCCGAGATAGAAAGGGTCATAGGGAGTTAAAACTGAGCAGCATCTAAAATCATTTATTTTTTATTTTAATACTTTTTTGTATGCAGTTTGTTTTCTGTATTTTGTGTTTTAAGCAGTTGTATATGTACATTCATTTATCATTTCAAACATACGGCCATTACGGGGAGGGGTGGTGGGGGGGGGGGGGGCAAGTGGTCAACGCCCAAAGGTATGTATTTTATTTCGAGTCTGATACTGCTAAGGTTTTTCCCTTCAGACCTACCTATAGTTCTTATGATTCTGAAGGGGGGAAAAAGTCAAAAAGTGAGCCAAAAAGAACTAGAAAAGAAAGTGAACAAATGTGGCAAACTTGGAATAACAGCATTGGGGGGAACTTTAAGGAGATTTTTTGTGATATTTATTTGGAATTGCCATTATTCAACACAACTAAACCGTACGAAAGGTAGGAATTAAGTATAAATATGAAAATTATAGAATTGAAGTGAGGTGGTATCACGCGGGTGTCATCCCTCGTGATATTGTAGTACCGCACATTGATAGTAGGGTTAAAATTATTGATAACGAAAGGACGGGAGCAAGTCCCTGTGATCTCCTCCTAGTTATTGTACGTGTACTATTAAAAAATATTTATGACATTGTCATCTTTGAGTGTCAGTTGTGACCCAAATACGATTTCAATGCTGACCTTTACTTGTTGCAACGTAAAATATGACGTGATAAAAAAAATATTAACATGACGATGAATAGTGGCCAGATTCGTTTTTATTTACGCATTTATTGTAGAACTTTAGGAATATTGTGGTACATGTACAAATAATCTTGGAGACAGGAATTGTGTTTGGATTTCTTTTAAACTGGTTCGACAGTGAAATGCAGTTGGGCGTGACATATAATGTCCATACGTCAAACAATGACCAGATTCGAGTTGTCTTAAGTGCAATCCATGAGAAAACCATGCAAACCACCCAAAAACTTATACAATGAGTATTGCAGTTGTTTGACTTTTTATGTATTTTCTGTAAGAGACCATGTTAGACGATTCATCTGTAAAGTTATTTGGAAAATGGTCAAGTTTTAGATAAGATATAAAGTCAAATAGAAAATCGCATTTTCAAATTGAAAATTTGACTAAAAACCTTGCAATAAAACACCCGCTCCTCAGAAAAATCTGTGAAATATTTTGATACATCTACTACTTTTTTCTGTACCATGGATATATCCAATTTCCAGAAAGATGCTAATATTTCGATAAGTATTGCTTAAAACTATTTGAATTTGATCGTAGAATATGACTATCTACAAGGCATGAAAACCAATCCTCACGCTAAAAACTGATAAAATGCTTAAAAAAATTTTTTTTTCATCCTAGTCTATATTATTTATCAATATGAGTCAGACCCTAAAAGATTTTTTTATGGATTTTAAGTATTAAGGATTTTTTTGTATGTAGTTAAAACTTTGCATTTACAGCACTGAAAAAACCTCGAAATTACCTCCCCTTTTAGAACTCTTCAATAATGAGGCAGTAAACACTAGAAAAATGGAGGGAAATGGAAAAAAAGGTGATTTTGGCCAGAATTGCAAGAACAAGGCTTTGAACACGCTGACAAACTGTTCTAAGCTAACAATTAATCATCTGATGTATCTAAAATCAAATTCAAAAGAACTAGAAATCGCTGAAAATTATCTAATCTTAAATAGAGCTGGGATAAATGTCATAACATCTCAAGACTCAACATCTGAATCGTCATATTTGCGAACAACATCGTGATAAGCTCGATATCTATTGGACCAGAAAAAAACGGACTTGTGCTCATCCTCTCCATGGAGACTCCAAGGCAAAACCTCACCGTGGCATTGATGCAGTAATGAGCCGTGAAATATGGTTGAGGTTGCAGCTTGTAGCCATTTGTGAAGGTAATTTGCAGAATCACACAAGTTACATTTGTATAAGAAGCCCAGACATTAATACCACAATATTTATCTTTACGAGATGAACATTTATATTTTGGAGTGGGGGAGAAATCAAGCATGCTTAGGGAATAGACCAATTTCACATTAACCTATTTTTGTTGTAAGCGGCCTTAGTCCAAAGTCCAATCGGAGTAAAATCCGGGTGGTAAGCGGCCTTTCTGTTTGGATTATACGTTGATTTTCGATATCCACATCATTTTTCAACCTTTTCAAAGTTTTATTCACGTTATTTATTTGCAAAATTTTATTATACATCTACAAATGGATCCTGGTGATCAACTCTACACTCTTGATGAGCTTCGATGTTGGCAAGTCGAGAATCTCAGACTGTGAGACAGTTCTTGACGATGAGAGATCTAACGAAATCGGAAACGAAGGAGGAGCTAGCAGCCTTGTGTTTTTCGGCATGCAAGTTGAACTTGCCTTTGGTGCCATCTCAAGGTGATGTTTTAAAGGACAACAAGAGATGCTACGACAACATTTTGAGTGAGTGTGGAATTACAGACCCCCTTCAGATTTATTCTGGTTGGCTTGATGAACATGAATGGTCATGACATGGTATGCAGTTTTGGCCACCAAAGTTTTTGATAGATATAAGGCAGTTCTTGTTAGCCCATGGTGATGTAGCATTGACAAATGACATGCTGAAAGACAATAAGGTTGGCAAGGCCTATGACTATTTTTCAAGTGGGTGGCTACAGGAGGGATATTTCTTAAAGGCTAAGTCGAACAATAACAACAACTTGTGTATTTTAAGAACAAAGTGTTCACCATCACAGACACTGGATGACGACCCCCACAATGTATAGATATTGCGCCAAAGAAGATGATGGTTTGACAGAAGGAGCTTATTGTTCTTGCACTGCAGGGTATGAAATTTATGCATGTTTGTTTTAATTCCCTATCGTGTCTATGCAGTGCCAATTCAGGACCATTAGATAACAACAGAAGGGATTGCAACCAAAGATGGGCAATCTTGGCTGAAATGTTCCTAACAAATTCATGACAAAATGTTGTAGTTACTATGGTGTCAATGAATCAGTACATTTCAATAATGTTTGAGAGATGTCAGTTCAAATCTCTCTGGAAGCTAATGATCTGAGTACATATTACTAATTAGGTTTGTCAACTATTAACAATTACAATACATGTACAAAAATGTATATAGCTTCTATAGTACAAGGTAGTACATTTCAATAATGTTGAAAAGATGTCAGTTCAAATCTGACTGGAAGCTAATCTATGGGTTTATTTTAATATATGCTTGATCATGTTGACTACATTAACTAAGTAACTTGGACACAAGTCCCTAGCTTAATGAAAGTTTTGAAGAACTACTCCTTTTTCAGTGTGATTTTAACACACCGCAAAAATGTTGTGTAAAGGTTAGCATGCTCACCTTGAACGTGGTAGATCCATGGGTTCTGGCCCCTCTCTAGTCAAACCAAAGATTATAAAATTGGTAAGAATGCAGCATTAAGGAGTAAGAACAAAGATTGGTCAGGTCAGAATCAGAATAATGTTTCAGAGTGGAACGACATATCTATCCACAGACTGTTGTCTCAATGAACTAGCACTCTAAAAATCCAACTAAGGGTGTTGGTCTTTTCATTTTTTGTATCTAAATGTGTTTCCTGTTGCTCATGCTTAAATAGTTTACACATCACATAGTTTATGTTTCTTGTTGTTTATTATTTAAAAATTCTATGAATAGAATGTTTTTATCCCCCATATGAGTGTTGTTTTTCATGTAAAATTATTGAATATTTTGGGCTTTGTTCATTTACCTGAGAAAGTCTGACAAATATTTTGAAATTAAAGGAGTTTTGAACCTTATTACATGTAGTATGGGGGTTTTTTTTGGGGGGGGGGGTGGAACTTTAGTTAGATTTTTTAACTTCTCAATTCAATAACTAAAGGATAGAGAAAATTGTAGTGTCCCCCAATATTAACTTTTTGATGTTAAAAGCAATATAATTTTCATTCAATCATTAACTTAAGACTTCACCAGGATGAGGGGAATGTGTTTTAATTTATTACCCATTCTTCAATGTTCCAGTTCATAGTTTTGTTATTTTACAACATTGTTAGCATACATGTACATGTAGCTGACCTTTTAATAATGTTTTGTTTTTGCAATACATATTCCTTGTTAATGAGTATTTGTTTAATTTTTGTGCTCTATGATTTACAAAAGTTATGAGTTGAATCATTTACAAAGTACATGTGCATGTACATATTTTGCCCAACCAAGACTGACTTATTCCTGAATATAGCATATGTTATTATTGGTCTCCTGACATTGGCATAAACAAGAAACCACAGCATAATAATGTGTTTGACATACATGTAAGAATGGAACATGACTGTTAATGTATAGCCCTGTATCAGGGCATACTATTTAACCCCTGTCTGTCCCTCCCTATAGTTTTGAGCTAGAGTTTTTGTAATATTTTGTAGTGTGCTTAATGTACAAATACTAAATGTGTGCATTCTTACAGGATTTTGACTTCTAAAAAATAACAAAATGATATATAGTTGAACCAAGTCATTTTTAAGTTAGTACATCAAAAGTGTCTTACACACACAGACTTTATACATTCTCTAACAAAAAAGGCATACCAGTTCTAAGTTGGGCCTTTTATTTGATGCTCCATAATTTAAACATAACAAATACAAATTTACTTTGATTTTCCCATATATTTCAACTAAAAATAAATCCTAAAAATTAACAATCCTGTTTAAATTATGTACAATTAAAAACCACTCATATAAACATAATGAGCAAATAAGCAATCAAAATATAAACAATTCTGAATGTTTTGGTGTAAACATTTTTAAAATCTATCCAAAAATGACTTTACAATATTTTTTGGAAAAAATATGGTTTTGGTTGATTATATAGGGATTTTTTGTACATGTGGCAATACATTTGGCCACATACTGCTGAATATTCACACGATCTCTCATTATTTTCAAGATCTACGGGATACATGTAGTCATAAATTATTTTCCTAACCAACAAATTCACGAAAACTTCCTTATGACCGTGACGATATGTGCATAACTGCCACGATGAATAAACTGCGTCACCGTGTTTACAAATGCAATGACGTCTTTTTTACGTTTTCTTACTCAGATTGACCTTTATATCATAATGGCGGCGGTAACGTGAAATTGGTCTATGAACATATATTTCGGGGGGGGGGGGGGGGGGTGCCAGTTTGTTTTGCAAATAAATATCTCCCCATAATTTGAACCTGGATAAAGTTGAAAAGAAATATCCTGGCCTACATCTCCTAGTAAATAAATAAATAAATATTCTGGCCTCCAGATTCTAAAGAAGAAAAAAAGTAAATAGATAACCTTCAAGCCCGGTAAACCCATACAATGTGTCAAATATTTTTGTTGTAGAATTTTGTTCCACTTACAAAATGTAGCTGCACCTCTTTCTCTCAAGAGTCTGCATTAATGCAAGGGAAGATACCTCATTTTCTACAAATGAAAACTTGTAAATAAACCTTATAATATATAATATGTGACAGGAAAAGGCTTTCAAAGGGGTCTGAAAACTCTGAAACCCATTTTCGGCAAGGGAGCTTTGCCACCCCCCTCGCCCCCTACAGGCCCTTTGACCCCACCAGGGATCTTAGCAACCCCCCAGACAGAATTAATGGCCCATAGGATTTTATGTTGATGGGCAATAATAAAAATCCCAGTGAAATCCCTGATATCAAAGGAAAAGAAAATGATCAAAGGTCATAATTTGATGGACCTTGCATTTTTTATTTTAAAAATGTATATGTCGTGTACGCAAATCCATGTACATATTGCTCCTGATAGGTATACCCAAATAGTCTGAACTGGTTAACAGTAGCCCGAGGCTGATGCTAGTAAAAATGTCTGCGGGCCTATAAAATAGCAACTACAGGGCATGGTTTACCAGTTGAGCGATTCAGGCTCCTGAGAGCCTCTTGTTCATGAAAAGCGCTCTATTCTTTTAACAGTAAAAGTACACAAAAACGCATGTGACATATAAACCCGTTGACATATTACTGTAGTTCATATGCCATATTTGCCAGATAACTGTACACAAAAACTCACGTGACATTTAAAGCGTACTTGCACATTACTGTAGTTCATATGCTGTATTTGCTGGAGAGGTTGAAATTTATATGCCAATTATTAATGTACCAAATATCACAGTAGTTTCTGGCATGAAGTATAACAATGTAATTTATTACATGTACATGTATTAAGCAAGATAATAATTTTTTTTCTATTCTTATTTTCAGCTGTTTGCAGAATATGCACAGACAAGCATTAAAAGCAACTTAGCATTGGTATAGAGATGAAGCTGGCAAAAGATGTTTTGCTCCTTCAGAATGACTCACACATCAACAAATTCGTGGATATTTTCCGGTTTTTCTGTAAAGAAACAAAAAGAAAGAAATACAGTGAATCCCTCAGGGAAACGGCTCAAACTTGATGAGGCTGTAGATGACGAAGATCTGCAAAGTTCAATCAGTGCCATTGTTGCATTAGAACATTCAGAAGCTGTATCAACTGTTACAACTGAAGTACAAGAATCGGACGATTAATTATACTTTACTTTGAAAAATGGTTAGGGTATAATGATGTCATTGCTGAAGTCTGTGAGACAAGTGCAAATCAGGTTATACTATGTTGAATGTCGGGCGGGTGGGCGGGCAGGCATTTAAACCAGGGCTTTCAAACTTTGTAGAAAGTTTATATATATATATATATATATATATATATAAATAAACATCTGAAAAAGTAGCCAACGTATAAATCTACGAGATGTCGGATCGTGATTACAGACGCTGATGAAGCTTGTCGGTCAAGCGAAATATCCGTCGATTTCATTATAATTATAGTCTTTTTGTAGACTTATAGTTATTCTTGTTACATTTTAACATATTCTTTTGATATCGTTGTGCTAACATTTTAGACGTTTATATATGGCCCTTTCTGTCTTTGACCCATTTTCATGACCGTAGAATAGAGAATGGAAATGGGGAATGTGTCAAAGAGACAACAAACTGACCAAATAATAGAAAACAGCCCAAGGTCCTTACAAACATTCCACCTTTGGTTCCGGTTGGACAATAAACATGGCCGCCAGCAGAGGTGAAAGTTTACATAGAAACCCTATTCTAAATTACAATTTCAAATTCTTATTATTTCAAGTATAAATGAACTGATATCGAAACAAACCATGCAAATATGTTCTTAACTGATTTTTAAACTTCTAGAAGAAGAAAAAAGTTCAATAAGGGCTCCAGAGGACAGATATCTAGACAATCGTAGTGGCTCAGGTTATCCAGTTGAATGTTTCAGGCCCCTGGGAGCCTCTAGTTATAATGAGAATGTTTGTATGGAGTTTTGAGGTCAGTTGTATTAACAGTACACCATTTTTCAGATTGGAAATTGTTTCAACAAATGTAAAAACGTACAAATGTACAACAACTTTGTTATATATTGTCTTCCAAAAAGGCGATATAATTATGACCCTGGGGAATGATAATGCTGGTAATTAGAGTAAATGTGTGATGCTGTGTTCCGTAAACATGATATGTATATATAAATTTCATTTTTTGTTGTGTATATTTATTCATTTATGCAAATGTTTCACAATAATTGCAGTATTACTTTGTACATTACAGTCAATAAGAAAACGGTTATCTTTAGGTCGAAAACCGTGTACACTGGTTCCTTACCACAATTATATGGGTCTTTTTTGCACATTTTCCAATTGAGATCTTTTCAAATTATTATTCTGCAAACATTTCTTATAGCAATTATTATTAATAACAATATAGGAAAATATGTGCCTACCAGGCAAAATTTAAAAAAAGAAAGAAATTGCAAATTTTTGGTCAAGGGGCACTATTTCAAAATTGATCTTATTCCAAAAGCGATCAGTATCCATAAAATTCCATTTGGTCAAATAAAGTTTATTGATAAAAGTATCTTATGCCAAACTTTCATTAATTTTGAAGCGACTTATCAGTTTCTGGGAATTTTTAAAAATAATTGATTTTTTAACCTTTTTCATAATTTTCATCAAGTAAATTTAGAGTTATCTCCCCTTTTGCTATTGATATAATGTTCTGAAAATACTGTTTTATAAATTTTCAGTTTATAGTTAGCTTATATGCACAAAAAGAATATTGAATATAAATTGTCAATTATTAATAAAATATATATTTTTCCAGTAATGTGTGATTTTCTTTGAGATTTCTCATAAATTGGCACACTGCTAATAGGTGGCGCTTTATCACGTGACATGGCGCACAAAATCATTTTAATTCTGTGATTTCCTATTATCTACCTCTGACCCTAATATGAATAAAATGTGCCAACCTTGCATGTATAGGTCATTGCATGGTTTTCTCATGGACTTGCACTTAAGAGTCATTCACAGTGATAAAAAAGTGAACAGTTGTTCTTAGTGATAGTCCATGTTAACATAAAGTCCTTTATAAGAATAAGAATAAGAATAAGAATAAGAATAAGAAAACTTTATTTTGATTCGGCACATAATAAAACAGTACAACATCCGAATATACATTAACAATAAAACAACACAAGTCACATGCAAAGCTACAAATTAAAATAAGCTAAGACATACAGGCATAAAAAGGAGGACTGTGAATAGATCTGAACAAGAACCCACGTGGCAAGTGCCTCTTTGGACTCTTGTACAAGATCCACACACAGATGCTCCAACATAAAGCAGCAGGTAAAAAAATAATAGAATAATTATACTGAAAACTTAAAACTGGTACCAACATAATCAGTAAAAGCGGCACTGTCTAACTAAAAAATCAAAGAATATAACATTTTCAAGCCAAACTAAAAAAAATTAATAATTAAAAAATTAAAAAAATATAAGCAAACCAGAAGCAAAATTTTAATCATCTACATGCAAAACAGCAACATTTGGACCCATTCCAGGACTGCAAAAGACTCTTGAATTGGGAGAAGCTATTTCCAGTCCTGAAATGATCTGGGAGGCTGTTCCACAATGTAGATGCAGCAAATCTGAAAGAGTTTTTACTGTACCGTGCATACTGCATATAGATGCCGGCCGGGGACCAGGTGGCAATGCCTCGCTGGGTTCCCACCGGCATCCATACGCAGCATGACATAATAAAGCAGAAAATTAAATATGTTTGGATAAAAAATTGACAAGCACTAAAACAAAGCAATATATATCTAAAAGCTATATGCAAATAAAAAGAGCAAAAACAGTAGCAGAATATTTATCATCTGCATGCAGAACAGCAACATTTAGTACCATTCCAGGACTGCATTAAGCTCTTAAATTGAGAAAAACTGTTTTCAATCCTGAAATGGTCTGGGAGGCTGTTCCACAATGTAGCAGCAGCAAATTTAAATGTTTTTTTGCCATACCTTGATGTTCTGACCTGTGGAATGTCCAGTATATTATTGTATCTAAAATAATATTTTGAATTTCGTAAATGCACAAGGCTATGGAGACATGATGGCGACAGTTTATTCATAATCTTAAATGTTTCCAAGGCCATGGTTCTCATTCTACGAATCTGCAAGGAAGGCACCTTTGCTTTTTTCAATAAATTATCATATGAGCTATTGTATTCCTCATACACAAAACGAAGAGCTCTTTCTTGCACTTTTTCTATCTTTTTGGAATTTTTCTCCGTACAAAAATGCCAGGTCAAAGGGCAAAAGTTAAAATTACTAAGAATAAAAGTATGGAAAATTGTAAGTTTGTTTAATCTGTTCAAATAAGGGCCTAAACGTTTGATAATGTTCAACTGTTGGGATGCCTTCCTGCAGATTGTACTTATATGTGTGTCAAAATTTAATTGATAATCGACCTCAATGCCTAGTAATTTAACACTGTCTTCACACGTTTGTTCAAAATTTTGTATATTTATAGTTGGACGTTTTTCATAGGTTTTCTTCCCCACCGCCAAAACTTGAAATTTATCAGGATTAGCCTGCATTTTGTTAATTTTGAACCATTCAATGAGATGATTTAAGCCAGACACTAGAGTAGAAATAAGTAGATCAAAATCGGGACTGCCAAAGGAAAGGGTATTATAGTCTGCATAATTATACAGAGAACTGTCTTTAATGAACACAAATATATCATTTATGAAGACATTGAATAAGAGGGGACCAAGTATAGATCCTTGCGGAACCCCTTTATGGATGTCAGCCCAGTTGCTCAGAACACTATTGACCTTTATTTGTTGTTTTCTGTTTGATAAGTATGATTTTAGTAACGAGACCGAATTATCTGAAACTCCATAAGCTGACAATTTGTCTAGAAGTATGGCATGTGGTAGGCAATCAAAAGCCTTTGAAAGGTTCATCAGAACTGATGCTATATAATAATTTTTGTCTAGGGCTTCACGCCAATCTTCTAGAAGTCTGAGCAACGTGGTCTGGCATCCATGTCCACGTCGGAAAGCACACAAAAAAGGGTTAAATATTGGGTCAAAAAAATCAGACAACTATGTTTCAAATACCTTTTCAAAAATTTTAGAAAAAACAGGAAGGACACTGACAGGTCTATAATTTGATTTACTTAATGGGTCATTATTCTTGTGTAATGGTACGCCAGTGTTGTATTAATCAAAGTTTTGATCGATCCGATTCCGAGTAAATATTAGACCACCCGCGTAGATTCTGCAAAAAATAAAACAAAACAAAAACACACCAAGGCGAGTTGTTCTACATCGGCTGCAAATGCAGTTGCAAATGAAATAGATGTCGTTTTGAAATTTTTTGACTTGGGTATGAAAATACAAGATTTTAATTAAAATTCCGCGAAATGTTGTTGACGACTTTGGCCTATGTCAGTATGAATAACATGACGTCATGACTTTGATAGCGAGATGTCATTTTGATTAATTTAACAATGTAAGCACCCTTTATTGTCTTTTGTTACTTAAATACGATTTTTAGAAGTTCATGATATCATGTTAGTTTTAAAATCATTTATTGGAGACTTTTTTTTATTTTTGGCATTCTCTCCGTGACACGCCAACTTTTATCAACTTCTGGACGTAAGGATGTCAATCTCATCATTATGCAGATCCAACTGTGTGTTGCATGCGCATGCCCATGTTGCTGTAGAACTCTCTGTGCTCGCTATAATATAACAAATATTCGATGTGACTGTGGTCAATAAACAAGAATATTTTCCCTCGGTACCTTGAAATGCATGGATGTGTTATATTGCCCCCCACCCCCCATGTTGCCGTCAGCACATCCATGGAATTCAAAGTTCCTCGGGAAAATATTCTTGTATAATGACCACAATGGGACAGATGCGATAAAGGAAATCACCAAACTTTCAATTATTTAGTGACAGGACATCAACTACATAGCGGAACGTGAATTTAAAGGGTCTGGCTATCTTTTTTCCCTTTATCTGCAGATACACCTGTATAGAATCTGCCTCGTACGATTAAGGGAATTCGGCGAGACCAGGAGCACAGTTAGAACCCATAAGAATGTCGACTGTCTGTTGAAAAACACTCACACCAAAACAAAACAAAGATGTTGTCAATCAACTCAAGCATGTTGATGATATCAATTTCAGAGAACTCTTTGGGAGTATCAGAGTGGCTTTTTAAAAAAAAAGATGTGTGCCTATTTAAGACAAAAGTACTTGTATCTACTTGGAACAATTATTTTAATCTGTCTTTTTGCTTCGAATATAGAATAATGCAAAAGAAGAACTCGAGTAATTGGTGAAATTTCTCACGGTAGAGCAACACATCTGTCGAGATACTATTGTGTTGTAGAAAAGAGAACTGTGGAAATTGTGTAAGCCAGGTAAAGTAGTACAACACAACTATCTAGATCATATTGTGCTATGAAAAGGAAAACGTCGGTAATTGTGTAAGACAGTTGAGGTAGCCCAACGCACCTGTCGGAATAATATTGTGTTATTAAAATTAGAACTTCTGTAATTGTGTAAGTCAGTTAATGTTGCACAACGCAACTATCTAGATAATATTGTCCTATAAAAAGGTAAACTTTGGTAATTGTGTCAGCCTGGTATGACAGTACAACACAGCTGTATTGAACATATTCATTATCAAAGGACCACTCTAGTACTTATCTAGATAATATTGTGTTATAAAAAGAAAAACTTCGGCAATTATGTAAGTCATTTATGATAGAATAACACATTTGTCTAAAATATTGCGTTGTAAAACGGAGAGCTTTGATTATTGTGTACATTTGTAAGTCAGTTTATGACAGCACAACACGGCTGTAGAGAAAATTGTGTACTATTTCGCACCATATATTACAATATAAATGAATAATACCCATATGACGTTTTGATCTCAAATATAAGCTAGGTAGATATAACCTAGAAACAAGGGATTAGTCCGGTAGATATAACCTAGAAACAAGCGATTAGTTAGGTGGATATAACCTAGAAACAAGCGATTAGATAGGTAGATATAACCTAGAAACAAGGGATTAGATAGGTAGATATAACCTAGAAACAAGCGATTAGATAGGTAGATATAACCTAGAAACAAGGGATTAGATAGGTAGATATAACCTAGAAACAAGGGATTAGACAGGTAGATATAACCTAGAAACAAGGGATTAGATAGGTAGATATAACCTAGAAACAAGGGATTAGTCCGGTAGATATAACCTAGAAACAAGCGATTAGTTAGGTAGATATAACCTAGAAACAAGCGATTAGATAGGTAGATATAACCTAGAAACAAGGGATTAGTTAGGTAGATATAACCTAGAAACAAGGGATTAGATAGGTAGATATAACCTAAAAACAAGGGATTAGATAGGTAGATATAACCTAGAAACAAGGGATTAGATAGGTAGATATAACCTAGAAACAAGGGATTAGTAGGTAGATATAACCTAGAAACAAACGATTAGTTAGGTAGATATAACCTAGAAACAAGGGATGAGTCCGGTAGATATAACCTACATGTAGAAACAAGTAATTAATTTGGAAGCTGTATCCTAGAAACAAACGATTATTAAGGTTTATATATGCCGAACCCCAATTTATGTAGACCAAAGAAGCACACAAAATGACCATTTGCTGCAAATTATAATATATTTATATGTATTTACCTTTTTATTTCATTCTCTGTATGAAATACCTGTCTACAAATCCCCAGTCGATGGAAAAATGAAGCTTCCGTGACGATGAAGTACTATTTCACATGACAAGACAAAAAAAACCATACAATAAAGATAAAATCTAAAGGCAATCCTTCAGTAAGCGTAAACAAAAATGTAGATTTTAAACCTTTAAATTTCAATAATCGGTATGAAATCTGACTATTTATAGGTATGTTAATTGTCGTAATATTATACTTTCTTAATCTTTTTGAATAGAAGACGACAATTAGATTGTTAGAGGGGGGATAGTTAATTCACTATATACTAAGACCTGCCAGGTTAAAGTTTTGTTTAATTTCGTGATATTACAGATATATTTGTCCCTAATATTGGTTTTGAAAGATTACAATAAATGCCTATATATCAGACATTTACAATTATTTATATTTGACGAAATATAAATGGACATAAATGAAAATGTAGTATTTAAGCTTAGCAAAATATAAATGAACATCGATACACTAAAATGTAGTATTTATGAATCTAATACTTTAGACCGCTAAACGACGTACATAAGAAATAAGATGGTTTTCTCCCTGTTCTCTGGTTTCCTTAACCAATAAAACTGATAGCCACGATTTAACTGAAATATTGTTGAAAGTGGCATTAAAACACCACAAAACCAACTAATCAACAGAAGAAATGAAATAAATAAATAAAATAAATAAATACAATAAGTAGAAATAAGGTGATAATAAAAACAACATGAAAAATTCCAGCATGACAATCCACCCATCCAACCAGATATATTATTCGCTTGTTAATAAAAAAAAAAGCTAAAATCAAGCCATGCAAGTTTTCGTTAAACCACGTGGTCACAAAGTTCTTCACAAGTTGGATTAGATCCATTGTCTAAGCAGTAAGTGTTCATTATCTTATCCACAGGCGCATGGGGCATGGATTTCGTTTCCTCCTATCCCCTTTTCTTTACTACCCCCCTTTTTTTCAAATTTTCATATAAATCATTCCTTTTTCAAAATTTTCACAATCATTCGTTTTTTCTTCATTTGACAATATCAGTAGACGTCATACATCATGAATAATACGTGTATTCTGTGTCCACAGTTTTTCGACTGATACAGTATAAGAGAGAAGGTAAGCAACTCCATTTTCATATTTCGCGCCATATCGCTCACCTCGGTTGGGAAACCCCGGTGCTTTTTTACACTTTTTACCTTGTCTACATATGGCACTGTCGTATCAAACTGTTTCTAAGACACTTACCTAATTGCCCATGTTCGAATTTCAGTCGGTACGTCGATCTTTTCCAAGAAATCTCGCCGAAAATAGTGAAGCAGCTTCGTTTCTAGGTCAAACTACATCATATAAGACGGAAGTGCAAGAACGGGAACCCTGGGTTTTTTACGAATGGATTACCTGCAATAAAAAACCCAGATGCGCTCCGAATATTTTTCACGGAATGTTTTGGCGGGAAATATAAACCGCTGAAAAAACATAACAGCAGACGGATTATTTCGTAAAAATGTCACAACGACCATCTGAATATGGAAACATTGAAATAATTTGATGGTAAATAACTGTTCAAAAAGAAATTCAAACTGAGAAATAGATGATTGAATGGTTAGAATTGAAGTCAAAATTTCAATGAAAAAGAAATATTCAGCTTGCCTCTGCTTCGCTATTTTCGGCGAGATTTCTTGGAAAAGATCGACGTACCGACTGAAATTCGAACATGGATAATTAGGTAAGTATCTTAGAAACAGTTTGATACGACAGTGCCATATGTAGACAAGGTAAAAAGTGTAAAAAAACACCGGGGTTTCCCAACCGAGGTGAGCGATATGGCGCGAAATATGAAAATAGAGTTGTTTACCTTCTCTCTTATACTGTATCAGTCGAAAAACTGTGGACACAGAATACACGTATTATTCATGATGCATGACGCCTACTGATATTGTCAAATGAAGAAAAAACGAATGATTATGAAAATTTTGAAAAAGGAATGATTTATATGAAAATTTGAAAAAAGGGGGGTAGTAGAGAAAAGGGGGAGGAGGAAACGAAATCCATGTCCCATGCGCCTCTGATCTTATCCAGTGTGCTATATACAACACGTCTGTATTATTGTCATTTCGCTACGTGGCATCAGTTGTCTATTTATTTAGCCGGTGATCATTTGATCATTTGAATGACAGAGATTCAATCTGATATGGTCAAATGTCAATAAGAAGTTTTCCATACTACCACTGACACGCTTTGTGTTACATCAATGTACGACTCCTTTTGATATATCCAAACATGTTAAGTATCACAAAAAATCAAAAGCAAAACATACAACACTGTATGAACGGTTACAAAACACAATACCAAAATCGTAGAAAGATGCAAAATATTTAACCCTAACACGCAAATACATGACCGCTCACTTTCATGGGTTACAAGATAGTATAGTTTAGTGATATTCATGTTGTTTGTTCAATCTTTAGTTTTCTGCTGAGTGTTTTGTATGTTCTTCTAAGACTTTGATGTCAATGAAAAGTAAAAGTAACCAATGGATTCATTACCATTTAATGTTCTTCTGGAGCACCTGAGTTAACCACTGCTACTAGTGTGGTTTGTGTTGCTCAATCTTGGGGGTTTTATGTTGTCTTTAATTAACGATTGTTTGTTTGTGTTTTTTTGTTTTTTTTGTAATTTTTCTCCTGGCCGTTTCGAAACTTCCGGAACACATAAGATGATCCCATGCATTTTAGTGGGTTTGTGTTGTTATATCTTTAGTTTTCTGTGCATTGTTTGCCCGATCATTATTTGTGCTGTCCTTTTAGCTTGATATTGATAAAATTATATGTATTTACAATTTAATTATCGATCTAGTGGATTTAATTAGCAAGTAATTACGAACTAATTTCCATTTCCTCCTTACATTAAACTGATTGTATTAATATATAACATGTATATGTATATGTATATACTGATATAGTACTATTTTCATTATTACAAGGTAAATATTAAGTGTCTGTTGAAATGTAATAGCGAAGAAGAAATGCCCACAATGATATTGAAACAAATGATGTTCAACACCGCTTAAACTATAAAACATTAAATCTGGAATTCTCATAATTTTGTGGTGTCATTTTTTTATTTATAAAAAAAATGATTCTGCTATCAAGTGCCGCACGAGAAGGTCGACTCGATTATCATGGTGGTTCATCCCGTGAGGCATGTACAGTTTTGGTAATGTTTTCGTTATTTTCATTTAATTTATTAATAGATCCTCTCTTAAATATGTATTGTTAGTTTTTCGTTATCTTTATTTAATTTATTAACAGAGCCTTTCTTAAATATATATGGTAAAAAAAAATTCTCTTTCTTTTGGTTATTTTTATTTAATTCATTGACAGCGCCTTTGTTTGATATATTTTTGTGTGTGCTTTACACGGGAGACTGCCTTCGGACAACATGACTATTACACGAGTTAATCCACAAAAAAATGATCAACTTATAAATGAATTTGGCTTAGATTATCCTGAAGATGTTTTAGAAATTTCAGATCCTACGTCGGGTATATTTGACGACGAGATAAAAGGTGAAACTATAAATATATTAAAAGAACAAATTGAAGAGTTAGAAATCTCCATATCAGAAAGGGAATACGAGTTGCAGGGGGTTATTCCGAATTCTTTGCCACGTGTGTCGTCGAGTGAACCGCTATCAACAAGAAAAGGTATACGAGTGTTCCGATATAACGCAATGGGTCGAGCGGACCGAAATTGGTGAAACATCAACAGAGGGTTAGTACTACAGGAAAGTTTGATCAGAAGGATATTGGTGCTGTTGCAAAGAAGGACGAGAAGCCCAACAGACGCACAGGCAAGGATACAGACTTAGTACAGGAAAAGAAAAAAAAGGGTGAGATAAATTTAGATATACTAAGAAACAAACAAATGTTGAATGATACAGTGGAAAAGCAATTGTCGGAAATTTGTAGGAAGTGTAAATTATTTGATATTGATGTTACTGATTGCATTACACAAGATAGTTCAGACGATAGTTCTGATTTTTCTTGTTTGTCACATGATCATGAAAAGAAACGTGATTTGAAAAAGAAAAAAAGTTAAAAAGGATACCTTTTTCGGAAAGAGTAATAAGTCATCTAAAGAACAAGCCGTTTCCGAATCAACAGAATCAATGGATTCAAATTCAGATTCGGATTCTTCTAATACATCATAGTCAGACCAGAATAGTAAAAGGAAAGCTTTCAAGAGAAAACGTAAGGTTAAATCTGGGATGGTAACTAAAGCTAGTGACGACGTGCAGAATTCACAAACTTGGTCCCAGACTTGGTCACAAGAGAAGTATATGTTATCTGGATGTGAATATGATTGATACCGAAAATATCAGCCTGCCGAGCCAGAATATGAAGTTTGTTGGCAAGTGAGCGAGTCACAATCTTCATATTCTGTCGAGCAGGCTGATATTTTTCAGTATCAATCATATTCACATTCAGATGACATCTCTATCATCCTTAAATCAAACATAAACACGGACACATCTATACTTGTATGTTCGCGGGAAGAATTACATGATTCAAAATATTCAAAAGATGCTTCCACAAAACCGTAGTTCACAAGTAGTTTGCAAATATACCATTTATTTTTACAGGTCTATTTAAATGCTAAGATTGTTGCATTTTTCCTTTAATGGTGATATTCATTGGGTTTTTTTTATTACAAACATCGAAGTCACTCATTTTCATTAAAGGTTTTGTTTCCCAATGTCATTCCGGAGTAGAAAACACAAAGGTCACGACCCCCCTTATGACGTGAAAATTATGACGTCTCAGCAGAATTTATCAAGAATTGTGTCAAGTACATTTTTGTAGGACGATGTTTGTTGATATTGCTGACACGACAGTTCCTAATTTGATATATGTTTAAAAAAATAATGTTAACTAGTTAATGGTGTTGATGAATTTTATTTACTTTTGCCATCTTCACAGGAATTATCGTTTAAATGTTGGGATAATTTTGTGATAACCCTTATTCACTGTTGATAAGTCCAGCTCAGCTCACGCGAACTTTGATACGAGTTTTGCATATGGAGTCAGCAGGTAGATATAGCGATAAATATCAGATATTCTAACATGACATCCTTTCTTCGCTTTGTTAAAAACACGTGTGATTTATCGAGTGGGTATAATCTGATTAGCCCATGCGCCGGTGTATGTGACTGACTTTCCCGTCATAAATGTACATGTTGATGAATTATCGTCTGCTCGAATTTGGCAGCATAAATTGTGTACGATATATTACGTAAACGTAACTATAAATAACCGTCTTCCAATCAAAGTATGCTACCGCATTTGTACTCTTAGACATGTCAGAATCGAAATAATTCATTGAAGCCTCTGGCTCGGGATAAAATACTAATATCCGCCAACCCATGTTAAAACTCGAAACACATTCTACCTTCCATGATTTATTTCTTAAATATATTACTAGTGTATAATATATACATCAGTATATGATATGAATATTTTCTAAGTAATAAAATTGTTACATGTTTAAATGTATAACAACTGTCAACACTTAAATATAAATATAGTACTTAAAGATAGTATTCTATACTATTATCTTTTCACATACAAAACCCGATTTGTAGCCAGGGGTGTTACACAATGGGCTTCCTTCACGAAAGTTATCATCCCACAACAAATAGTCTCCATTTTGAACATAATAAAACACTTTCTCTGCTGAAAACAAAAATCAAGACTGATTGATGTTATATCATTTAATGCATAATGATTTCGGTATTTGTAAGATAATCTGATCCTTGTATGAGCCTTGATCAATACAATTGTATAAAAAAACGCATATGATCATGAAGATGAATTAGTCAACCGTAAAACAAAATTTGTGTATCTCAAATGTTTCAGACATTCTTCAGTTAGTGTAGCAGGAACTGTTAACCCTTCCGGAGCATATGAGTTCATCATCGATTGTGTTGTGTGGTTTGTGTTGCTTAATCTTCAGTTTTCTCTGTAGTGTTTGTAGTTCATTGTTTGCTTTGCTTTGCTTTTCTTTTTTGTCTCTTTTCCTCTCCGAATAGTACTGTCTGTCCTTCGATTTGCGATTGACTTTTGAATTGCTTAATGCGTACAATTTTGAAACGTGTTTTGTAACTCTTTATGATTGTACTTTGAGACGTGTTTTGTGTGACTCATGTTTCTTGGGTGTTTTGTGTGAATTTGAAACGTCTTGTCCATCTCCGTTGTATTGTGTGGTTTGAGCCGCGCTTGCTCTAGTATTTTGGGGATTTTCAATTTTCTTGTTTGTGTTCATCAGTTTTATGGAATTTAGAAATGTCTTGTGTTCCTCTAATATTTTATGGAATTTAGAAATGTCTTGTGTTCCTTTAGTATTTTGTGGGATATTGAAATGTGTGGTATCTTCAGATTGTTCGTATTCTTACATTGAAATATCTGGTGCTTCTCTAGTATTTTGTTTGATTTCTGATAATGTGTGTTTTCTAAGATTCCTGTGTTTCTCCATTATCTTGTGTACTTTCTGGTGCTTTGTCTTGTCTAAGATTCCCGTGTTTCTCCATTGTTTTATGTACTTTCTCGTGCTTTGTGTTGTCTAAGATTCCACTGTTTCTGCATTATTTTGTGTACTTTCTGGTGCTTTGTGTTGTCTAAGATTCATGTGTTTCTCTATTATTTTGTGATTATTTCTGGTGCTTTGTGTTGTCTAAGATTCCTGTGTTTCTCCATTATTTTGTGTACTTTCTGGTGCTTTGTGATATCTAGGAATCCTGTGCCTCTCCATTATTTTGTGTACTTTCTGGTGCTTTGTGTTGTCTACGATTCCTGTGTTTCTCTATTATTGTGTGTACTTTCTGGTGCTTTGTGTTATCTAGAATTCCTGTGTTTCACCATTATTTTGTGTACTTTCTGGTGCTTTGTGTTGTCTACGATACCTGTGTTTCTCCATTATTGTGTGTACTTTCTGCTGCTTTGTGTTGTCTAAGATTCCTGTGTTTCTCCATTATTTTGTGTACTTTCTGGTGCTTTGTGTTATCTAGGATTCCTGTGTTTCACCATTATTTTGTGTACTTTCTGATAATGTGTGTTTTCTATTATTTCTGTGCCTCTCCATTATTTTGTGTACTTTCAGGTGCTTTGTGTTGTCTAAGATTCCTGTGGTTTTCCATTATTTTGTATACTTTCTGGTGCTTTGTGTTGTCTACGATACCTGTGTTTCTCCATTATTTTGTGTACTTTCTGATGCTTTGTGTTGTCTAAGTTTCCTGTATTTCTCCATTATTTTGTGTAATTTCTGGTGCTTTGTGTTGTCTACGATACCTGTGTTTCTCCATTATTGTGTGTACTTTCTTGTGCTTTGTATTGTCTACGATTCCGGTGCCTCACCATTGTTTTGTGCACTTTCTCGTGTTTTGTATTGTCTAAGATTCCTGTGTTTTCCATTATTTTGTGTACTTTCTGGTGCTTTATGTTGTCTAAGATTTCTGTGTTTCTCCATTATTTTGTGTACTTTCTTGTGCTTTGTGTTGTCTAAGATTCCTTTGTTTATCCATTGTTTTGTAATATTTTTCTTTATTTGAAACCAATGGGTTTTAATTTTATGTTTCAGTGGTGATTATTTTAAAAATTCAGGCTACCGTTTCACTAAAATGATCGTAAATCGTAAGTCTAAGCTCACTCTTAAGATTTCCTTACGTGCACGTATACGTGCATTTCACTAAACTAGTCCTAATCGTAAGAGTTACGACTTACGATTTGCGACAAGTAACATCTCCTATAATGGAGATAAAAAGATACATTGTATCATATATAATGATTGATTTTTGGTATTTAACGCCACTTTAAGCAGTATTTCAGCTATATCATAGTGGTGGAAGAAGCCGGAGTACCCGGAGAGAACCACCGACCATGGGCAAGTAACTGGTAAACTTTATCACTTGCGACTGCGAGTCGAGTGCACCCTTTTTTAATTTGCCAAACCGGGCGCGAACCCACGCCTTATTGGTGATAGGCTTGTATAAGTTGCTAAGTAATCCAACTACCTAACTCATTGAGCCACCCGGCCCTATATTTTATTTATAAACCCAACAGATCGGAAGCTGATTACATTACTAATCACATTGTAAATGTGTTTAAATACATTTGTAATATTCAGCTAATTATAAAACTCTAAAGTGATTTTTTAAATGAATAAACCAAAGCTATCAGAAAAAAAACATTGTTAGGTGTAAAATTTTACCGAAATTTGAGAAGATATTTATTTTATGGAATATATTTTAACAAATTTCATGCTATATGCAGTCACTTGAAGTTTCAAAAATAAGGGGAAAAAATCCGAAAAACTTCGAAACATGTTGGTTATCTATAATAAATAAGGGAAATTTTTCGAAAGAAATTTCCAAAATGTGACCATAGATTTGGCAATGCATTCACATTCTGCACCGATATATCCTACATTTACGTGAAGAACTTAAACACAAGACAATTGTGCGGATTTTTGTTACCTTTCATTAAAGTATATTTCGCATTTTCTTAATATTTTATGGTTTTTATAAGTACTGAATTGCAACTTCTTGTTTACCTCTTTATTTTCACCTTTCACCATCCAAAAATTACTTAATATGTAACCACTGCCCAACACGGGGTGTTTTAACCCTTTATATATTCAATAAAAAAATACCAATGCATATCAACATTTGGACTGCTAGAAAATCTGTTGCCTTCAAAATTATTGTGTTTTTTTTATACATATATGTTACAAATTTTTGTTTTAATTTATATTTCATATATTTGTATCTATGTTATTCTGATATTTTTTGTTTTCATTTTAAAGGATGACGAAAGAGGTGAATAATCCATATTGCATCGTCATTCATGCTGCAAAATGCAGAAAATGTTATGAGTAAATTAGATATATTCTAAATAACAGGTAATCCGCGCAAATGCAAAAAAAAGTATCAGGTACATTTTACGGGCAATTGTAGTGCTCCGTGCAAAAGGAATACCTGTTAATGTCCAAATTCACGCAAATATAATGCGCCCTCAGTGTGTGCTTAATTTTATTTTTGAACTATTGTTTGTACATGTACCCGATATAGTTCTTTTCTAGAAATTTCTTCTAGGTACACATTCGTTAATAAAATATGTTGATAAATTGTAAATGCAGAACTGAAACAAACAATAACGTGTAGCTGTTTTAATGATGTTTTATGACTCTCGAAATATAAAAAAATGTAGCGTACATTTAATATGTATTGCTCGCTTCATTTGATTAATGTTCATATTAAAAAAAAATACAGATAGCAATTCTTCTCTTCAAAATTAAGCTTACGATTTACGACTTGCGAGTACCTTCCACCACTCTTAACTTTGCGATCACTTTTTGTTGCAAGTTGTAAATCCTAACTATTAGAGAAACGGTCGTAACTCTTAAGAGTACACTTACGTCTACGTTTACGACTTACGACCTTTAGTGAAACGGTCGCCTGATTATGATGGGTTTTTTTTAAACGTTCCCTCTAACTTGTATTTTACCAATATCTGAGGATTTGGTTATTGCTGTCGGTCGCCATTTTGTTTAGCTATTTCATGACTACCAGACTAAATTGAGGAAAGACAGACCAGATAGTCACAATGAACTGATTGACGAAACCTACAGCTTAACGATGGTAATCAGAGTGTTGTCGGATGTAAAATGAAGTCAGGTGTATTCGATTTGAGATCAGAATCAAGGACATTGACCTCTCATCACCAAGTCCCTTTTAGTTTTAAAAACGGATACGAACACTTTAAAATATGACAATATAAATATGGCTATACAAGTAACTATGATAATTTAACATAATGTTACAGTTATTTTGACGGTTTGAATGGTGTAGGACACCGACTTACACAGAGAAAACCAGTAACCTTCAGCAGGTCACTGACACACTTTGTTTCATAACGTTGTATCGAGTACACCTGACCATGGGAAGTGAACAATATAAGTACAAAGAGAACACCAGTAACATTCCGCAGGTCACTGACACACTTTATTTCATAAGGTTGTATCGAGTACACCTGACCATGGGAAGTGAAAAATATAAGTACAAAGAGAAAACCAGTAACCTTCAGCAGGTCACTGACACACTTTGTTTCATCAGGTTGTATCGAGTACACGTGACCATGGGAAGTGACAAATATAAGTACAAAGAGAAAACCAGTAACATTCCGCAGGTCACTGACACACTTTTTTCATCAGCTTGTATCGAGTACACATGACCATGGGAAGTGAAAAATATGAGTACAAAGAGAAAACCAGTAACCTTCAGCAGGTCACTGACACACGTTTTTCATAAGGTTGTATCGAGTACACCTGACCACGGGAAGTGAAAAATATAAGTACAAAGAGAAAACCAGTAACATTCCGCAGGTCACTGACACACTTTTTTCATCAGCTTGTATCGAGTACACCTGACCATGGGAAGTGAAAAATATAAGAAAGATCGATGAAAATAAAACGTATATTAATGTCCTGTATAACAAACGTACCTAACATTGATTTTATTAAATAAATGATGCTGTAATATTTATCACTGGTACCAATGTGGAACAAAGTGGCATTATCACTTGTGCAGTAGGATGCAGCTTCTTATAGGGTACAATTAACACGTGACAGTTTTACACACACGTTAGAAAGCAATCGAATATATCCATATCCTCCACAAATGTCTGAAAAATAATTTGATATCATTACTATGAAGATTTACTATTCAATCGTCATCCTCTCTGATATCTCGTCAATGTATCATACCCATAATTGAGGGCCCGGTGGCTCAATGAGCTTGGTAGATGGATTTCCTTACAACTCATACAAGCCAATCACAAATACGGCGTGGATTCGCGCCCGGCTTTGTAAGTTCCTAAAAAGGGTGCACACCACTCACAGCCGCAAATGATAAAGCTTACCGGTTGCTTGCCCATGGACGGTGGTTCTCTCCTGGTACTCCGGCTTCTTCCATCTATAAAACTGGTCATCATGATATAGATGAAATAATGCTGAAAGTGGCGTTAAATACAATAAATCAAATCAAACCATCATTGACAAAAACGGTTTATTAAATAGACTGGTTCTCTGTCTAAAAATAAAAATATATATGTATAGCTAGAAAGAAGTCCACACCATTAACCATTGAATTATACATGGCAACACACACAACGTCTAAGCAGAGTCTCTGGATGTGAGTCAAATTCTATCTCTGAGCCGTGTTTCAGGATGTGAAACAACCATGTCTCTAAAATACGCTTAGCATGGCCTCCAACCTGCAGTTGAGAGTGGTACTTGTTACTACTGTCGGGACAAACACTACATCTGGGCATCTTTACCTCTTAAATGTTATTTGCTGTACAAAATGTTATTAACCAGAGTCGGGATTATCAACAAGAAATAAAATAAGGGTGAAGTAATCTTACAAATACCGTCATCATTGTGGCGGAAATCACATAAAATAGTTACAAATACTTACTAAGAGCCACCACATGTAAATAGAAAGAAAACTAGATAGTGGGTTGACTAAGTAGATGGACTCTATAATATGTGTTTTAGAAAATAACATCGGCATGATATAGCTGAAATATTGTTGAAAGTGGCGTTAAACACAATAAATCAATCAAATCAAAAAAATAACATCTAAAAATAGAAAACAGTTTTATTTCTACTTTCCTTAAAATTTGAATTAAACATAATTTTAATTATTGCTCACCAAATACATGTACATGTGTTATTGTACATTTTGGTATAATCATAAAAAAGTGTGATGTCGGAAATTTTACATTGATGTTATGAATAAAATAATAATAACAAAAATTATAATTAACTCTACACGGGTACAGTCAAATCTGCCCATGTGGTCACCTCTATTAAGCTGTCACCTGTATTAAAAGGTCACCTTTTTCTTGTCCTGTCATTTAAAACTTCATATAAATTGAACCTCTTTTAAGAGGTCACCTGTCTTATAAGGCCACTTTTGTCCCCAAAGGTGGCCGCTTAATACAGGTTGGACTGTATATTTAAAGATGAAAACTCAAGAAAATCGGATAAGAAATGATTTCAAGAGACCTTTTCTTTAAGCAAATATTTTTTTTGTGAAATACATGGGTAATAATTCAGTGTGGAAATGTATGTGATCCGTTAATATATTAGTAAACTGTTCTTATAAACAACAGAAAGTCTCAGCTTTTTAGTTTTATGTTGTGACAGTAGAGCATATTTTATCTCCGAAAAATACAATGTCCTTGATTAGATTCGATCCTGGACCTCTCTCATTGTAAACCGCCTCTCCACCAACTGAGCTAAAAGAGATCGCTACTAACACAGTTAACAGAGGTGGTAATGAACCTACTACGGTTCATATGACCTTATGTTGGGGAGCGTTACCGTTACATTGTGTTGTGTTTGGAGAATGACACGCCTGTTCATGACGGGTGTCACTAGTGGAGCAGGAACTGCTTACGCTGAGTTCACCCCGGTTTTTAGTGGGGTTCGTGTTACTAGATCTTTGGTTTTGTAGATCGTTGTTTGTCCTTTTGTTTATTTTCTTTTGGTCATTGCGTTGTCTGTTCTTCTTCGATATGCGGATTCTGATTGCCCCTTTTGTATCTTCAAACTCTTCACTTAGGAAACAGGACAAAGATCATATTATAGATGTTGCTTTGCCTTGTAAAGGGTCACTAACGACCACACAAAGCACAATGTTGCTCGTAGGGAGGTGATGTAAAACTTATGTGCCAGGAATATTGAATTCTTCATGCCAGAAACACACATTGCCGTACAGTCCTAGACCCGTCTCGAACAGCTTGAACAGATGCCACTTCAGGCAATAGTGTACACCTACACTGATTCAGCGCAGAATATCGGCCTGATTTCTATAAAATATTGAAATGGGAACAATAAACAATAGTTGTCATTCAATTAGTTTAAGTTTATAGTAAATTATACAAATTGAAGAAAGTATGTTTTCTCTCAAATGTTTGAGAGTACAAATGAGAAAAAAACCTTCCACGATTTTCATTGGATTAGACACTGTAATCGGGAGATAATCCATCTAATCCATGTAGTAGATGTTTCATTTATAAATATCTTTAATGATAAATAAATAGCAACAAATCAATCTAATACATATTTAAATATAAATATTTGTTTGTTTTGATTGCTTGATGGTGATTAACGCCACTTCCAACAATATTTCAGTTATATCGTGGCAGTCAGTTGTATTGGTGGAGGAAACCGGATGACCCGGAGAAAACCATCGACCTGTCGCAAGTCACTGACAAACTTTATCACATACTATTGTACATCTCGCCCTGATCGAGACACGAACTCAAAACACCAGTGGTGATAGGCACTGATTGCATTGTAAATCCAACTACCATAAAATCACGGCCACAACGAACCCTTTATTGATAAATGTAATAGTTTTCTGTTCATTATTCTGTCGTGTATAAATTGAAAATTAGAGTGTTGTACAGAATTTGACTTCGACGAAGACTTTGGAGAATTTATAAGTTGAACTGTTAGTATCAATATCTTACATATGATTTATCCTTCACCTGTTCTATTTGATCAGTCAAATAGCATTGACTGGATACATTTTGTAATATACGGTCACTAACCAAAATATAGCTTTATTGGTACTTGAATCATGTAGAGCGACGGTAAGAAACGACAACAGTATAAACGCGGACGTGATAGAGGACACCATTAACATTGATTATAACTTAACTTGTTTCTGCTCTATTCAGACAAATTATGAGTTGTTTTGGATTGTTTGACATTGCAGGAAGATGCACAATATACGTACAGTGTCGGTAAATATCAAATGTATGTGCACTCCCAACGAAAGAGACCCACAATTGTCTATTTAACTGTTCCGGTGCATTTCGTCTCGCCTCTGATGTATATGTATGTTAATGTTTTTATTGTGATTTTATTTCTTTTGTTGACTTTTGTATTTGTACTGTAGTAGTTTTTGTATCCTTTACTCGAATATTTTAACATTCAAACTTACCTGGCGATTTGAACATACGTGTCCCATTACCTGGTTCCTTGTCCGCCAAACAATGCGGGTGTTGGTCACAGTTCATTAGATTGGCCTCAAAAATTGCTGAACAACAGTCGTGTTTGCTAGCACACGATATACCGCAATGTATTTGCGACCGAACAGTGTCAACCGTGGTCTCCTTGGCTTGAATAATTTGTGTGTTGTTGTCTGTATGAAACAATTCCGTTCCAGTTGAATGACAATATTCCATCGTTATGAATTATTCAACTTCAACTAATGCAAAAATAATTTTTAGTAACAGGGTCATATATCATTCATACCAATATAGAAAATATGGTTTATAATAATTATTAACAATTTTATATATGGGGAAAAAACCTGATTTCTTCCTTACCAATCAACAGCAATGTAGACAAACTATCCTTCGAATTTCTTATCATTTTAGAAGTATTATTTTTTTCCATATAAACCGTTAAATGCCATCATTTCCATGTAATACATCTACTTATCTAAATTGATAAAAATTGCATATTGATGGTGTTTCTGGTATAATGTATAATTTATAAATATAAAACTAATAAATACTTTATACACTAAGTATAGTTTTAAATTAAATTAATTGAAAAATCATATCAATTTGCCCACTGTAGTTGTTACACAGCAGAAAAAGTTCGCCACAATATCTAATTAAAATCGTATAATGATAAAGTAGCCACCTGTTCTAATTTGTCCAGTTTTGACGTCATATCAATAATCGATTGACACTGACAAACTTTATCACATACTGTTGTATCGAGTACACCTCGCCATAAGCAGGATTCTGACACACAAATTTAGTGGTGATAGGCACTGATTGCATAGATAGTTGTAAATCCAACTACCAGTCGATCACGACCAAGTTCCTCCGTAAAAGTCTATTGGTGTCTGGTTCCATTCCCTTGTACTAAGAATAGATTAGATGAAATGTTATCCATAGTGGACGTTCGGTTCAAGTCTTTGCTTTGTAAATTACATTTTGACGGTGACTGTGTGCGTCAGGGTAGGTTATTGGTGTCAAAATGTTTCCCATCGTAATAAAAATTCGGTGGTCAAAACATAATTAAATAGATTATGAAAAGAAAGTTTAAACAGTAATGGTCAACAATATCAATAAAGTGGCCAATACTGCAGAATGAATCACATTTAAGATATTGATACTAACAACTCATTTCTCTACAGTCTTCGTCGAAGTCACATTCTGTACAACACTCTAGTTGTCAATAAATACACGACAGAATAATGAACAGAAAACTAATACATTTATCTAATAAAGGGTCCGTTGTGGTCGTGATTGTATGGTAGTTGGATTTACAATGCAATCAGTGCCTATCACCACTGATGTTGTGATTTCGAGTCTCGATCAGGGCGAGATGTACGACATTATGTGATAAAGTTTGCCATGACTTGCGACAGGTCGGTGGTTTTCTCCGGGTCATCCGGTTTCCTCCACCAATACAACTGTCTGCCACGATATAACTGAACTATTGTTGAAAGTGGCGTTAATCACCATCAAGCAAACAAAAACATACAAATATGTATATCTGTTAAAGCTGTTCTAGACGAATCAAACACGGATCTAGGACGGTACGGCAATGTGTGTTTCCAACATGAAGAATTCAATATTCCTGGCACATAAGTTTTCGGAGATAAAATATGATCTACTGTCTGTTACCACAGAAAACTAAAAAGCTGAGACTTTCTGTTGTTTATGAGAACAGTTTATTAATATATTAATGGATCACAAACATTTCCACAGTAAAATATCGGGATCCGATCGATAGTCCGACGGTTCGATGGTCCGACGGTTCGATAGTTCGACAAATTTAATAGTTCCGCCGTTCATAATTTAATAGTTCCCTCGTTAATGTTACCTCCGAAGATATCCCAGCTATTACCGAAATGTATATGACTTAATAAATCAGAAGTTGTATCGCGTGAGCAACACTACTCGGGTCTGTAGGCCTAGTATTTTCTGAAGCGACCGATTTAAACGTCAAAAACATGAAAATTTCGTTAAAAGCTATTTCGACTTGATTTGATTTTTGGTATGGAGCTTGTACTATGTATGACTCCTATTTTCAGACCTGTGCCGACGGCAGGGAGCATTCGTAAAAGGTTAAATGAACACGAAAATACGTGATTAAAACTGAAATCATAACGTGAATACGTGATTAAAACGTGAAACACGGGCAAACAATGCGACACAAACTCGTACAAACGTAAAACACGATGAAAAGGTGTAAGAGCCGTAATTAGTCACGGCTGACTGCACAATTGAGGACGGAAAAATGGTGTAACATAGGGAGTAATAGGTCTATACGGACCCGATACACTACTATTATGTAACAGTCTCTTGCATACTTATAACTACTAGTGCTAACTTTTGTTGTTTTTCTGTTGGTGAGTTTCCTACTTTTTCTTTTTGCAATTGTGTTGTCTGTTTTTCGATTTACGGATCCTGATTACCCCTTTGGACATTTTTATAATCCACGGGCACGACTAGTCAATAAAGTCCTATACCAGGTTAAAAGGTTGTCTGTAGCATCGGTTAAATCTAACAAAGTTTCTATATAAGTGTCTCTTGCTTTGTTATGGAGTTCGCTATCTAACATTTTAATGAAATTCTGAATAAGAATTTGTGAGAGTTGAGAGTCAGAACTGTGTTCACTATATGTAATGTCGCCATAATGTTAGATCGGGGTTTTTGTAAGAACGCTATATTTATTTATCGACTGTGGTCGACTGGGTGTCTTGTCAGACTTACTACCAAAACCATTTGTTTCCAAAATCATTTATATCCTTGATTAATCAGCAGTCGAAAAGGAACTATCCTACAATCAGTCATAATCTTATTTAAACTGGGGCCATTTTTGTCGTCGACTAACACATCAGCCTCTCTAGTAAATTAAACTAAGCATGATGTTCTAGTACAAAACGTAAATCATAATCATCTTATTGAATGATACTTGTTCTTGCCATGATATAGCGGGGAAATTCCTCATTTGGCGTTAAACAGCAATTACTCACCCATTCACTCATGTACATTTTTGTGTATGGATATGGTCGAAATGTTTTGTCACATGTGGAGTATGAACTTCTTACCATTCTGAAGCACATGTGTTTACCTCAGTTTTTTTTATGTAGACGTATTAGTGGTGTGCAGTCTTGTTCATTTTATCGAATTACATGTCTTCGTCGTGTTTTTGGTTCCACGTTGTGATGTACGCTACGATTTCTTCGGTTCGTTTTCATTCTCATTTGTTTTGTCGGGGGTTCAGGTTTTATTTATTTTAGTTGTATTTTTACGTATGTTGGCGTCGTTTAACAGTAACACGACAGGAATCACTAGTGGAGCAGGAACTGCTAACCCTTCCTAACCTAAGTTCACACCAGGATTTTTAGTGGAGTTCGTGTTTTTCGATCTTTATTTTTCTTTGTAATGTTTTGTAGATGGTTGTTTTTCCTTTTCTTATTTTTCGTATGACCATTGTATGTTCTGGATTCTGATTACCCCTTTGGTATCTTCAAGATTTTCCTTGTCTTTCAAGGGACCAAAAACGACCACTCCTAACGAGCTATTGGACATCGGCCATTGGGAGCTATTGGTCTTTGGGAACTCTTGCAAGTCGTATTTTACGTGTAGGGAGCGGGATTCTTTATACACACGAGGGAGTAATTAACGTTCAATCATCGCCCCGCATAGCTAGCGGACGCCCTTCTAGAGGGGTGTTGCCCACAATGGAGACACTATGTCTTATATATTCCAATATTCGTTCAAGATTGACTTGGTAATTTACATTATCTTGTATTTTATAAAAACATTTATTTTAGACACTGACTTGCGGTGCATATCACTACTAAATATGTGAGTTCAAATCCCGTTCATCACGAGGTGTACTCAATACAGCATTCTATGATAAAGTTCGTCCGTGACTTACGACAGATCGGTGGTTTTCGCTGGGTACTCCGGTTTCCTCCACCAATAAAACTGACCGCCATGATATAAACGATATATGGTTGAAAGTGGCGTTAATTACCATAACCCAATTAAATATATTTATAAATACGCATGATTAGATCCCTCCAATCTTCATTGATATATATTCATGAAAAAGTATTCAACCAAACAAATAATATTTATAGGATGTTTTCCCTTGTCTACTTTCACTGATGTGCAACATGACATTGTTGAAAAAAGGCTCCTAAATCAAGAAAAAGTAAAAAAGGGAGGTGCATATATAGCAAGTCATCATGACTATTTATTACACACCAACGATTGAGTCTACCGCCTCGATGGCGTAATGGTTACTGTGTTAGCCCCTAGTGCGGAAGATTGAGAGTTCGATCCCCGGTCGGGTCAAGCTAAAGACTATCACATTGCGTAAAAACACGCAATATTCAAGATCAAAGTCAAAATATGCTTGGCTGGAAGTCATGATAATGTGTCCAATTGGAGCAACATGTTTACTTACTGGTCGTTGTTTATGTTTGCTAACAGTTGAAAGTTAGCACAACGTATTGGTTTAGTAATCTTCACCTCGTCGTATATAATAACTTGTTCTCTCTATGATATAGCTGAATATGGGCGTCGTGGTCTTGATCGAATGATAGTTGGATGTAATCAATGCTTATCACCACTAGGTTATGAGGTGTACTCGATACAACATTATGTGATAAAGTTTGTCAGTGACTTGCGACAGGTCGGTGGTTTTCTCCGGGTACTTCACCAATAAAACCTGAAACCCCCTACGATATAACTGAAATATTCAGTGGCGTTAAGCACAATAAACCAAACCTGAAGCTGAATAATTGCTCACTTGTCGTTAAACCGCCCTTTTAACATATACTTTCTACAAATATTATATCTTATATAAAATTAATTTAAAGTTTTTTTTAAAGGTATCTAAAATGGATAAATTAAAACATGTCGACTATATGAGGTATGCGGAATACATTTTCGATCCTGTTTTCATTCGTGACTTATCACTGGGTTTGTAACAAGAGTAACACGATGGGTGCCATATGTGGAGCAGGAAATGCTTACCCTTCCGGAGCATCCGAGTTCACTCCCGGTCTTTAGTGGGGTTTATGTATATTTAATTTTCTGTATAATGTTTTGTAGATCGTTGTTTGTCTTTTTGTTCTTTTTCGTTTGGCCGTTGTATTGTCTGTCCTTTTTCTGCTTTTAATTATCCCTTTGGCAACCTAAACTTTTGCTATTGTGTATGATGTATAATAATGTATGATAATGTATGATAGTGGATATATAACGTCACTTTCAACATTATTTTATATTAACTGAAAGGAAAGCTTGAAGATACCAAAGGGGAAATTAGAAACCGTAAATCGGCTACATAATACAATGGTCAAAAGAAAAAGGAGCATTAATGAAATACAAAACACTACACAGAAAATTTCATACCGCACTAATTACTATAAATCAAAACATACAGGTGTGTCGACAACCCCTCCCAGAATGTTTGGATTTTTAATGAATACATTGTAATCGAAAAGAAAATGGAAATTGAACTGGTTTCCTGCCATGTTGTGAAACAGATTACCAACAATGATTATGTATATTTGTGAGAGAAAAAAATGCATACATTTAGATTATATACAATCTGTTAAGAGTACATACAATCTAGGTCCCTCTCCTCCTGCAATAGTATTAAAACATTTGACTTCTCTACCCTCTACACAACTATTCCTCACTCTAAGCTGAAGGACAAATTAAGGGAGTTGGTCCAACTGTGTTTCATGAAGAAGAATGGCCAACGTAGATACAAATACCTTGTGCTAGGAATGGACAAATCTTCTCTGAAACTGATATCATCAACATACTCGAGTTTTTGATTGAAAACATATTTGTTATCTTTGGTGGATGTGGTTTTCAGCAGACTTTCGGCATACCAATCGGTACAAACTGTGCTCCTCTTCTCGCCGACTTGTTCCTTTATTCGTATGAGGTAGACTTCATACAGGGGCTGCTTAAGAAAAACGAAAAGAAACTAGCCCGATCCTTTAATTTCACGTTCCGCTATATAGATGATGTCTTTTCACTAAATAATTCTAGGCTTTGTGATTTCGTTGATCGCATCTATCCCATTGAGCTTGAAATAAAGGATATCACAGATACAGATACTTCTGCTTCATACCTTGACCTACACCTCGAAGCTGACAGTCAGGGGCGGTTAAGAACGAAACTTTACGACAAAAGAGATGATTTCAATTTTCCCATTGTGAACCTTCCATTCATATGTAGCAACATTCCAGCAGCACCTGCATATGGAGTATATATCTCTCAGTTGATACGATATTCCAGAGCTTGTGGTTCCTATCATGATTTCCTTGATAGAGGGTTGCTGCTAACAAGGAAGCTACTGAACCAAGAGTTCCTCTTAGTTAAGTTGAAGTCATCACTACTTCGAAAGTGTTACGGTCGCCACCACGACTTCGTTGACCGCTATGGAATGTGTCACAAATGACCACGGATATGTTCCACTTGTCGTAAACACTTCCCGGTCCTTTCCTCGTTCATGACTTATCATCGGGTTTGTAACTAGATTAACATGACGGATGTCACTAGTGGAGCAGGAACTGCTTACCCTTCCGGAGCACCTGAGTTCACCTCCGGTTCATAGTGGAGGTCGTGTTACTTGATCTTTAGTTTTATATGTATGTTTTGTTGATCGTTGTTTGTCCCTTTGTACCTTTTCTGTTGGCCATTGTGTTGTCTGTTCTTCGATATACGGATTCTGATTGCCCCTTTGGTATCTTCAAGCTCTTCTTTATAGGAGGTAGTAACGATGGAGAAAGAAAAAATAAACCTCGGACATCTCTTCCATAGCTTCCAGGGATCCATGTTAACCTACACGACGGGTGCGACTAGTGGAGCAGGAACTGCTTACTCTTTCGGAGTTCACCACAGGTTTTAAATGGGGTTCGTGTTACTCGATCTTTTGTTTTATGTGTATGTTTTGTGGATCGTTTTTTGTCCGTTTGTCCTTTTTATTTTGGCCATTGCATTGTCTGTTCTTCTTCGATGTACGGATTCTGATTACCCCTTTGATATCTTCAAACTCTTCTTATTACATTATATCTTGTTTCATTAGTGTCATATAAATAGATATGTTTATAGATGTGGTTTTTATGTTTATTTTTGTCCTGTTCATTATATTTACATATTATTTTCAGAAGAAACTGTTACATTGACTTCCAGCATCTGCTTCTATTGATATTGTGATCACGTGGTGTTCCGTTATCTATTCTTTTGGCCATTGTGTTGTCTGTTCTTCTTCGATTTACAGAATCTGATTACCCCTTTGGTATCTTCAATTTTACTCGCGGATAGGTCTCGCTTTTGCAACATTTCCCACCCAAAATCATTTAATAGCATTATATTGGAATCTGCGACAATTTACTAACCAACTGCAGATAGTTCATTGATATTATAGCAAACTGTAGTGGATACTAAATTCATGCAATTTGTTTAATACACAAATAACACCCGAGTTCATTCACGGTTTATATAGTATCGTGTTGCTCAATCTTTAGTTTTTTTGTGTAGTGTTTTGTTCTGTCATTTTTCTTTTTAGTCATTATGTTGTCTGATCTTCATTTATTTACAGCCTCTGAATACCCCTTACCCATGGTATTTTGACCCCCTATCCATTGTAGTTTTCCCACCCTAACCATGGTATTTCGACCCTCCTACCAATGGTATTTTGACCCCTCTACCTATGGCTGATCGACCCCCTACCCATGGTATATCGACTGCCTATCCATGGTATTTTGACCCCCTACCCATGGTATAAAGACACATTTATCCATGGTATTTTGATCCCCTACCCATGGTATATCGACCTCCACACCTATGGTATATCGACCCCCTACCCATGGTATTTCGACCCCCTACCCATGGTACATGTATATCGACCCCCTATCCATGGTATTTTGACACCCTACAAATGGTATGAAGACCCACTTACCCATAGAGTTTTGTGCCCCTACGCATGGTATTTTGACCCCCTGCCAACGGTATATGGACCAACTTACCCATGGTATTTTGATCTCCCTTACCCATGGTATTTTGACCCCCCTTACCATGGTATATCGACCCCCATACTCATGGTATTTTGACCCCCTATCCATTGTATTTAGACCCCCTACCATAGTATATCGACCCTCCTACCCATGGTATTTCCCCCTCCTACCCATGGCATAACGACCCACTTACCCATGGTATTTTGACCCCCCTACCCATGTTATATTGACCCCCCATCAATGGTATTTTGAACCCCTACTCATGGAATAATACCCACTTACCCATGGTATTTAGACCCCACTACCCATAGTATATCGACTCCCTCCCCATGGTATTTTGACCCCCTATCCATGGTATAAAGACCCACTTGCCCATGGTATTTGGACCCCCTACCAATGGTATATGGAGCCCCCTTCCCATGGTATTTTGATCCCCCTGCCCATGGAATATCGACTCCCCTATCCATGGTATTTTGACCCCCTATCCATGGTATGTTGACCCCTTGCCTATCTCTTGATTTCAAATGATGGGGGTCAAAATACCATAGGGGTTCAATTTACCATACAGGGGGGTCTGTTTTCAATAAGGGAGATCAAAATATCATATGACACCGGTCCTTTCTTCATTCATGACCTAACACAGGATTTGTAATCAGATTAACACGACGAGTACCACTAGTGGAACAGGAACAGCTTACCTTTCCCGAGCACCCGAGTTCAGTCCCGGTTTTTAGTGGGTTTTGTGTTACACGATCTTTAGTTTTATGTGTATGTTTTGTAGATCATTGTTTGTACTTTTTTGCCATTGTGTTGTCCGTCCTTCGATTTACGTATTCTTATTACTCCTTTCGGCTTGGTATCTTGAAACTCTTCTTAAGAAAAGCTATTATTCATTTCCCAATAGGCTTCTTGCTAAAACACTTTGTTGCTCACTTTTCATTCTGTTTTGAGGAAACCTTATACAGAACTTTCCATAGGTGCTTCCTACCAAATTGTTTTCCATTTGGCAACTGAGTTTCAGAGGAGAAGAATTTTAAGAAATTAACCAATCAGAAAAAAGAATTGTCTCTGGTGGCCATGTTTTTTAACCGATCAAGACAAAATGAGTAATTTTAATAGAAGACCTTCCATAGATGATTCCTATAGCTACTAAGTTTCTGTTCATTTGGACAAGCAGTTTTGAAGGAAAACATTAAAATGTGAAAGTTTAACGGACGACGGACGCCAAGTGATGGCAAAAGCTCACATTTCCATTGGCAAGATGAGCTAAAAACTTGATGCAAGAAGAAATATTCTTACAATGTACTAAAGTTTATATTTGACATGGGAACCAATCAGGATCTTATTTCAGTGTTGATTCGCATCAAACCAGACATTTGAAAAGTGAGAATGTAAATATAGTGTGGTTCATTCTGTGTCAGAGATTTGGATTAGAAAATTAAAATTTGAAAAGGCCTTCAATGACAAAGAGAGGTTAATGTGAGCGACAACTTCCATGATCCTTTATGATTAGGTTAGATAAAGTGTTGACGAAAATGACAAACGGACAACAGACGACAGACGCCAGGTGATTAAGAAAATTGCAATGTTTTTTCTCTATGTGTGTACAAATTGTAAAAATTGTGTGTGTGTTGTTTCTGAATGATCAGGTTTAACTATCAACCACCATTAAGAATTGTTACACACAAGATCATTATTAATTTAAAATCGCTAGATTAATTAGTGCTTAGCATCACTTGTAGCAATATTTTACATATGAGATGGTGGTTTATGGTGAAGGAAACCGGAATATCGATAAAACCACTGACCTGCAATAAATCTCTAAAACTTGATAACAAAAACATGATAAAGATGTATATAGTACATCTCGCCATAAGCGGGAATCGAACGCACAACTCTAGTGGTGATAGACACTGATTTAATACCAATCTATCATAGTGATCTCAGTATTGATGTATGTCTTGTAAAATGTAATTTCCCTCATTTTATTAATAAGGCAAAATATGAGATTAAGTTGTTAAGGATGAACATTTTTTATGGAACAGCAAGTAATTTATGTCGAGGTGTAGTCGATACATTATGTGAAAAAGTTTGTCAGTGACTTGCGACAGGTCTGTAGTTTTCTCTGGGAACTCTGTCAGCAATAAAACTGATTGCCACGATATGATTAAAATATTGTTGAAAGTGGCATTAAATACCATAAACCATATTATCTAGATTTTTATTTTTATTTAATTTTAGACCAAAAAAAAATGTGTGTGTTTCCAATTGTCATGATATATCTGTTATGTATTGGACTTATAGTAAATGTGTATTTGATATGCTATAAATAGACACATTGTACAGGTCATACTTTATATATAAATTGTATGTATGAAATATTCTATAAAAACATGCTATACATTGTCCAAATATTGTAATGATCCAAATGTTGTAAATTGTCCAAATATTGTGAATGATCCAAATGTTTTAAATTATCACAATATTGTTAATAGTCCAAAGGTTGTGAATGGTCCAACTATTGTGAATAGTCCAAATATTGTTAATAGTTCAAATGATGTAAATTGTCCAAATGTTGTAAAACATCCAACGGTTGTTAATGGTCCATATAAATGAGCGGAATGTTCTAAATTGTCAAACTGTTGTAAGTGATCCAAATGTTGTGATAAAATGTAAAAAAAACCACCACACTTTGGGAACGATTCCAAAGTCAACTACTAGTATTTTGGTGGTTTGGTACAGTGTAAATTTACCTCAATGTAAATGAGCAAAAGTTGCAAGCTTCATCTCAAAATGTACAATGTTAGCAATAATCCTTTAATTAGCATACTTTATACTCCAATAATTAACACAAATCAAATTAAAATTATCCAGTAAAATTAATTAGATCTATATTTTACTACTTTTATCTACAGTACATACTCACGAGGAAACATATTGTTATCACAAAGTAAAAAACAATCTTCATTTAAATCTATCAACTAATTAATATATAATTATTTCTACTTATAATTAACAGTTTTGTAAGTCATTGTTAAATATTATATCAGTGGTTTGTGACTTGTCAATATCATCTTGTCCACAAAATAAACAAAACATATTTTATTTACAAAATATAAAAATCCTTCATCTACAAAATTTAAACTAATACAGTCTTATTTCTACTGATAATTAACAGTTTTGTAAGTCATTGTTAAATGTTATATCACTGGTTTGTGACTTGTCAATATCATTCATGTCCTCAAAATATAAAAATCGAGAAAGCATCAGAGATACAACAGCATAGTTGCAAGTCAAAATCATTTGGTCTTGTTTTATAAATCAATAAGAAACTAAAGAATAAATGTATGTAGAATGGATTGGAAATATTGTCCTCTGTAATATAAAGACTATTCAAGATATCATCAAGTTTCAGAGGACAACAAATACATTATGAGGATAACATATCGTTATGTTGTAGCAGTTGTTTGTTTTAGATGACAGAGGAGAAACAGTGACAAAATGATATGAATGAAAGAAGAGAAAATACACTGTTCTTTTTAAAACATCTTACAATTAGTACTATTAGAAAGTTATCTGCAACCATACAAGTTTATGGTCTGTCCAATATGCCTCTTGTATGCCTACACTGGCATCAATGTTGGTATGCGAACATATCTTTGGAAGAGGATCATCCAAGGAACATTTGGGCAAAGTTTGGTTAAAATTGACAAAATGGTTTCAGAGATATGTGTAATTCTCAAAAAATCTTCTGGTAAGGGATGGGGATGACCCCGGGCCTCAACTCTTGGAGCATTTAATTTGTTTATTCACCCTGATCATAAATATATATGGTTTAGGGGTGGGGATCTCAACCATTATAAAGTTTACTTCAGATAGGGGTGGGGTATGACCCCAGGGCCTGAGCTATAAGGCATTACATTTGCCTAGTCACCCTGATCATAAATATATATGGTCTAAGGGTGGGGATCTCACCCATTAAAAAGTTCACTTCTGGTAGGGGGTGGGGTATGACACCCGAGGCCTGAGCTATAAGGCATTTAATTTGCCTAGTCACCCTGATCATAAACATATATGGATTAGGGGTGGGGATCTCAACCATTATAAAGTTTACTTCAGATAGGGGTGGGGTATGACCCCAGGGCCTGAGCTATAAGGCATTACATTTGCCTAGTCACCCTGATCATAAATATATATGGTCTAAGGGTGGGGATCTCACCCATTAAAAAGTTCACTTCTGGTAGGGGGTGGGGTATGACACCCGAGGCCTGAGCTATAAGGCATTTAATTTGCCTAGTCACCCTGATCATAAACATATATGGATTAGGGTGGGGATCTCAACCATTAAAAAGTTCACTTCAGGTAGGGGATGGGGTATGGCCCTGGGGCCTGAGCTATAATACATTTAATTTGCCTAGTCACCCTGATCATAAATATATATGGTTTAGGGTGGGGATCTCGGTCATATTTTTTTAAACAGATTCCCCAGCGGGGTGGGACTGAGCACCGGGGATAAAAATGTTGAATGCACAACTTCACATTGGCATCTCCATCCATACCAAATATTAAGTTTCTATCCTTTGTAGTTTCAGAGAAATAAGTAATTCTCAAAATATGTACTTTTTCTATAAATAACCATGATTTTACAAGAACAAAACAATAGATTAATCTGAATTTCGAACTCGCTCTAAATAATAGTGTAATAATGCTTCCTACCAAACAATATGTTGATCGGCCGAAAACTAAGAGCACTATCGCATTAACGAAGATAGGCTAACATACGCCCGCCTTTCGCCAAAACATAAGCCGACTGCAACTTCGTTGCAACTCGGCTAAAAATCCTTCATCATCAAAATATGAAAATCGTTCATTTACAAAATAAAAAATCCTTCATCAACAAAATATAAAATCTTTCATTTACAACTATAAACTAATACAGTCTTACCTGATCTATTTATAATAAACAGTTTTGTAAAGTCATTGTTAAATGTTATACCCCATGGTCCGTCAACACCATCATGTTTACTTAATACTATATCACGGAATGTTCCATCTGGTGACAACCTGTGTATGTCGTATGAATCACGTCCACTTATGTATACATGACCTTGTTGATCTACAGCCAGTCCATAGCATCCTGATATGTCGTATCTATATATAACGTGGCCATGTAAATTGATACAACACAATCCCCTGTAACTCTGTCTTAGCAACAACTGATCAATCCTTTCATTATACAATAAGTTGTTATTAAAACCGCCATCAGTTGTTATCTCTCTTACACGAGATCCATCTGTATTTAAAATTAAAACTTTATCTTCTACACCGATGTAAATTTTGTCCTTTACAGCAGTGACACCTTCACACACTTCTCCTATCTTTATCTTGTTGTCCTTTGTATTGTTAGTAGTGTTGATAAATTGTATGGAGTTCTCACCTGGAAGGGTAACTACTGCTTTATCTGTACATGGTACTACAGTAATACACTCAGGTCGACTGGTAAACGATATTTCATCTTCATAGGTTTTGTAATCCTTGTATATATATACCTTCTGATGAGCAAACTGACGATTACAAAGTAGTAATTTGTTGTCTGAAGTGACAGCCATGTCTGTTAAATAGTATTGTTCGCCATGTTTTAATTTAACTTCACCTTCATTTATGAATTCGGTCAGTGTTTGTCTTCTATCGAGTTTTACATGTTGATGTTGTACTTTCATTGATTTATATTTAATAGGACAAGGTCGGGTAGTTTGTGACAGTGATCCGATTGTTTCAATGTTGACATTCTTAATTTCTTCAAACTCCATGTCAATTTCATTAATAGCAGACGTTATGTCATGAATCTTGTTTTCTGTTTTCTGAATGTTTGTTATTTGTTTTCGTAAATTTAAAAATAGCTGATTATTAGAGCCGTGGTCTTTTAGGAATTCTAGTTCTTGTTTATTGTCTTTTACAATCGATGTTAATTGACAAATTTCATATTTTTCTCTGTTTATTTTCTCCTCATTTTTTTCCTGTACAGACCCTACTTCAGTTATTAATCTTTCTTTATTGTCATCTAGATATTTTGGAACTTCTGATTTAGCTGCACTGATTTGCTTTATTATCAGAGACTTCTTCTGTTTCAGTAATTTTTTATTCTCGTCTCTATTTTCTTCCATTTTCTGCAATGTTTCAGTCATATTATCTAGTTCTTCTAACGTATCGGAAAGTAAAGATGAATTTTTGACGTCCTTTGAAGCAGAGTCTAAAGGTAAAACAGACTCACAAGATCTATGACTATCCGAAAGACAAGCTCTACAGCATACAACATCATGTTGACTACAGAAATGATCAATCTGGACGTCTGTGTGTATTTCACAGTTTATTTTAGAATATGGTGATATTCTTGATCCCACCGACGACAAATCAATTACATGATGAGATCTAAATACCTCACACCGCATATGCCATTCAGCGCATTCTGTGCATAGTTTTTCTTCACAGTCCGAACAATATTTTTCAGCAACGAGCCTTTTGTTTTCTTTTGAACATGGATCACAAATTGTTCCCATGATGGATCTACAAGTAGAAATATTATGACATTGATTATTTATAAAAAAAATCAACATGATATAAATCTTGAAATATCGACTTTTTAAATCTCTAATAGTTCGACGACTGCTATTCGTCCAATCCGATGTTTTCTGTGCATTATGCATATGCAGTGGAGTAGCAAAGGGACAGATGCGAAGATCAAGCTTTAGAAATGAATCGGAAGGTGTTTGTGTGTGGGAGGGGGGGGGGGGTCATTTGGAGTTGACACGAGGGGCGAAAGCTTACAAAAATAACACGTAAATAAATAAAAACAAACTAACAAAGAGGCTGGCAACTTAACATTTTGTTTTTGCTTTCATGCTGAAAATCCAGTTGCTAATTAAATTTCTGCCATAACAAGTGAAGTATTTCCCCCCCCCTTTTTCCTCACCCACTTACTGGGGATGCCCTACTATGCCCATGATTTAAATGCAGAGCACTAAGCAAATCTAGCGAGGTGTGCAATGGGCTTCGGGGTCTCAAATGGGTTCAAGCTTGCATTGCTTGGGATTGCGAGGTTTGGTGTGTAGTCCTGGGGTTGAAGCTAATGCAAATGTGCAATAAAAAGCAATACATCTATTTTATTTGCACGTTTATGTGTATGTTTTATAGATCGTTGTTTGTCCTTTTTCTTTTGGCCATTGGCATTGTGTTGTCTGTTCTTCTTCGATATACGGATTCCGATTAACTTTTGGTATCTTCAAACTCTTCTTTGAACAGTAACCACATTTTGTCAAGTACAAAAGGATCAAACAAATGTCCACAATTCAGGAATTTTGTGCATAAATTGATGACTCTTTATTCTTGTCTCTTACCTCTCGGAAAAAAAATGTAATACTATATTCGATATTTGACCATTTAACTTTTTTAAATTTGAATAAAAATAACATTTAAATTTAATTTAATAAAAATAAATTCTTGTTTCGTGTCAAACATATTTCTGGTTTGGGAAAAAAAGACAGACATCCCCTAAATATTAAAGGGGCATTATCTGCCAAAATCGTAAATTTGTGTTACCCATAAAAACTATCAGATATGATTGATGCTTTAATATAACGTGTTTCTGTAACTTATAAATGTTATGAAATGTACGCGCATCAGGGGAAAAAGGTGCAACTGCTCGTGTTTTGAGATCGATCAAGAAAAAAATGTAATACTATATTCGATCTTTGACCATTTAACTTTTGGAGGGTGGGGTATATTTTGGTTTGTGAAAAAAAAGCCTCGAATTTAATTGAAAAAATATAGTGACCTGAAAGATGTAACTTTTTTATTTAAATTTGAAGAAAAATAACATTTAAATTCAATTTAATAAAAATAAATCGCCATCTTATTAATTATCGACATTGTTTACGGAGTTTGGTGAATCGTCATTAATTCAATACAACAATGCACTTATTTCTTATTTTCTGTGAATCTGCTTTTAGTCGGCGTTATCGCCACGGTATGTGTTTTCGTGTACCATCTGTTTTCGTTTTATAAATTTTAATTTGATTTCCACAGCGCACGCATTATTTTTGACGTGTCTCCCGGTTTCTATTTATGGAACATAAACAAGACTACAGCGTGACATCTGCAAAAGATGTTAAAGTTTAAAGACGTAAGTACCAAAAACAGTGAACCTACCTACTGAACCATACTTTTTGCAATGCTAAAAATTTACTTCATTTATAAAGTAGCTGGGAAAAAATCCAGAAGGGCTATATACAATTGAACTATATCGTCTGCCTCTCAGACACCGGCTCTTCCTGTCATATAACTGTCATGGGGTCACTGTCGTACTTGTAAACAAAAGAGCTGACTGAAATGTTCCTGTTTCTTATATAAAATGCAGGTCACTTTGCAGTGCATTGTGGTTTCAGCACTTAAAAAAACATCAAAAGTAAACACAATTTTGAAAGTGGTCATTTTCAAACATTCTATTATTTTATTTAGATGTAGTATGATTTGGTAGATGGCCAGAACCATGAAATTTTAAAACCAGCCATTTCCGGATTTTATATTCGTTTCCATCCCGTATATCGGCCTTGTTTTTACTTCACACGAAAACAGATGACGCCATTTTACTGACAACAAAAGTTGCCAGATACATCGAGAGTATATTAAAATACAAGAATGGCTTTAAAAACAATCTTATGTACAAAGAAATATTTAACTAGCTATTCTTTGAAAATTCCAATCGTCATATGAATGAAGGGTTAACACTGTAAATCGCTATGTCGGAAAATCGATTATTAATAGCACGAAAACCGATAACATGATGCAGTAAATAAGCGACAAAATACAAATTATTCGTTTTTAGCTGTCACTAGTAAGGTCAGTTGCATACGGAAAAAGCGAGGTCAAATTATTGCTTCCAAGGAAATAACAAATCGATGGTAATTTTCGTTCTCAAAAGGCGAAAAGTGGTACGATAAGTTGTTTAATGTGAAATATTTACCTTTATTTCGTCATTTTAAAACTATTTACCAATTTCCAAAACATATAATTTTTTTGGTCAAAATCGTAGCTAATGCCTCTTTAAATGGTCGTCCTCTAGTAGGCTCTACACCTCATTAATAACATTATAAACATTTCTTAGACTTCACACTTAATACTAACTTTGATGTAAAGCAAAAATAAATTACTTTTAACGGAAAGTCAATATTGCTTTTTACACGATATATACAAACAATACAGTCACCTGTCAAAAGTATTCGGAAAGAAAAAAAATCCTTATATAATAAAAACCATACTTTTTAAAAAAATTATTATGAAGTCATTTCTGGATAGATTTTAACAAATGTTAGACCAAAACATTCGGAATTGTCAATATTTTGATTGTTTATTTACTCATTATGTAGTTATGAGCGATTTTTATTTGTACATAATTTAAACACAACAAATAAAAATTGACTTTGATTTTCCTATATATTTCAACTAAAAATAAATCCTAAAAATTAAAAATCATGGAAAAATTATGTACAAATAAAAACCACTCATATAGACATAATGAACAAATAAACAGACAAAATATAGACAATTCCGAATGTTTTGGTGTAAAATATGTTAAAATTTATCCAGAAATGACTTCACAATATTTTTTGGAAAAAATATGGTTTTGGTTGATTATATAGGGATTTTTTTTTACATTTTCGAATACTTTTGACAGATGACTGTTTGTGTATATAACTTTATTCTCTCAACTAATAAATGTTACAAAGGTTACAGAGTGAGTGTTCAAATCAATACAAATTAAATACATTTCATTACATTAATCATCAAGATTATGTGTGTACATGCTCCCGGCCTTTTCGTTATCAATAATCATGGAAGTCGAATATTTCTGGGGATGTCACAAAAGTATGGTTTAGTGAAGTATGATCGTCTGCTCTCCAATAAATGATGCGGCGGAGAAACTATTAGGTAGGTCTCCATCCATAAATACCGCAAAGGTCAAGCGAAAACCGTACATGAAAAAATAAACCGATTTGTTTACATTTGTGCCGAAAAATGCATTGGAAGCTTTCGCTTTATTATAACAGTGACACTATTTTTCCCCCACATTGACCCTACATTTTATTCATTGAACGTCGAGTGCCTGTGGTATTGTATTGCATTGTTGTGTTCCAGAGAGATAAATTCGTATAAAATGTATTGCACAAATGGGAATCAGAATATTTTTTTAGAAAAAAAAACATAACCCCCCCCCCTCCCCCTTCAAGCTAAATGGTCGTTCCCTTACTTACTATAAAATGAAGAAAATTTAACAAAATTTTACTAATCCAAATTTCACGTCTGCTTCTGTTAATGGAAATTTGAAAAAGGAAGCGTTAATCGATAGTTGCGAGACGTCACGTCTCAGACGTGTGCAAAAGTGATTTTGGTCACGTAGGCCATGCCTTAAGGTAGATGGGGTGTCTAATTTGTTATCCATAGATTTTTTATTTTTTAAAGTAAACTTCCTTGTAATATGCCCTTCTAAATAAAAAAGATAAAACATGATGGTGACCGGCATTCCAAGATCAAAATTTTAATTTGAAAATTGAAGGGAAAAATGGCATTTTGGGGCAACATTTATAGACAATGAAGGATAAAACGTTATTGGATGCATTTTTCTCACTTTTGACACAGATCCGTTCCTATTTTTAGCGATGTGAGATTAATAAGTTCTTACATACGTTCTTGGGAAAGACCGGGTGATCTTCCACAAGTGATGGAAATTTTATGTCTTTTCGCGAGAGGAGCGCAGCGAAACGAGCGAAAAGAAACAAAAATTTCTATCACTTGTGGAAGATCACCCGGTCTTTCCCAAGAACGTGTGTAAGAACCTATTATTCTTCCGTAAATGGCCGTTTTCGGGTTGAGACGACCGAGTTAAGACGAGTGCACGTGCATTCGTCCTTACTCGTTGTGACATCCAATCAGAACGCCTCTAACAAGAAAAAAATCGTTTAAATATATATCTTAAGCCGGGAATGTCACATTATATACCCTGTCACGAGTGGAGGATCACCCGGGCTTTCCCAACAACGCATGTAAGTACCTATTTATTCCGTAAACCAGCAACTTTCACTATCGCGAACTCCTAGAGATCCCCGCCATTGATCAGTAACTAATTTGCATACATTATCAGATCAATATCATAAAATTGAGCGTTATGAAATACACATCACATAAAATTGACTTTTGTGACACCGATTGATAAACTAAGCAGCTTTCTACTGTTATTTGAGCTTTTCTCACTAATATTTTGTTGAAAGTTCAGTATTTTCCTTCATGAGAAACTCCATACATGAAATATGACGTGACACATATTTTGACGTCATTGAAGAATGACGTCAAAGGTACGGAAAAGGACATCTAGAAAAACGAAAAAATGAAAATAAAAGATACAAATATATTTAATACGGTTGGAGTATGTATTTGAAAAAAAACAATGGTTAAATCCGTAATATATCTGTTATTCAGCTATCAGACAGGGTATATAATGTGACATTCCCGGCTTAAGATATATATTTAAACGATTTTTTTTCTTGTTAGACATAGCCAGAAATGATGGGTACTTTGCTCATTTGCATATCTAAGATGGCTACGCCGGGACGTTTGCAATTTTCATATGATCTATATAGACGATATCATTCATAATTGCATGTGTGTCATTTTCTGAACTTGAAAATGATACATTGAATCAAGCTGAATTAAATGAAATAAAAATTAATGAAAACAATTAAATATTCGAGGTTCCTGGACTAAATGAAAATCCGAGGCGACGAACCCTTATTTGGCCTTAAGAGTCTATGTATAGATGTCTGAAATACATGAAACTGGTGGCGTGTAACACAAATTTTAGCAATGAATGACATTTGGCGACATATTTTCTGAAATTAATTTAGATTCCTCAATAATATATGTAATTATATTGACTAACCTTATATTTCTCGCTTCTAAACTCGGGTTTCCCACATTAAATATAATATGATCATTTTTGCATGATCGCGATATCAAAGACATGTTTAAAATCATTACAAAACAATAATATTTGAACTTTTACAGAAGAAAAACTTTGCGGAAATAAACAATAACTTTAATTTTCGAATCATTGACGGACACATTGAATTTCCGTACTGTATGCTATTTTTTGGCAAATTTAATTAACGATCCATCAAGCTTGAAACTGCAGTCAAAGTACCATCAAATTCTGGATATGAGGCGTTCTGATTTGATGTCAAAACGAGTAAAGACGAATGCACGTGCACTCGTTTTAACTCGGTCGTCTCAACCCGAAAACGGCCATTTACGGAAGAATGTTTTATCTTGCACTAGTGCAAGACAAAACAATCACGTGCGTTTTACCGGCAAATGCATGCTGTACAGTTTATGTCAACTGCCCCCCGAATTCTCCATGCTTTTCCCTTTCAAAAGAAACAATTCACTGTATATAAGTTTTCAATCTTTTATAAACACGCAAATCTTAACAATCAGCCATAGTATTACATAATAACCTTCACGCAATACACAAATATACGGAATTACCTTTTTGATTGACATGAAGGGGAAATAACTCACATTGTTTACAGGATCGTCTGCTAAAAGTACATAGCTGTCAAACAATACACAACTACTGATAAAAGTGAGAGAAAAAAATCAAACACCGGCAAAAAGTGTAAGACAGGTAAATCAATCGGGTGTCGGAGATTTTCCTGTCTTGCACTTTTGCCGGTGTTAGATTCTATATATCTGATGAACATATCAATTTCTAAACCATAGAATTTTCAGATTTTTTGTAATGGAGAACATTCAGCCATTTTTTCCCCAGGTGGCGTCGCTGTACCAACGGTGGTTAGGAAAACGTTTGTTTTCCGATAAACGCTTGTAACCAATGTAATCAAATGGTAATATCATTACCTACGTGGTGTCCTTGATCTGAAACGTTGCGTAATATGACGGTAGGCACAGCCTACAATCGTAACTACTCGGCCATTCTCGCTACCCTACAAATAACCTCGTACGTAGATAGTAGAAATTCTTCTTAAATTGTTTGCTGGAAGCTAAGTTAAGTTAAGCCGCACAAAAATAGAGTCCACGAAAATCCAATATGGAAGACATACTGAGTAAAATCTAATCATGCAAAACTAATTAAAACTTTAACTATTATCTATGAAAATAATTGAAATATAGAAAATTGTTTAAAATATAACTTTATCAAACTTTCATGTAACTGACATATGAAAAGTAGTGCGATTTATACACTTAATGCATATGAGGTTATTTGTAGGATAGCGAGAATGGCCGAGTAGTTACGATTGACACAGCCTATAGAGAGGACGGAAGTGAACATAATAGATTTTAATTTGATATTTCCAATACCTTTGTTTCTAGTTTATTTCACAGTGACTGGTAACAACCATAGCCTATAGGGCCCAATGTCTGCAAAGGCAATGTAAAATTGCATGTACGTGGGTTTTTTTTAACTTCATTTGGTGTCTAATGACGTAAAATTGCACACAAGTTTTTTTTTACTTCATTTGCTGTCTAATGACATAAAATTGCACACGAGTTTTCAGACTAAATTGAACCCGATTGAAAATTGTACACGTATTTTGTTCACTGTATAGGGTCTAACCATGTAAATTTGCGTACTCGCTTTTGCTTCAAAAACAATGCAAGAAGAGTTTTAAGATCCCCAAGCGCAAGGGCAGGCAATACAATGGCCAAAAGAAAAAGGATAATCACTGGTCTACAAAACATTTCCCCCACAGCAATATATTTTTTCACAGGAAACAAAAGTCAGATTTTTATTTTTTGGACATAAAAAAAAATCAGTAATTTCCCTTCAAATTTTTATCATAAATTTCTCGTTGAGAACTGTAGGGCCGGATTAATGATATTTTTGCATCTTTCGTCGTGTAACTTTATTTTGTTTCTTTAAAATTTCACCACATAATTAAGATATTTTTTTCTTCAGAAAAAAACATCCTAAAAGTTAAATGGTCGTCCCCTTAATGACATGAATGTGTGTCTCGTCCGCGTCCACGCAGCATCGTATGATGCGAACCGCATCGGTGGCGTAATGGTTAGAGTGCTCGCCTCGATTGCGGTAGATCGTGGGTTCGAGCCCCGATCGGGTCATACCAAAGACTATACAAATTGATATTTGTTGCTTCTCTGGTAAGCACGCAGCAATAAGGAGAAAGAGCAAAGACTGGTCGACTCGGAATCAGGATAATGTGTCCTAGTGGGGCGACATGTCTATCTGCGGACTGTTGTTTTGGTGAGCTAGCACTATAAAAATCCAACTCAGCGTGTTGTTCTAGTACAAAGCGGACCTCATCATCATCTCATTGAAAATTAACCTGTTCTCGCCATGATAAAAATGAAAAATTGCTGAATTGGCGTTAAGCAACAACAATCACTCGTATAATACGTGTCCGGATTTCAAGAACCTAAGTTATGCAAGAAAGTTCAACAGTTTAGTTATTGCTTCTGATTCTCGGATTTGTCCCGATAAGATTGATTCCTTAAAAAGTAAACCTTCAAAGAGATAAGTTGCATTTTAATGCTTGGTGCTTTAACCATTCATATGATTTTCTTCTATCATCATATGTAGCACTATCATGTAATTTAATCAACACCGCCCAAATATATTTTGTATTTAGTGTAGAGGTTGTTAAATAGCTTGTATTACCGTTGAAATGAAACAGTACACTTCTTGTTTCGTGATGGTCAGTTTTATTCGTCCCGTGGTGGAGGAAACCGGAGTTCCCTGAAAAAACCACCGATCTGCCGCAACTCACTGACAAACTTTATCACATATAAATCACATTAGTATTATTACCAATTAATAATAGTCAAGCGACTGTTGATGAAGAATAAAATCCACACATGACTGTTGATGAAAATAAAATTGGATAATATGAAACATTATCTATAATACGACCCAGGTATTCACGTTTGAATTTTTTTTTTTTATCAAACTCTTCAGAATGTTTGATGCCTTTATTTGAATTGCTTAAGATAAAGCTGAAAACGTAAAATTTTTAATTTTGCTTTTTTCAATATTCGAGCCCACACGAACAGTTTGACTAAAAAACGCAAAATTAACACCCCTTCGAAAATAACCACTTAAATAGTAGATTAATAAATGTAGATATTTATGTTTGAGACAGAATATGTTTTAACATCATGTTAGGATCAGTGAGTAATTGTTGTTTACGGCAATTGTTCAGCTATATCACGACGAGAACAAGTTAATTTTCAATGAGATGAAGACGAGGTCCCAACAGGCTTAGTTGTTTTTTTTATAATATATATATCTTAAAAATGATATAGGGGTGCATATTTTTATAAATAAAGTTATATATCTTAAAGACAAGCCACTGTGGTTGGAACCCGGAACAGAACAGTACATACAATTCGCCAAGAATAATTAATATATGTGAACTTGATCGAAATTATTTGATTCTAACCATTAAAAAACGATTATTTACCATGAAAGTAGAAAATCAGATACAACAAAACTAGGAAACCAACATGAAAATCTTTTAAAAAGGGAAATACAAACAATCAATGTGAACAAATATCAAACTTTGTTTAACAACGTACGTACACGTGTAATATAATTTCCTCATTCTACATTTATTGTACGTATGCTATGCGTATTTACTAATTACAAAATTATTGAAAATATTGATTTTTGCTCATGGAGAACATAAGAAAAAAATAATAAGATCGTATTCAATTTTATTTTATATTCGCATTCACAGTTAGTAACAGGTGACCCAGATATGATTGCAACGTTGTCCTTGTCTTATTTCAACGTAATGGCGTGATCACTTTAGTAATTTAGTAAGATGGTTACAACTTATGATGCATTTGTTGTTAACTTGAAGAATATTGCTATACAAATACAAAATAATTATTGTTGGATAATTAGATAGAAATTGTGTTTCAAATAATAGTTTACATAGCCCGGTACAAACGTCTAAGCGATAATAAAACGCTCCGCTAAGGGAACGACCATTTAACTTGAAGGGGGGTATGGTTTTTTTCTAAAAAAAATTCTGATTCCCAATGTTGCTGAAAAAAATATTCTGATTTTGGTGGAGGAAAAAAAAAATAATCTGATTCAGAGTTTTTGTCATATAACCTAATGTTAGATTTGGAAAAAAATTTCCCGCTTCGCGCGACAAGAAAAAAATATTCCAACTCTTGTGTTGTCCGATAAAAAAATTTCTGAACGAAACAAAAAACCATAATCCCCCCTTCAAGTTAAATGGTCGGTCTCTAACCACCGTTGGTACTCGAGCCACACCTGTTGAGTAAATTTGGGTGAATGTTCTCCATTGAATGGTTCAAATGTTTCCTATAAAGATAAAATTCAAAAATTGGTGGGTCACATTCCAAATAAAAAAGATATAAGTAAAATTATACAAGAAAATAGACAAAAAAAGGGAGTTAACTCTTTGTTCAATCTGAATGGATTTGCAAATTTACTGTCGGGCCATAACTTTTTGGTCTCTTCTGATAGGTCAATGATATTTGGTTTGTAGGTGTATAATCATGAGAGGGTGTGTCATGTACCAATATGACCACAATTTGTCTTTGACCTTTTACCTTTAGGTCAAATAATTGATATGTTTTAAGTGTTATGGTGTCCGAGTCATAACCTTTTTGTCTTTTACGATATATTAATGATATTTGGTATGTAGGTGTACCGTGTATAATCATGAGACGGTGTGTCGTGTTCCATCGTGACCTCAGTTTGACCTTTGACTTTAAGGTCAAATAATTAATATTTTTTAAGTCTTTTTGTGTCTGGGCAATAACTTTTTGCCTTTTTAGATAGGTTAATGATATTTGGTATGTGGTTGTATAATGATGAGACAGTGTCTCACGTACCATCATGATCACAGTTTGACCTTGACCTTTGACCTTGAGGTCAAATATTTTACTTGAGAGTTTTATGAATGGGAGACATGGGTCTTAATCCTCTGAAACAATTCTAGTTTTTTTTGAAAATTATGGCCAGATTTTGAAAATTAATTCTTGTTTTTAATGAAATAACTAGCTTATGATGAGCAGAACATTTCAGATTTGAAAAAAAAGAATGTGAAGCTGGTGAGGATTAGACTATTTTTGTCATAGGAAGCAAATATCTGCATCATTTTTGGTCTGAGGTGCTCACTTTTTTTGGGGGGACACAGATTTTGAGAATCAAGTCTTGTTTATGCAATAATGTATGCAAACATTATTTGGTTGAATTTTTATTTTATGTGTGTCCATTTGAAACTTATTTTTACCTTATTGGGATATGAAATAAATGCCTGAAACCATTGGTTTTTTTTCAAAATGCACCTATGTACTGTACAAGCTAATTCCTATAAAACTATGCTGTGTTCAAGGAATGTTAAGAAATTGTGCATAGAAACGGCTAGTGGGGGCCTAGGTGGCCGAGTAGTCTAAGTTGCTAGTTTAAATACGACTACTGTTGACCATCAGTCAATAACCTCTATGGTAATAGTTCAATCCCTGCTTTGTGCATAGCATAAATGTGTACTCGAGTGTATGTAATTATAGGATTGGTCAGTTTCCTGCCAAAGGTTGGTGGTTCTGTTGCCTCTTTCATTGTTAGTCTGGCGTTAGCATGCTCTATGACTTTCAGGAACTGCATATTTTCGCCAGACTCTCTGAGTTCAGCCATGCTTATCTCTATACAAGTACACTGCATGGATACATATAATTGTTTACCCTGAATTTTCATAAGTTTTTCAGTATACAAATACAGGGATAATAATATCAATTCAAAAGTGATATTCTTTTATTAATATAAATGTTACATCTGCTAGTGGTGTTTTGTTTTGTTCTCAAGCCAGTCCTTGAATTAATTATTATGTACATTACAAATTATTCATCACTATTTCCCATGACTAATTAATCAAAATGTTCCTTGATACAAGATCACTGAGAATACTACACAGGTGCTAATATAACCAGAGGCTCCCAGGAGCCTGTAATCGCTCACCTGGATCAAAACTGCTTTCAATAAAAACGCAACTGCACTGTGGCGGCCATCTTGGTGGGAGAGCGCAACTGCAGGACACAATTTTAGAAAAGAACAATCCAATGACTATTCCATCAACGTTTGGTTCTAATTGAGCTACTGGTTCCAGACAAGATGGTTTTTATGTGAATTTCTCATAGGGTCCTATGTTAAACTAAGTTCAGCTGTGCATCCATCTTGGTTAGAGGGCGGGACCACCAGACACAATTTTGGAAGAGGACCATCAAATGACTATGTTATCAAAGTTTGGTTCCAATTGAGCAACTGGTTCCAGACAAGAAGATTTTTATGTGAATTTCCCATAGGGTCCTATGTTAAGCTAAGTTCGGCTGTGGGGTCCATCTTGATCGAAGGGCCGAACCGCCGGACACATTTTTGGACGTGAACCATCCAATGACTATTTCATCAAAATTTAGTTCTTATTGAGCAAATGGTTTCAGACAAGAAGATTTTTATAGGAATTTCCCATAGGGTCCTATGTTAAATTAAGTTCGGCTGTAGCGGCCATCGTCGTCGGAGGTCTGAAATGTTGGACACACCTTTGGAAGGGGACCACCCAAGGATCATTTCAGCAAAGTTTGGTTGAGATTGGCTCAGTAGTTTCAGAGGAGAAGATTTCTTTTAAATTTCATCACCCCTTTTTTCTATTTTAAGCTTGACGGACATCTTGGTTGGAAGTCGGGATCACCGGACACATTTTTGGAAGGGGGCCACCCAAGGACCATTCCACCAAAGTTTGGTTGCAATTGGCCCAGTGTTTTCTGAGGGGAAGATTAAAATGTGAAAGGTGGACGGAAGGACTAAAGCAGCAATGGAAAATTGAAGAAATTTCAATTTTTAGTCACAACAGCCATCTTGAATAGAGGGCGGGACTGTCGGACACAATTTTGAAAGGGACCCACCCAAGGACCATCCTGCTAGGTTTGGTTTAATTTGGTTGAGCGGTTTCAGAGGAGAAGATTTAAATGTGTTCTTTTATCAAAATATGCCTCATTTGCATAATCAGTATAAATCGGCTGAAAGAAATATTTCACAGAAAAACCCGGAATATATGTTAAACTACTCCTTGTCATGTAGCTGCAGTTAACATTTTAGCTCATTTTGACTTATACTAAAGCAGCAATGGACAATTAATATTTCATCCCCCTTTTTACTATTTTTAGGTTGGCGGCCATCTTGGTTGAAAGCCGGGATCACCGGACACAAATTTGGAAGGGGGCCATCCAAGGACCATTCCACCAAAGTTTGGTCTAAATTGGCTCAGTGGTTTCTGAGGAGAAGATTAAAATGTGAAAAGTTTACGACATACGACGGACGACGAACGAAACCTGATGGCAAAAGCTCACATGGCCTTTGGTAAGGTGAGCTAGCAAGGTTTATGGAGCTCATGCATAAAAAAGCTGTCCATAAACTTGCATAATATCCTAAATCAGCTCCCTCCACATGTGTATTTGATTTATTGAAAACTTTGTTTTTAGTTTTGACTAGTTTAAGTGGATATCCAATTTAACATAAATGAGAGGGACAAAGACTAAATCATAAAGTTTACTCCAAACGACCACTTTGAACCCACCACTGATATCAATATTTTTAAAGAACTCTTATTAAGTTCTGTGCATGTATGTTGGTAAAAATAATACCAAAATTTTCAATAATAATATCACATAATGTTAATTTACATGTAGGACCATTGATCTTTTTCACTTAGTAAGGACAATCTTGTAATTGGTATGTTGATGTAAATAAAAAAGGTTTATCTGACATTTTGAACAATGGGAGTATAAAAATATTCTTATACTGATTAAAGTATATGGGCTAATGGGGAAGTCTTTGTCACGATTCGCAAAAGTAAAATTAACAAATAATTAACAATCAATTATCATCTATACATTTAATATTAACATTTCTAATTGATTTTATTAACATATAACATGCATATGATATAATGCAATAGTAATTAGTTAATTAGCACACGGTGAATATTAAGTGTATGTTGAAATGTCTACAAATCCCCGTTCCATGTAAAAATGAAGCCTACGTGACAAGGAAGTACTATTTGACATGACAAGACAAATACATACAATAAAGATAAAATCTAAAGGCCATCCTTCAATAAACGTAAGCAAAAAGGTAGATTTTAAACCTTTAAATTTCAATAATCGGTATGAAATCTGACAGTTTACCGATACTGTAATTGTCATCATATTATACTTAATTAATCTTTTTAGATAAAAGACGACAATTAGATTGTTAGAGGGGGTATGGCTCATTATATACTAAGACTTGTCAGGTTAAAGTTTTTGTTTATTTTAGTGATATTAAAGATGTGTTTGTCCCTCACTTGTTTTGGTACAATAAATGCATTGACTAAAATTGATGTTTAAAGATTAAAACCAAGTCATCAATATTAGATATTTACATATATTATATTTTCGAACTAGATTTCTTTTAATATTAGAATTTCAATATTTTGCGTTAGTTTTTTTCTATTCTAGCTTCACTTGCCACGCTCATCAGGAAATATTACCTCGTGCGGGATTTTTTTCAAGCTTGAAATTCCCGCGCGTGAGTTATATTGCCCAGTGACGATTTCCGGTTTGTTGTTTGTCTCATTTAGTATGTCAACTTACACTTATTAATATTTTCTTTTAGTTTTGATTAATTATTTTACTATTAAAATAATATGGAGTAGGCATTGCCTAGATGCGAGCACAGCATTTCTGTCTGGCCAGTGTGTATATATTTGAGTGAAAGTTGAATATCACAAAATAATATGAGTAGGCATGGCCTATAGAGAGGACGTTAGTATTTGAAATTAAATAATACTAAAAATACTTTTATATCCCCTATGACATCCATTGGAAAGTTAAATGAAGTAGAATAGAAAGTACGAGAAAAAAGTATGGAATCTTTTATTGTTGGACTAAGGACAGTGCAAACATTGAATACTAATTAGTACTAGTACGCGGGTGGTATCAATCATTATAAAGCCTAAAGGGGGTAGTAGACGCCGGTTTCTGTAAAATGAAAGTATGATCTTTTAAGTCACAAGAAAAGAGTTTTATTACGAAAATATCAATTAATGCAACCAACATACAGAAGCAATATTGGCCTATGCCATGCTATGTACAGCCGATATATGTTCATGAAGTGTAAATGATGAATGACATACGGTCAGGGCCGTCTTATCAGCAATATAGGCCCCGGTCAAAGCAGTGCACCGAGACCCTTATCTATGCAAACACTCACAGAAATAAAACTATAAATGGTCGATAAAATTAAACATATATTTCTTGTATTGATACTTCCAACAAAATCAGTGTTTAAAAATAAAAAAATATGCCGTATACATAGATTATTAGCATGGGGTTCATTTGCTTGTGTGACCACCGGGCAACTGCCCATTGTGTCAATACATAAGACCACACTGCGTACGGTTACTCTAATACTCTAATACTGATAATCTTCATTTCGACATTTTAAAGTATGTGTATTTGAGCCAATATTATGCTATCTCCAAGTGAACAAAATAGTTTTTAATTTTAAAAGAATTATATAGGTACCGCTTTCATCAGACATGTCTCTGCTTTCACATACAAAATATTTATCAAAATTCAATAATTTTTTTATTGGAAAAAGCACAGTTGAGGCGTGATATATATATTAAGGCAATATTCAGTATCGAAATCATACTCTTTAAAATTATCTGTGACAAGATTATACAGAGACATATATTCCTTCTTGTGTAATGTTATTACCTTTTAAAGTTTCAACAACAAGCTGGTTAATAATTTTATAGCATTTATTTTAGAAAGACTGAGTTTAATAAATAATAACAGATATACATATAGTATGAACGGAATAGTTAATAGTTAAATAAATAAAATTCATTGTGTCTTACTATTCTAAACCATTTTCGGCAGATGTTGGTAGTATTCAAATATTTTGTAGGATCAGACTGACGGAAAATCTTTCAAAACCTTTGTACACGGAACCACTGTCATATTTGGTCATTTTGTGATGATGTGCATGCATATCAAATTAACCAATGCTTAAGCTGTAAATAATAGCTTAAGGATACGATATGCTATATTTTTTTCGTAGTGTTGGAAAAAAGGTGGATATATTCTGTCCCCGAGTACCTGTGGCCAAATATTCTCTACTCATACTATGTGAAAAAAAATTCTTTCCTTTATATTTTTTCACAATGTATCTAAAAGATATTTTGTATAATTTCTGTTTTTCTTCTTTTGGGTAGTAAGATGAATAAACAAATGGGTACTGATAGAAATAATTAACACTAACAGAAATAAGGAAAAACTAATGCGTTCCATGCTCCTTGCGAGCACATCATGGATAAGAAAGTGTTTGATACTTAGCCAAAGAAATAATAAATGCAAAAATTGTATAAAAATGAAAAATGTTAATGTTCAACTATCTTTTCTTATCAGAGACATATGAGCCGGTGGCAAGGGACACATGCCCTATACCCCCTCCCCTCCCCCCCCCCCCCCCCCCTGGCAACATTTTAAAAAGCTGGATGTTTAGTATAGAAGCATGCATTCAAATAGCTTTTTTTAAAATATCATTTCTTTTTTGGTACAATTGTAGTATTGTTATTATTTTTTATTTTCCTTGTATTTCCTTGTTTTATTCTTTTGTTTGTTCTAGTCATTTGTGCATTCTATATATGCATGTTCCTTATGGAGCTTTCTTTATTGATAAAGAATTTGAATTTGAAATGTTTTTTTTATTTTTTTTGCTTATCAGTTTTGAAAACAGACCACTTTTTCTGGTCCACCCTCAAAACTAGTCTCCCACTTTCTGGTCCACTCCTACTGATCTGCGAATTCAATGCATGTCTATTCCGCATCCAAAAAATGTTTCCGAGATAGAAAGGGTCATAGGGAGTTAAAACTGACCAGCATCTAAAATAATTTATTTTTTATTTTAATACATTTTTGTATGCAATTTGTTTTCTGTATTTTGTGTTTTAAGCAGTTGTATATGTACATTCATTTATCATTTCAAATATACGGCCATTACGGGGGGATGGGGGGGGGGGGGCAAGTGGTCAACACCCAAAGGTATGTATTTTATTTCGAGTCTGATACTGCTAAGGTTTTTCCCTTCAGACCTACCTATAGTTCTTATGATTCTGAAGGGGAGAAAAAGTAAACAAGTGAGCCAAAAAGGACTAGAAAAGAAAGTGAACAAATGTGGCAAACTTGGAATAACAGCATTGGGGGAACTTTAAGGAGATTTTTTGTGATATTTATTTGGAATTGCCATTATTCAACACAACTAAACCGTACGAAAGGTAGGAATTAAGTATAAATATGAAAATTATAGAATTGAAGTGAGGTGGTATCACGCGGGTGTCATCCCTCGTGATATTGTAGTACCGCACATTGATAGTAGGGTTAAAATTATTGATAACGAAAGGCCGGGAGCAAGTCCCTGTGATCTCCTCCTAGTTAGTGTACGTGTACTATTAAAAAATATTAATGACATTGTCATCTTTGAGTGTCAGTTGTGACCCAAATACGATTTCAATGCTGACCTTTACTTGTTGCAACGTAAAATATGACTGATAAAAAAAATATTAACATGACGATGAATAGTGGCCAGATTCGTTTTTATTTACGCATTGATTGTAGAACTTTAGGAATATTGTGGTACATGTACAAATAATCTTGGAGACAGGAATTGTGTTTGGATTTCTTTTAAACTGGTAAGTCATATAACGAAATGTCAATATAAATCTGGAGTTCGACAGTGAAATGCAGTTGGGCGCGACATATAATGTCCATATGTCAAAAAATGACCAGATTCGAGTTGTCTTAAGTGCAATCCATGAGAAAACCATGCAAACCACCCAAAAACTTATACAATGAGTTTTGCAGTTGCTTGACTTTTTATGTATTTTCTGTAAGAGACCATGTTAGACGATTCATCTGTAAAGTTATTTGGAAAATGGTCAAGTTTTAGATAAGATATAAAGTCAAATAGAAAATCGCATTTTCAAATTGAAAATTTGACTAAAAACCTTGCAATAAAACACCCGCTCCTCAGAAAAATCTGTGAAATATTTTGATACATCTACTACTTTTTTCTGTACCATGGATATATCCAATTTCCAGAAAGATGCTAATATTTCGATAAGTATTGCTTAAAACTATTTGAATTTGATCGTAGAATATGACTATCTACAAGGCATGAAAACCAATTTTCACGCTAAAAACTGATAAAATGCTTAAAAATTAATTTTTTTCATCCTAGTCTATATTATTTATCAATATGAATCAGACCCTAAAAGATTTTTTTATGGATTTTAAGTATTAAGGATTTTTTTTGTATGTAGTTAAAACTTTGCATTTACAGCACTGAAAAAACCTCGAAATTACCTCCCCTTTTAGAACTCTTCAATAATGAGGCAGTAAACACTAGAAAAATGGAGGGAAATGGAAAAAAATGTGATTTTGGCCAGAATTGCAAGAACAAGGCTTTGAACACGCTGACAAACTGTTCTAAACTAACAATTAATCATCTGAGGTATCTAAAATCAAATTCAAAAGAACTAGAAATCGCTGAAAATTATCTAATCTTAAATAGAGCTGGGATAAATGTCATAACATCTCAAGACTCAACATCTGAATCGCCATATTTGCGAACAACATCGTGATAAGCTCGATATCTATTGGACCAGAAAAAAACGGAATTGTGCTCATCCTCTCCATGGAGACTCCAAGGCAAAACCTCACCGTGGCATTGATGCAGTGATGAGCCGTGAAATATGGTTGAGGTTGCAGCTTGTAGCCATTTGTGAAGGTAATTTGCAGAATCACACAAGTTACATTTGTATAAGAAGCCCAGACATTAATACCACAATATTTATCTTTACGAGATGAACATTTATTTTTTGGAGTGGGGGAGAAATCAAGCATGCTTAGAGAATAGACCAATTTCACATTAACCTATTTTTGTTGTAAGCGGCCTTAGTCCAAAGTCCAATCGGAGTAAAATCGGGTGGTAAGCGGCCTTTCTGTTTGGATTATACGTTGATTTTCGATATCCACATCATTTTTCAACCTTTTCAAAGTTTTATTCACGTTATTTATTTGCAAAATGTTATTATACATCTACAAATGGATCCTGGTGATCAACTCTACACTCTTGATGAGCTTCGATGTTGGCAAGTCGAGAATCTCAGACTGTGAGACAGTTCTTGACGATGAGAGATCTAACGAAATCGGAGCTAGCGGCCTTGTGTTTTTCGGCATGCATGTTGAACTTTCCTTTGGTGCCATCTCAAGGTGATGTTTTAAAGGACAACAAGAGATGCTACGACAACATTTTGAGTGAGTGTGGAATTACAGACCCCCTTCAGATTTATTCTGGTTGGCTTGATGAACATGAATGGTCATGACATGGTATGCAGTTTTGGCCACCAAATTTTTTGATAGATATAAGGCAGTTCTTGTTAGCCCATGGTGATGTAGCATTGACAAATGACATGCTGAAAGACTATAAGGTTGGCAAGGCCTATGAATATTTTTTCAAGTGGGTGGCTACAGGAGGGATATTTTTTAAAGGCTAAGTCGAACAATAACAACAACTTGTGTATTTTAAGAACAAAGTGTTCACCATCACAGACACTGGATGACGACCCCCACAATGTATAGATATTGCGCCAAAGAAGATGATGGTTTGACAGAAGGAGCTTATTGTTCTTGCACTGCAGGGTATGACATTTATGCATGTTTTTTTTTAATTCCCTATCGTGTCTATGCAGTGCCAATTCAGGACCATTAGATAACAACAGAAGGGATTGCAACCAAAGATGGGCAATCTTGGCTGAAATGTTCCTAACAAATTCATGACAAAATGTTGTAGTTACTATGGTGTCAATGAATCAGTACATTTCAATAATGTTTGAGAGATGTCAGTTCAAATCTCTCTGGAAGCTAATGATCTGAGTACATATTACTAATTAGGTTTGTCAACTATTAACAATTACAATACATGTACAAAAATGTATATAGCTTCTATAGTACAAGGTAGTACATTTCAATAATGTTGAAAAGATGTCAGTTCAAATCTGACTGGAAGCTAATCTATGGGTTTATTTTAATATATGCTTGATCATGTTGACTACATTAACTAAGTAACTTGGACACAAGTCCCTAGCTTAATGAAAGTTTTGAAGAACTACTCCTTTTTCAGTGTGATTTTTACACACCGCAAAAATGTTGTGTAAAGGTTAGCATGCTCACCTTGAACGTGGTAGATCCATGGGTTCTGGCCCCTCTCTAGTCAAACCAAAGATTATAAAATTGGTAAGAATGCAGCATTAAGGAGTAAGAACAAAGATTGGTCAGGTCAGAATCAGAATAATGTTTCAGAGTGGAACGACATATCTATCCACAGACTGTTGTCTCAATGAACTAGCACTCTAAAAATCCAACTAAGGGTGTTGGTCTTTTCATTTTTTGTATCTAAATGTGTTTCCTGTTGCTCATGCTTAAATAGTTTACACATCACATAGTTTATGTTTCTTGTTGTTTATTATTTAAAAATTCTATGAATAGTGTTTTTATCCCCCATATGAGTGTTGTTTTTCATGTTAATTTATTGAATATTTTGGGCTTTGTTCATTTACCTGAGAAAGTCTGACAAATATTTTGAAATTAAAGGAGTTTTGAACCTTATTACATGTAGTATGGGGGGGTTTTTGGGGGGGGTGGAACTTTAGTTAGATTTTTTAACTTCTCAATTCAATAACTAAAGGATAGAGAAAATTGTAGTGTCCCCCAATATTAAATTGTTGATGTTAAAAGCAATATAATTTTCATTCAATCATTAACTTAAGACTTCACCAGGATGAGGGGAATGTGTTTTAATTTATTACCCATTCTTCAATGTTCAAGTTCATAGTTTGTTATTTTACAACATTGTTAGCATACATGTACATGTAGCTGACCTTTTAATAATGTTTTGTTTTTGCAATACATATTTCTTGTTAACGAGTATTTGTTTAATTTTTGTGCTCTATGATTTACAAAAGTTATGAGTTGAATCATTTACAAAGTACATGTGCATGTACATATTTTGCCCAACCAAGACTGACTTATTCCTGAATATAGCATATGTTATTATTGGTCTCCTGACATTGGCATAAACAAGAAACCACAGCATAATAATGTGTTTGACATACATGTAAGAATGGAACATGACTGTTAATGTATAGCCCTGTATCAGGGCATACTATTTAACCCCTGTCTGTCCCTCCCTATAGTTTTGAGCTAGAGTTTTTGTAATATTTTGTAGTGTGCTTAATGTACAAATACTAAATGTGTGCATTCTTACAGGATTTTGACTTCTAAAAAATCACAAAATGATATATAGTTGAACCAAGTCATTTTTAAGTTAGTACATCAAAAGTGTCTTACACACACAGACTTTATACATTCTCTAACAAAAAGGGCATACCAGTTCTAAGTTGGGCCTTTTATTTGATGCTCCATAATTTAAACATAACAAATACAAATTTACTTTGATATTCCTATATATTTCAACTAAAAATAAATCCTAAAAATTAACAATCCTGTTTAAATTATGTACAAATAAAAACCACTCATATAAACATAATGAGCAAATAAGCAATCAACATATAGACAATTCGGAATGTTTTGGTGTAAAATTTGCTAAAATCCATCCAAAAATTACTTCACAATATTTTTTGGAAAAAATATGGTTTTGGTTGATTATATAAGGATTTATTTTACATGTGGCAATACTTTTGGCCACATACTGCTGAATATTCACACGATCTCTCATTATTTTCAAGAACTACGGGATACATGTAGTCATAAATTATTTTCCTAACCAACAAATTCACGAAAACTTCCTTACGACCGTGACGATATGTGCATAACTGCCACGATGAATAAACTGCGTCACCGTGTTTACAAATGCAATGTCGTCTTGTTTACGTTTTTTTACTCCGATTGACCTTTGAATCATAATGGCGGCGGTAACGTGAAATTGGTCTATGAACATATATTTCGGGGGGGGGGGGAGGTGCCAGTTTGTTTTGCAAATAAATATCTCCCCATAATTTGAACCTGGATAAAGTTGAAAATAAATATCCTGGCCTACATCTCCTGGTAAATAAATAAATAAATATTCTGGCCTCCAGATTCTAAAGAAGAAAAAAAGTAAATAGATAACCTTCAAGCCCGGTAAACCCATACAATGTGTCAAATATTTTTGTTGTAGAATTTTGTTCCACTTACAAAATGTAGCTGCACGTCTTTCTCTCAAGAGTCTGCATTAATGCAAGGGAAGAAAACTCATTTTCTACAGATGAAAACTTGTAAATAAACCTTATAATATATAATATGTGACAGGAAAAGGCTTTCAAAGGGGTCTGAAAACTCTGAAACCCATTTTCGGCAAGGGAGCTTTGCCACCCCCCTCGCCCCCTACAGGCCCTTTGACCCCACCAGGGATCTTAGCAACCCCCCAGCCAGAATTAATGGCCCATAGGATTTTATGTTGATGGGCCATAATAAAAATCCCAGTGAAATCCCTGATATCAAAGGAAAAGAAAATGATCAAAGGTCATAATTTGATGGACCTTGCATTTTTTATTTTAAAAATGTATATGTCGTGTACGGAAATCCATGTATATATTGCTCCTGATAGGTATACCCAAATAGTCTGCACTGATTAACAGTAGCCCGAGGCTGATGCTAGTAAAAATATCTGCGGGCCTATAAAATAGCAACTACAGGGCATGGTTTACCAGTTGAGCGATTCAGGCTCCTGAGAGCCTCTTGTTCATGAAAAGCGCTCTATTCTTTTAACAGTAAAAGTACACAAAAACGCATGTGACATATAAACCCGTGGACATATTACTGTAGTTCATATGCCATATTTGCCAGATAACTGTACACAAAAACTCACGTGACATTTAAAGCCGTACTTGCACATTACTGTAGTTCATATGCTGTATTTGCTGGAGAGGTTGAAATTTATATGCCAATTATTAATGTACCAAATATCACAGTAGTTTCTGGCATGAAGTATAACAATGTAACTTATTACATGTACATGTATTAAGCAAGATAATAATTTTTTTTATATTCTTATTTTCAGCTGTTTGCAGAATATGCACAGACAAGCATTAAAAGCAACTTAGCATTGGTATAGAGATGAAGCTGGCAAAAGATGTTTGGCTCCTTCAGAATGACTCACACATCAACAAATTCGTGGATATTTTTCCGGTTTTTCTGTGAAGAAACAAAAAGAAAGAAATACAGTGAATCCCTCAAGGTAACGGCTCAAACTTGATGAGGCTGTAGATGACGAAGATCTGCAAAGTACAATCAGTGCCATTGTTGCATTAGAACATTCAGAAGCTGTATCAACTGTTACAACTGAAGTACAAGAATCAGACGATTAATTATACTTTACTTTGAAAAATGGTTAGGGTATAATGATGTCATTGCTGAAGTCTGTGAGACAAGTGCAAATCAGGTTATACTATGTTGAATGTCGGGCGGGTGGGCGGGCAGGCATTGAAATAAGGGTACCTATTTTGTGTAATCAACTTCTCTTACAGTTTTTAAACCAGGGCTTTCAAACTTTGTAGAAAGTTATATATATATATATATATATATATATATATATATATATATATATATATATATATATATATAAATTTGACAGCTCTAAAATCTAATTCTAACACTGTTTGGTTTAATTTTCAGACGTATATAATATTTAGTATTAACCTAGTATCCTTTAAAGTAACTTTGAGATCCAGTGGGACAGATATATTGTATGGTTGTCACTTGCTTCTAGACGTTTGTATAATATACTTTATTTCCTGTGACTGTATAGTGAATAATTCTTCATTATCCTATCCAATATATTAAAAATTGCTGAGTTAGATTGCTGTCAAATTATAATATTAAGTATATATGTACCATCTACACACGCTTATACACATGTCTTACGCCTATCCCTAGATTTGCCTTACGAGACAAGGTAACACTACGACTATTGAAGCTCCTTTTTTAGGGAGTGGATGTAGTCGAGTGGTCTAGGGCGCTGGACGTAAGGCTAAGCGAATGGTGCTGCAGTGTAACAATGGTGTGGGTTCAAATCCCGTCGAGGGAAGAACAAAAATTTGACAGCTCTAAAATCTAATTCTAACACTGTTTGGTTTAATTTTCAGACGTATATAATATTTAGTATTAACCTAGTATCCTTTAAAGTAACTTTGAGATCCAGTGGGACAGATATATTGTATGGTTGTCACTTGCTTCTAGACGTTTGTATAATATACTTTATTTCCTGTGACTGTATAGTGAATAATTCTTCATTATCCTATCCAATATATTAAAAATTGCTGAGTTAGATTGCTGTCAAATTATAATATTAAGTATATATGTACCATCTACACACGCTTATACACATGTCTTACGCCTATCCCTAGATTTGCCTTACGAGACAAGGTAACACTACGACTATTGAAGCTCCTTTTTTAGGGAGTGGATGTAGTCGAGTGGTCTAGGGCGCTGGACGTAAGGCTAAGCGAATGGTGCTGCAGTGTAACAATGGTGTGGGTTCAAATCCCGTCGAGGGAAGAACAAAAATTTGACAGCTCTAAAATCTAATTCTAACACTGTTTGGTTTAATTTTCAGACGTATATATATATATATATATATATATATACATTGTATATATTTTTTACACAAGTGCACCTCCTATTATGTTAGCGCTTTGATATTTTATGGATAGTGGATCTTTAGTCATTTTTTGAAGAACATAATTCGGCCCTTTCTGTCTTTGACCCATTTTCATGACCGTAGAATAGAGAATGGAAATGGGGAATGTGTCAAACAGACAACAAACTGACCAAATAATAGAAAACAGCCCAAGGTCCTTACAAATATTCCACCTTTGGTTCCGGTTGGACAATAAACATGGCCGCCAGCAGAGGTGAAAGTTTACATAGAAACCCTATTCTAAATTACAATTTCAAATTCTTATTATTTCAAGTATAAATGAACTGATATCGAAACAAACCATGCAAATATGTTCTTAACTGATTTTTAAACTTCTAGAAGAAGAAACAAGTTCAATAAGGGCTCCAGAGGACAGATATCTAGACAATCGTAGTGGCTCAGGTTATCCAGTTGAGTGTTTCAGGCCCCTGGGAGCCTCTAGTTATAATGAGAATGTTTGTATGGAGTTCTGAGGTCAGTTGTATTAACAGTACACCATTTTTCAGATTGAAAATTGTTTCCACAAATGTAAAAACGTACAAATGTACAACAACTTTGTTATATATTGTCTTCCAAAAAGGCGATATATATATATAATGCTGGTAAATGTGTGATGCTGTGTTCCGTAAACATGATATGAATATATATATTTCATTTTTTGTTGTGTATATCTATTCATTTATGCAAATGTTTCACAATAATTGCAGTATTACTTTGTACATTACAGTCAATAAGAAAACGGTTATCTTTAGGTCGAAAACCGTGTACACTGGTCCCTTACCACAATTATATGGGTCCTTTTGGCACATTTTCCAATTGAGATCTTTTCAAATTATTATTCTGCAAACATTTCTTATAGCAATTATTATTAATAACAATATAGGAAAATATGTGCCTACCAGGCAAAATATAAAAAAAGAAAGAAATTGCAAATGTTTGGTCAAGGGGCACTATTTCAAAATTGGTCTTATTCCAAAAGCGATCAGTATCCATAAAATTCCATTTAGTCAAATGAAGTTTATTGATAAAAGTATCTTATGCCAAACTTTCATTAATTTTGAAGCGACTTATCAGTTTCTGGGAATTTTTAAAAATAATTGATTTTTTAGCCTTTTTCATAATTTTTATCAAGTAAATTTAGAGTTATCTCCCCTTTTGCTATTGATATAATGTTCTGAAAATACTGTGTTATAAATTTTCAGTTTATAGTTAGCTTATATGCACAAAAAGAATATTGAATATAAATTGTCAATTATTAATAAAATATATATTTTTCCAGTAATGTGTGATTTTCTTTGAGATTTTTCATAAATTGGCACACTGCTAGTAGGTGGCGCTCTATCACGTGACATGGCGCACAAAATCATTTTAGTTCTGTGATTTCCTATTATCTATCTCTGACCCAAATATGAATAAAATGTGCCAACCTTGCATGTATAGGTCATTGCATGGTTTTCTCATGGACTTGCACTTAAGAGTCATTCACAGTGATAAAAAAGTGAACAGTTGTTCTTAGTGATAGTCCATGTTAACATAAAGTCCTTTATTTTGATTCGGCACATAATAAAACAGTACAACATCCGAATATACATTAACAATAAAACAACACAAGTCACATGCAAAGCTACAAATTAAAATAAGCTAAGACATACAGGCATAAAAAGGAGGACTGTGAATAGATCTGAACAAGAACCCACGTGGCAAGTGCCTCTTTGGACTCTTGTTCAAGATCCACACACAGATGCTCCAACATAAAGCAGCAGGTAAAAAAATAATAGAATAATTATACTGAAAACTTAAAACTGGTACCAACATAATCAGTAAAAGCGGCACTGTCTAACTAAAAAATCAAAGAATATAAAATTTTCAAGCCAAACTAAAAAAAATTAATAATTAAAAAATTAAAAAAATATAAGCAAACCAGAAGCAAAATTGTAATCATCTACATGCAAAACAGCAACATTTGGACCCATTCCAGGACTGCAAAAGACTCTTGAATTGGGAGAAGCTATTTCCAGTCCTGAAATGATCTGGGAGGCTGTTCCACAATGTAGATGCAGCAAATCTGAAAGAGTTTTTACTGTACCGTGCATACGGCATATATATGCCGGCCGGGGACCAGGTGGCAATGCCTCGCTGGATTCCCACCGGCATCCACACGCAGCATGACATAATAAAGCAAAAAATTAAATATGTTTGGATAAAAAATTGACAAGCACTAAAACAAAGCAATATATATCTAGTGTAAACATATTTTATTAATCAATACATATGAATATAGTACAACAATTTAAATACAACAATAGTAATGACTATGAATTAATTAAGAGGATCCGAAAACAGGTTATTAAACTTATATAAATCCGTATCCCAAGTTTAATTAAATCTACTTTTAATAATCTCAGAAGTTAGATTACGTTTTAAGGATCAGTGAAATGATAATTGTATTTACACCATAGGGGATGAATTGTGCAGGAAAATGAGAAGGGTTGGTGAATTGTGCAGGAAAATGAAAGGGGTTGGTGAATTGTGAATTACGGGGTAAATCGTTTACTACTTAAAATGAACTTTTGTACTGACAAGAAGATTTCTGTGTTCTGGTTAATTGTTAACTCATTAGATCCTACCAATAGAAGTTCAGTGGACAATGGAATAGGAAGGTTAAGGGCAAATATGTGGCGTTGTCTAGGTATGTTATAGTGAGGACAGTTGAGAAGATAATGAGTAGGAGTCTCTATAGCACCACATGTACAATGCGGTGAATTTACAATATTTTTCCAAAATAGATCGGAATTAAGAGCACTACACCCCATACGTATTCTAGCGTGAAAAATCTGTCCTAAACGGCTACCGACGTAAAAAAATGTGGGTTTATCATGTATAATATTAAGGTTCAGTCGCGATTTTAATACATTAATAGAAGGACAGTTTTTGTGCTATCCGGAAGAAGATTCCAAGACCGTACTGTCTGAGGTAAAAAGTAATGTGCATATAAAGTGGTTCGAGCTCTGACAGGCGGAATTAACGTTGCATGTCTTGTATTGTGATCGTGAATATTTCGGAGGGTGTTAGGGACAAGACTACTCAAATACCCCGGGGTTAAGCCATTATTCATTTTATAGAAATATGTCAATCTATGTTTTTCCCTTCTGTCTTTCAAATATTCCCACCCGGTTTCTGCATATAACTTTAAAAGGGATACCAGGCGGGTACCCCCGGTAACAACCCTGGCAGCCTCTGCTTGTACGCTTTCTAATTTATTCGTAAGGTAAACAGTTTTACAGTCCCAAACGACATCCCCATATTCTAATAAAGGCCGAATAAATGTCAAATAAATTTTTTCAAGGGTTCTTCGATCTAAAAATGAATTTAAATTTTCTCATAATGTTGACTCTGGTAAAGGCTTTCCTGGTAATCAGGTCTACGTGCTTACCCCAATTTCCATCATTAGATATGGTAAGGCCTAAATGTTTATGTTCAGATACCATGTTAATGATCTTATTATCCATCATGAGTGGTGGATGAAGTGGGCGGTTAGATTTCCTAGATACGATCATACTTTCTGTTTTATCAGGGTTAAATTTAACCAGCCACTTCATAGACCAGTCATGAATTTTCGACAAGTCCGTATTCAAAGTCTCAGCAGCATCAACAGGATCGTCAACAATTATATAAAGACTAGTATCATCTGCAAATAACTTTATTGACGAATTTATGTCTGCTACTATATCTTTAATATAAATAATAAAGAACAGAGATCCCAGAATTGATCCTTGAGGGACACCCGCACAAACATTCCGCCAGTCAGAGCAACAACCGTTTATAACAACCCTTTGTTTTCTATCCAATAAATAATTTTCAATCCAAGACAATAACGACCCGTGAATGCCAATCGATTTTAATTTAGTCAACAATCCCTTATGCCAAACCCGATCGAACGCTTTGCTAACGTCGCAAAAGACTACTCTAACTTCCTTTCCGTCGTCAAGTGCCTTACCGAATTCGTTCGTTATATATAAAAGCTGATTAATCGCAGAGTCGCCAGGAGTAAAACCAGATTGATTAGACGATATAATCCTATTTTCTAAAAGAAAATTGTAGATGTGCTTGTAGACACAGCGTTCCATAACTTTACCGATTATGCTAATGAGTGATATCGGGAGATAATTTTTCAATATACCAGGACTATCGTTTTTAAATACCGGAGTGACATTAGCCAATTTCCATTCGGATGGAAAAGAAGACAATGACAGTGATATGATCTGGGAGGCTGTTCCACAATGTAGATGCAGCAAATCTGAAAGAGTTTTTACTGTACCGTGCATACTGCATATAGATGCCGGCCGGGGACCAGGTGGCAATGCCTCGCTGGGTTCCCACCGGCATCCACACGCAGCATGACATAATAAAGCAGACAATTAAATATGTTTGGATAAAAAATTGACAAGCACTAAAACAAAGCAATATATATCTAAAAGCTATATGCAAATAAAAAGAGCAAAAACAGTAGCAGAATATTTATCATCTGCATGCAGAACAGCAACATTTAGTACCATTCCAGGACTGCATTACGCTCTTAAATTGAGAAAAACTGTTTTCATTCCTGAAATGGTCTGGGAGACTGTTCCACAATGTAGCAGCAGCAAATTTAAATGTTTTTTTGCCATACCTTGATGTTCTGACCTGTGGAATGTCCAGTATATTGTTGTATCTAAAATAATATTTTGAATTTCGTAAATGCACAAGGCTATGGAGACATGATGACGACAGTTTATTCATAATCTTAAATGTTTCCAGGGCCATGGTTCTCATTATACGAATCTGCAAGGAAGGCACCTTTGCTTTTTTCAATAAATTATCATATGAGCTATTGTATTCCTCATACACAAAACGAAGAGCTCTTTCTTGCACTTTTTCTATCTTTTTGGAATTTTTCTCCGTACAAAGATGCCAGGTCAAAGGGCAAAAGTTAAAATTACTAAGAATAAAAGTATGGAAAATTGTAAGTTTGTTTAATCTGTTCAAATAAGGGCCTAAACGTTTGATAATGTTCAACTGTTGGGATGCCTTCCTGCAGATTGTACTTATATGTGTGTCAAAATTTAATTGATAATCGATCTCAATGCCTAGTAATTTAACACTGTCTTCACACGTTTGTTCAAAATTTTGTATATTTATAGTTGGACGTTTTTCAAAGGTTTTCTTCCCCACTGCCAAAACTTGAAATTTATCAGGATTAGCCTGCATTTTGTTAATTTTGAACCATTCAATGAGATGATTTAAGTCAGACTCTAGAGTAGAAATACGTAGATCAAAATCGGGACTGCCAAAGGAAAGGGTATTATCGTCTGCATAATTATACAGAGAACTGTCTTTAATGAACACAAATATATCATTTATGAAGACATTGCATAAGTGGGGACCAAGTATAGATCCTTGCGGAACCCCTTTATGGATGTCAGCCCAGTTGCTCAGAACACTATTGACCTTTATTTGTTGTTTTCTGTTTGATAAGTATGATTTTAGTAACGATACCGAATTATATCTGAAACTCCATAAGCTGACAATTTGCCTAGCAGTATGGCATGTGGTAGGCAATCAAAAGCCTTTGAAAGGTTCATCAGAACTGATGCTATATAATAATTTTTGTCTAGGGCTTCACGCCAATCTTCTAGAAGTCTGAGCAACGTGGTCTGGCATCCATGTCCACGTCGGAAAGCACACAAAAAAGGGTTAAATATTGTGTCAAAAAAATCAGACAATTGTGTTTCAAATACCTTTTCAAAAATTTTAGAAAAAACAGGAAGGACACTGACAGGTCTATAATTTGTTTTACTTAATGGGTCATTTTTCTTGTGTAATGGTACGCCAGTGTTGTATTAATCAAAGTTTTGATCGATCCGATTCCGAGTAAATATTAGACCACCCGCGTAGATTCTGCAAAAAATAGAACAAAACAAAAACACACCAAGGCGAGTTGTTCTACATCGGGCTGCAAATGCAGTTGCAAATGAAATAGATGTCGTTTTGAAATTTTTTGACTTGGGTATGAAAATACAAGATTTTAATTAAAATTCCGCGAAATGTTGTTAACGACTTTGGCCTATGTCAGTATGAATAACATGACGTCATGACTTTGATAGCGAGATGTCATTTTGATTAATTTAAAAATGTAAGCACCCTTTATTGTCTTTTGTTACTTAAATACGATTTTTAGAAGTTCATGATATCATGTTAGTTTTAAAATCATTTATTGGAGACTTTTTTTTATTTTTGGCATTTTCTCCGTGACACGCCAACTTTTATCAACTTCTGGACGTAAAGATGTCAATCTCATCATTAGGCAGATCCAACTGTGTGTTGCATGCGCATGCCCATGTTGCTGTAAAACTCTCTGTGCTCGCTATAATATAACAAATATTCGATGTGACTGTGGTCAATTAACAAGAATATTGTCCCTCGGTACCTTGAAATGCATGGATGTGTTATATTGTCCCCCACCCCCCATGTTGCCGTCAGCACATCCATGAAATTCAAGGTTCTCGAGAAAATATTCTTGTATAATGACCACAATGGGATAGATGCGATAAAGGAAATCACCAAACTTTCAATTATTTAGTGACAGGACATCATCTACATAGCGGAACGTGAATTTAAAGGGTCTGGCTATCTTTTTTCCCTTTATCTGCAGATACACCTGTATAGAATCTGCCTCGTACGATTAAAGGAATTCGACGAGACCAGGAGCACAGTTAGAACCCATAAGAATGTCGACTGTCTGTTGAAAAACACTCACACCAAAACAAAACAAAGATGTTGTCAATCAACTCAAGCATGTTGATGATATCAATTTCAGAGAACTCTTTGGGAGTATCAGAGTGGCTTTTTAAAAAAAAAAGATGTGTGCCTATTTAAGACAAAAGTACTTGTATCTACTTGGAACAATTATTTTAATCTGTCTTTTCGCTTCGAGTATAGAATAATGCAAAAGAAGAACTTGAGTAATTGGTGAAATTTCTTACGGTAGAGCAACACATCTGTCGAGATACTATTGTGTTGTAGAAAAGAGAACTGTGGAAATTGTGTAAGCCAGGTAAAGTAGTACAACACAACTATCTAGATCATATTGTGCTATGAAAAGGAAAACGTCGGTAATTGTGTAAGACAGTTGAGGTAGCCCAACGCACCTGTCGGGATAATATTGTGTTATTAAAATTAGAACTTCTGTAATTGTGTAAGTCAGTTAATGTTGCACAACGCAACTATCTAGATAATATTGTCCTATAAAAAGGTAAACTTTGGTAATTGTGTCAGCCTGGTATGACAGTACAACACAGCTGTATTGAACATATTCATTATCAAAGGACCACTCTAGTACTTATCTAGATAATATTGTGTTATAAAAAGAAAAACTACGGCAATTATGTAAGTCATTTATGATAGAATAACACATTTGTCTAAAATATTGCGTTGTAAAACGGAGAGCTTTGATTATTGTGTACATTTGTAAGTCAGTTTATGACAGCACAACACGGCTGTAGAGAAAATTGTGTACTATTTCGCACCATATATTACAATATAAATGAATAATACCCATATGACGTTTTGATCTCAAATATAAGCTAGGTAGATATAA